>JANAVB010035417.1:406399-558899 GCA_029216955.1 Iris pallida | reverse complement strand
ACCACTGTGGTTTCATGTGAACGAGGTGGTGTGTTTAGAAGCCATAAGAAAGAACAAGTTTTCGAAAGAAAAGTTTCAAAGAGAAATGTTGGAACGAGAAAATATGGTTGTCCGTTCAAAATCTATATTAGAAAGGATGAAGAAGCGAAGTGGACAGTCCAAGTCATGAATGGAATCCACAACCACGAGATTGCCGAAATACTATTGGGTCATCCGTATGTCGGACGGTTTGAACATTACGGAGAAAAAGATAGTGGAAGACTTGTCCAAATCCGGAGTTGCACCGAGACAAATATATTCCGTCATACGACATGAAGATGAGAAGAACAAGTCTACAATGAAGTCAATATACAATGCCCTATCTTCTTCTAACGCCATTCGGTCGAAATCGAGATTGGCAGTTGTAATGCCTGTGGTTCGTATTACGTATCTTGGTATACGTGTACGTATTCTTGACTCGTATTGAGTATTTTCCTGTATGGTTATTTTGGCATGTCATTGGTTATGTCTTAGCTTGGTTCGGCTTAGCTTGGTTTGGTTTGCTTGTGGGTTCATCATGAACCAAAAGAAAACCCCCACCTACCACCACCACCCTCCTTTATATTTCCATCTAACTCTCTCTCTCTTCATTTATTCTTCTCCTTCACTTCTTCTTCTCCACCATTTACTCTTCCACCTACCAGGAAAGAGAGCTAGGCAAGTGCAAACTTGTTTTATGATGGATCTCAAGTTTTATTGTTCCATTCTCTTTCTTATTTGATTCTAAGCCTCTTTAGAACTTGACATTTTTGGATTTGATGGATAGATTCTTGTAGATCTAAGTTTGTAAACTTTTCAGTTTTTCTTGGTTTTAATCTCTAAAACTTGGTTATTTTCGAAAACTAGTGTTTCTATGTTGTAGAGAATTCAATTTCATGCAGTTTTGGCTTTTGTTTCACTTGATTTCGGCTTCGGATGAGGAAGTTATGGCCAAAACAATTTCTGGTCATTTCTAGGTTCATCTGCAGCATAATCAGCATGTCGCGGTAGCCGCATATCATGTCGCAGAAGGCGCATGTCGCAGAAGGCGCATGTTGCAATGAAGCGCATGTCGCGGTAGCCGCATATCATGTCGCAGAAGGCGCACGTTGCAGAAGGCGCATGTTGCAATGAAGCGCATGTCGCGGTAGCCGCATATCATGTCGCAGAAGGCACATGTCGCAGAAGGCGCATGTTGCAATGAAGCGCATGTCGCGGTAGCCGCATATCATGTCGCATTAAGGCGCATGTCGCAGTAGGCGCATGTTGCAATGAGGCGCATGTCGCGGTAGGTGCATATCATGTCGCAGTTGAGCCACATGAGGCGCATGTCGCGATAGACGCATATCATGTCGCGCATGAGCCGCATTAAGGCGCATGTCGCAGTAGGCGCATATGGTGTCGCAGTTGCATGCATGTCGCAGAATAGGCCGCATAATGCATATTTTGACTATTACTAACTGTTATACGTCCTAATTGACTGAATTATTGCTCGAATTTCTCCCAACTCCCAACGTGGAAGTTGTAGATCTTTTCCTTAGCAGCAAGAATATGTCTCTAGTTATTTTTATGCAAGTTTCTCTCATTCATAATATTGTAAGAATAGAACACGATAGTGGCTCGCTGTGACGCACTCTTGACAAGTAAACTGACATGATATATCTCGATATGCTGTTATGACAGCTAGCCTGACATGACAAGTATGAAAGACTTGGACACCGTGGGCGATTGTGTTTGTACAAATAAACTGGTACTGTCTTGCATCATGTCTAGGATGGGGATCCCTGAGTACCACGGTCAGGGTTACCTACTGAAATTGACTAAGGCTAATCAACTAGAACGATTCAGTAGTCATGAAGAGATTCCCAGCTACAGGCAATTCCGTTATCTGGGCGCATTAAGTGGACTTGTAGCCTACCGACGAGTAGGGCACATTTCCAGCACACAGTCATGTGGTGCACCCTTCATAACGGACATTCGACCCGGATAACCGGATGGTCTGCAGGGCTTGTGGCTGTTGGGATAATCTCATTGCATCTCGCTAGTAACTAGGCATGTGATAACCCTAGTTAGTTAAAAGTATCAAGCCGTACTCTTGATTGGCCGTGATTGATTGGATGAAGTTTATTCCAGCTTAGTATGATCCTGATACTGTACAAGATTGTATCAGGACATGATTTCTTGTATCGATAAATGATGGGATACCAAGTTCTATTCAGATGAAGGGTTACAATCCCGGTCCTTGTTTGGTTTAAGGGTTGTAACTTGGCTATCTGAATAGTTCCATGGTTACCTTATCATATATCGTCCTGCTTATTGTGCCCGCCTTAACAATAAAGATCAGGGGTCCAGTTCTGTTCAGGCGAAGGGTTACAACTCCGGTCCTTGTTTGGTTTAAGGGTTGTAACCTGGCTTCCGGAGCAGTTCTGTGTCCTCTCTTCGTTTATTGTCTTATTGTAACCCCCTGTCATGCTCGTCATATTTTACCTTTACTTCAATACCATAATTATTTATACTGGCCTTAACAATAAAGATCAGGGGTCCAGTTCTGTTCAGGCGAAGGGTTACAACCCCGGTCCTTGTTTGGTTTAAGGGTTGTAACCTGGCTTCCGGAGCAGTTCTGCGTCCTCTCTTCGTTTATTGTCTTGTTACCTTATCAATAGTAATTGAGGCGGGTTTCTATTCAGGCGAAGGATTGCAACCCCGGTCCTTGTTTGGTTTAAGGGTTGCAGTCTGGCTACTTGAATGGTTTCTCCGTGTTCAATATATATTTGTTATCTCAGTTATTATCACTATCTTAAATTACCTTTACTATTTATTTGTGATATGCTGGTTTTAGTTCCTAAGTGAAGCCTCCTTTGTGGCACTTGCTCTTTCTGGGGTCTGACCCAGCTGGTTTTGTGTGGCCAGATATCGGAGCAGCACCAGAGGATCCACCTGTCTTCCAGCCCGATGGTGACCACCCGACGTAACCAGGGCAACGAGTGGGTTTCTTTTGTCCTCCCACTCTACTTGTAAAATTATTCTTTTGAGGCGTTTAGCCGACGAGCACGTGTTAGCTCGTATTGCACCTTTATTTACTGTCTGCCCACGGGCTGTAACATGATTGACAAATCCTAGGGTTGATCATGTATTGACTAAAACTCTTGCTAGTCCTGACATTTTGTACGACTAGCTTCATGATCATCCAATATGTAATGTATGGGACGCCTTACTATTGTATATTGATGCTCTAATATCTTGTGACTGCTACTACTTGCTTGTGATTGAGACAATAGGTTTGATCTTGACCATAGGAGACTGATGGATTGTAGTTAAACCCTCATATATCTAGACAGCCGTGACCGTATAGTGACGTGGATTCCATTTCATTATACGTAGCTGGCTATGTCTGCCCCCGCTCTCCAGTATTCTGGTTCTGGGGCGTGACAGCGATGCAAGAAGTGATGAAGTTGCTTGGAGATAATCATTATGTTGAGCACCATAGAAGACATCCCCAGAGCAATGAAGTCATTTTACTCTTTTGGGCTCATCCCGATTGCACACATTTGGCTCGGTCTTTTGCCGACGTGTTAGTTCTTGATTGCACGTACAAGACCAATAAGTTCAAGATGCCTCTCTTTCATGTTGTCGGCTTCACCTCTACATGGAAAATATTTCCAGTTGCTTTTTGCTTCATGAAGAGTAAGAAAGTTGAAGACTACACATGGGCGTTGGAGAAACTGAAAACCCTTTACACCGGTCAGAGAGAGCCCTCGGTTTTTGTTTCCGACAGAGAGTATGCTCTAATGAATGCTATTCGGATTGTGTTTCATCAAGCGGATACATTGCTATGCACATTTTATGTAAATCGTAATATACAATCCCAATGTAAGTTGAAGTTCGGGAAAGTGGATGGTAAACTTGACATGCAAGTTTTTGACGAATTCAACCATGTCTGGAATTGTGTATGGCGAGCCAGCACGATAGACAGTTACGCCGCCGCATGGTACTTATTCAAGGAGAAGTGGGAGGGGAGGGAGCCGGCTTGCATTTCTTACATCAAAGAGACATGGCTTGAACCGCACAAAGAACAATTCGTCTTAGCATGGACGAATGTGGTGAATCATTACGGTACGACAACTACCAACCGTGTCGAAGGAGCACACTCAGTAGTAAAGAGGCATTTAAAGTTATCCCAAGGCAACTTTGTTTCGGTTTGGCAAGCGATACATATATCAATAGATCGGACGGTGAACGAAATCAAGGCATCATTTGAGATGAGCTTAAATATTGTCAAGCATGAGCATAGAAAGGAAGTCCTCTTGGATTCTTTAATGCGTGTTATTTCTCATAAGGCGTTGGATTTCATATTTGAAGAGATTGATTGGTCAAAGTTTGTCGGCTTTGATCCTCAGGTTTGCGGGTGTGTACATCGACATACACTCGGCCTCCCTTGTGGCCGTGAGATTAATGAATATCGTCGTCAGTCCATTCCTATTCCAGTTCTTGCTGTCGATGAACGTTGGAGGCAGTTGTCTATAATGCCCGTGGTGAAGACACACGGTGATTTCTTCTCCTTGCCACAAGTGAAACTTCTCCACGCACGGTGGTGTGCCTCAGAAGGAGCAGAGCGAGAGTGCCTTGAGGTTAAAATCCAAGAACTTGCATGTCCGGTGACTACAAGAAGGCATGAGCCGCCCATTATTTCTAATCCTAAGGGCAGGCCTCAAACAAGAATGAGTAGTTCACAGAAGAGAAGGCTTGAGTCAACCAAGAGAGATCCATCATCCTTTGAGCATATTGAACGAAGCTTAGAGCAAGCTCTGCCTGCACGGAAGAGCAAGCTTGTCATTCGCCGGAAGAAGGAGAAAACAGATATTACAAACGAAGATACTGTAGAAAGTCAAACGATGCGTTGTATATCCACAATTTTCATCCTGAGATTCGCAGTTACATCTGGTCTATTGTTGATGTCCCGGGGGATGGCCATTGCGGATTTCATGTGCTTGCAATACATCTCGGTTATTCTGAAAAAAATGGATGGAGGCAAGTGAGGCAGGAGCTGTACGAGGAATTAGAGAGTCGTCTTCCATTATACTCCCGCATCCTAAGCGAAGAAACAGTTGCAAGTTTGTTGACAAGTATTCCTTGCACTGACAGTGTTACCGGGCCAGACCACTACATATCCGTCCCGTCTACCTTTATTTATTTGCTAATCGGTACCGGATCCCTGTTGTACTTTTTTCGACGGGGATTCGCAATACTTTTTTCCCGATGTGCGCTCCTCCGGCGGAGCACAGACAATCTAATCTATGTACTATAGGTCAAATCAAAGATCACTTTGTCATGCTAAGGATGATCGGTCATTCTCCGATTCCTCCACCTACAACAGTTTGGAACAAACTAGCACCGACAGAAGCAAAGTCCTGGACCGGGCCTTTTGATCAGCAAATCAATCATTGTAGGAGACTGTTGCAGATGGAGGAGCCAAGAGACTTACCGGTTGGCCACTACGACGTCGAAATCGACTGAATGAAGTTTTCACATTTTGTATATGGATGAACCATTTTGTAAACATTAAAGTATATCATTTTAAAATGTGAAGCCAAATATATGTTTTTTGTTTTAACTTTTTCCTGTCTGCTATTGAAATATCCAACTTGTGTAAAATATCATACTTGTGTAAAATATCCTACTCGTGTTAAATATATGTGAAGCGCTTGTGTGAGTTCAAACTCACAGACAGTGAGTTTCCAAACTTCACAGACAGTGAGTTTTCACTAGGACTGCCAGAGCACTGGCAGTCCTCACTCACATTAGGACTGCCAGTGGTCTGGCAGTCCTAGTGAAAACTCACTGTGTGTGACTTTGAACTCACACACAGTGAGTTTTCATCAGGACTGCCAGAGCACTGGCAGTCCACACTCACATTAGGACTGCCAGTGGTCTGGCAATCCTAGTGAAAACTCACTGTGTGTGACTTTGAACTCACACACAGTGAGTTTTCCTCAGGACTACCAGAGCACTGGCAGTCCTCACTCACATTAGGACTGCCAGTGGTCTGGCATTCCTAGTGAAAGCTCACTGTGTGTGACTTTGAACTCACACACAGTGAGTTTTCATCAGGACTGCCAGAGCACTGGCAGTCCTCACTCACATTAGGACTTCCAGTGGTCTGGCAGTCCTAGTGAAAACTCACTGTGTGTGACTTTGAACTCACAAACAGTGAGTTTTCATCAGGACTGCCAGAGCACTGGCAGTCCTCACTCACATTAGGACTGCCAGTGGTCTGGCAGTCCTAGTGAAAACTCACTGTGTGTGACTTTGAACTCACACACAGTGAGTTTTCATCAGGACTGCCAGAGCATTGGCAGTCCTCACTCACATTAGGACTGCCAGTGATCTGGCAGTCCTAGTGAAAACTCACTATGTGTGACTTTGAACTCACAAACAATGAGTTTTCATCAGGACTGGCAGAGCACTGGCAGTCCTCACTCACATTAGGACTGCCAGTGGTTTGGCAGTCCTAGTGAAAACTCATTGTGTGTGAGTTTTCATAATCAATATAAATGTATGTAGAATTAAAAGAGAGTTAAACATCATAATATCACAGTTATGAATGTACATGACAGTTAAACATCTTAAACATCACAATATCCAAAAGTTAAACATTACAATTTCCTCAATTCCATAGTCATGACAACTTCCAAAATAATAGAGTTAAACATCACAATATCCAACAAGTTAAACATTACAATTTCTAAAATACAAGTTAAACATCAAAATCAAATCAGTGATCATGTCGGGCCTTCGTACGCGCCTCCCGATTTTGCATGAAAGGAAAATCGACAGTGTCGTCGATATGCTCCAACTGGTGCGCGATATTAACACATTCATCGTTCTGGCAGCCCGATCGGATGGATTTCGCCAAAGCCTTCACCCGAGTAGCCTGTCAATTATAACAAAACGTCAATGAAGAGAGTTCACTTTGAAATTAGTTACAAACAATAATTTATAAACTTACCATCCTAACCAATGAAGCATACAGGACATTTTTTGAAGGCAGAGGTCCTAGAGCGGCAACGGCAACGGGCCCTGGATTTCTAGGGTTCGACAACCTAGGATGTCCGACTGCCAAGTAGTACGCATGTAGTCGTCGCTGCAGTCGTGCATCTCCTGCACCGGTTGTCGAAGTTCTTCCCTCAGCAAATGTCGTTGCCACTCGAAGTAGCAGTCGGTCACCCAGTCGAAATAGGGCGGCTTGTAGTTCAAAGGTTGGGTCCCACACGGAGGCTCCAATAACCTTAATGTGCGCTGCGGTACGGTTTGTACGAGGCCAAACTGACGCAGTACTCTATCAGGCATGTAAGGCTCTGTAATATCATAGCATGTGATCATACCATGAAATAGAGATACTGGTTGCAGATGGCGATTTTGTTGCCGGAGATCCCGGTATGGTGCCAAACTATCTGTAGGACAAAAGTTAAAAGAAAATAGTCAACAAATAAACATCGCGAATGGAAACCATCTGTAGACCATAAATAGTCTACGCGCTATCAACTAACCTCTTCTGGCACCAAATTTTTCAGAGCATCGCGAATAGAAACCAGCGTTTCATGATTTTTAGTTTCTAGCTGAGTTGGCTTCCATTGACACACTCTAGGATGGTGCTCCTCATAGCGTGGGTTCAGCTCACCCCTCCTGAGCATCGGGAAGTGCTCGTATATCCATGCCTATACAATTTGTAAATGAGTAGTCAGTAAATTAACAACAAAATCTAGCTAGTATATTAGTTTAAAATGTTAAAAATTTTCTTACATGGAGTAGAGTCTGTCATCCCGCCATGGTCTTGGTTCCGACACGGGCTGCTATACCAAGCTCGCGGTAAAGGTAAGCAAGTATACCGCTGCCCCAGGATATGTCTCCTACGTCGTCTATAACAGATAGGTTCGCGAGATACCTAGAATGTATAGAGGTTCCCGACTTGTCTGGAATGGCAACCGATCCAAGTATGAAGAGCATGTATGCCCGGGCCACCCTCTCAACAGTTTCATCATCCCAATCCTGCGGGCCTTTGAAATTCTCCACTAACCATGACAAAGGAATGCCGTACGACTTCTTGAAGCCCGGCAGGGTTGTAAAGGTAGTTGCCTCCACCCCAAGGTTCGCTTCTGCAAAATCAACTAAACGATCATACCACTCGAGATCCTTCTCAGTACATAAAGATTCATTTGTCATGGCGCGACCCTCCACCGGCAACTCCAGTATCTGATAGACGTCATCCAGGGTAATGGTCATCTCCCCAGCTGGGAGATGAAATGTGTTGGTCTCCGGATGCCATCTCTCCACAAAGGCCGATATGAGAGCACTGTCCTGCGTCTTGTAGGCATATCTAGCCAAATTTTGTAGACCGGTAGAAAATATTTTATTCTGGACGTCCTCGGGTAAATGGTTAAGAGACCAAGCAACACACTTCCGCCCATGACTCACAGCCCTAAGAATACGAGAGCTCTCCTGTATGTCGTACAAGATAATAAAAAAACGATTATGAACGAAAACTTACAAACATATATATATATATATATATATATATATATATATATATATATATATATATATATATATATATATATATATATATAAACGGAAACTTACAAACATAATATACATACCGGATTCTTCCATATATCATAAGCAATGTGGTTGTCGAACGACAACAACATTGAGCAACCCGGGGGACGGACATCCTCCTCCTCCTCAGAAGGATCGACATCAGCCGAACGAACAGGATCCTCAAAAGGACCGGCACCGGACGTACGGACAGGATCCTCAGAAGGACCGGCACCAGAACCACCTCGTCCTAGAATTTGGCTAATAGGTACGTCATCGTCATCGGAAGAAGACGGAGGACTAGGAGGACCTCGTTGTTTCGAACGAGAATGGGGGTGCGGTTGTGGTGCCGGTCCCTGCGGTTCTGAAATTCTGATTGGTCTCTCAAGAGGACGAGGCCGCTCACTACGTTCCCTGCGCAAGGATGCGATGGGGGGGTCGCTTTCTTTTGGGAGCGGCCACAGGACTAAGGACAACATAGGGTTAGTATTAAATAAATGATGTAAAACAAATTGTGAAGTTGACCTTTAGGACTGCCATGCTCCTGGCAGTCCATCATTCTATCAGGACTGCCAGAGAGATGGCAGTCCTGTTTTATAACAGGACTGCAAGTGTGCCTGCAGTCCTGTTTTGTAACAGGACTGCCGACTTCTTGGCAGTCCACTTTCACAGTAGGACTGCCCCGTCGTCTGCAGTCCTTAGGGACGACGACCAGACGAACAGTTAGGTTGCATTTAAACGATAAATTATGATATTTTCGATTTCGAAATGTACTTTGAATTATTCTAACCTAATTTATAATGACATTTAAGAGATTTCTCAAAGAATCGGAATGTACTTTGAAATGTACAATAAATTATACAATAATTAGGAAACATACCTAGCTTGTGATGACGGGTTCTTCTTCGGTGCCATTGATGATCTTCGAAGACTTAGGGTTCTTGAGAGAGGGTTTTGGAGAGTGGATAATGGAGAGAGTGTTAGGGTTTTAGAGAGTGTTAGGATTTTGGAGAGAGGGTTTTGAGTGAGAGGGTTTTGAAGAGAGAGAATTTTAAAATGAAAATGAAATGAAAAAGAGGGTTTGGGGGGGTGGGATAGCCCCAAGTAATTTTCGGGACGTCTCCAGTAAAAGTTTCTTAAACCTGGACTGTCCCCTAGTAAAATGACGTCCCCAGTAAATCTTGTGGTGCCCATAGAAATTGCCTAGGATTAGGGGTCAACAAGACCAGTCAGGTATAAATGCATCATAATATCAATTCTAGTCCATAGCGAGATCTGGTTCAAAACCTCCGAAATTCTCATATAACTTCAATATTTCGGTAAGTAGGAAACCTCAAAGGGAATATACTTGAGAAGGATTGGTTTGAACAAAAAAGAGAGAGTTTAATCTCCTATAAACCGACCAATCCCTAAAACGTCGATACCACCTAAATTCTTGACACATGTTATGGTATAGGCCACGTAGGACTATAAACTAAGTTACATTACTTATAATCACACAATATATTAAAAACATTAGCTAATAAATTCTTTAATAAATGCATGCTAATAAGCTTAAAAGTCAAAAGGAAGTATTTCAAAAATATACAAAAAAATCCAACACGAACAGCTCACAACAATGAGAGCCATCTCACCCCATTTTAATAGAGTATTTATAAGGACACATCAATTTTTGATCATGACACATTATTCAGAACTGCTCAAGTTTCTGATAGTCCTAGAAATTGAGTCATGTGTACAGCAAGTGCAAATCTAGGACTACCATAATTTTTGATAGTCCTAAATGTGTTTAGGACTGCCAGAAATTGTGACAGTCCTGAATTGATATGTCCTGATCAAAAAATGATGTGTCTTTATAAATAACCTTTTAATAAGGCCAAGAAATCATAGTTTAGCCCCCTAAGTTAGCTGAACACGATATGGACCGTTCACCTCACCCTCATCAAATCTGTCCAAAACATGCTAAATATTTCCGAACCGCCAAGAAACAATTTGTGTGCAAAAAATTTACCGAAAATTCTGAACAAAATTCAGTATATTGGTGGTGTTGTTTTGCTTCCACTTTGAAACCCTGGTATCCTGCACTAACCCACCGTCTTTGAGACGACTTCCTTTGTCGTTCCACGACTCGTATTATACGCAAATTTTTTCGTATCTTTCAGAAACATATAATACTTGCGTATTTTTGACAGATTCAAATTAATACGTAAATTTTAAACATGCGAAGTTTAAAACGTGCTCCGTATAAATTATTAAAAAATTTGGCACAAAAAAACGTGGTGGGAACCTGTTTAATTAACCAAATTTGACAACATATTTAAGTATATAAAGTTTCTAACCTCAATATTTTTATTTTTTTGAACATTTGATCGAATTTTTGAACGTATTTTATTTGCACTGAGTCGATTTATATTCGTATTCTTGCAGTCCCAAATTTTTTCCGTTTGCCGAATTGCTAACAAGGTCCACGACACTCTAAAGTTCCATCCACCTCAAAATCGGACAAGATTCCAAACGCTTTTAACTTTATTTTTTTGTAGTAAGACACCTTCATAATGTTGACAAAAACAACAAATTGTCGTTTCGTTTGTATAAATCATGACAATATCCAAATTTTGTACAGCAGTTCTTTGTTTTTCCTTTCGAATCAACCCATTATTACAAGGAACAATTTAGGTGCAACAAAATGTCCTGACCCTTTTCTCTTTGATTTAAAAGCTCTAAATATCTTGAATTCTAGGGGAAAAAAAATGGAAAAGAGGAAGAGTATCCATGTTAACAATATTGCGTATCCGATAAATTTTGAACTTTATTTAGTTTACATCAGGAAAAAATTGTTGCAACTTATAAACTAAAGAAAGTTCAAAATTTCTAATTGTTAATTACAATAATTTTAGGAAACAACTTGCCAATTTTAATAGATCAATATAACAAGTTGTAAATTCAGAGAACACCTTAGAGGTTACTTGCTCAATGATTTGGAAGTAGATGCATGTAATTCAGGTTTTTCTAATTTTTTTTCTTGGCGAGTCTATATAAATTCCTATACTCTCTTTATGTTATGCTATTTACTATATATCATGGGTCCCAAATATTATTTATTATTTATATGAGGAGATTAAATTTGGTGGAATACAATCTCATAAATCCATCTAGTTTCTTTCTTTTTTGTCGGATTTTAGTTGGAGGAAAAATATAATATTTTACTCACTTAATTTGAACTGGACATGAGTAAGTATGTTTCCTTATTTCTCTCAACCAAACACCAAAACCTAAATAATAAAAAAAATTGTTACCACTTCCATTTCCAGGAATACCTTCAATATTTACTCAACTAATTAACAAGTCCTTATTTACTTGTGTAACCTTAATTTATGTTATATTAACCCCATTTAACCAAAAAAAAATATCATTTTTTTAAAAATTATAATACAATCATCTTCTTTACTCCCATCCTCTTTTTACTCGCCGTTCTCTTTTTTTTTCTTCTTCCAAATTTAACGAAAAAAGACCAACATATGCATAAAACTCGACGTTCAACATTGCTCTTATAGTTCGTGGTTGCCACTAGCCATGACATTTATCGAAGATAGGGTTTCGGAAAAAAAAAAAGTTAAACAAATATACAAGGATATATTTTATTTGTTTTCGGAAAGATTTAATGAGGGCTAATTATAAGGGCACAGATTTTTTTGATCGGGGCTAGCCAGGATTAGAGCTAGTCAGGTTTTGAGAAAATTTTATTCGGGCTGTCCAAATTTTTTATTCAGGGGCTGTCCAAACCCCACAACCCCCCCCCCCCCCCCCCCCCCCTCCCTCCCAAATCCGAAAAATCACTCTCATTTCAAATTTTCACTCTCTTCTTCTTCTTCTCCACCATTTTCATTCTCACATCTTCATCAAAATCCTAGTTTTTTTCTCATCATCATCATCTTCTTCTTCTCCACCATTTCCATCATCACCATCTCCATCAAAACCCTAGTTTCCTTCTCTTTTCCAATTTTGATGGCACCCAAAAAATTAAATAAACCCAAAATGTATGAAAATAAAGGTTAAATACTTTTTTTCTCACAAAGAATGCATGGAAATAAATCCTAAAATGCATATTTCACTCTATTATCAAGATTGAAATAAACCCTAATATATTTTTTCATTCGAAAATGTCGACTTTAGGACTGCCAGAAATTGTGACAGTCCTGAAAGGAACTTGCTGTACAGCAAGTATCTTTCAGGACTGCCTCAACTTCTGGCAGTCCTCAATATGTCTAGGACTGCCAGAAATTGCGGCAATCCTGTTGTAGAGCATGTCCCTTTCAGGACTGCCACAATTTCTGGCAGTCCTCATTACTTCTAGGACCGCCAGAAATTGTGGCAATCCTGTAGTACATCGAGTCTATTTCAAGACTGCCACAATTTCTGGCAGTCCTCATTACTTCTAGGACTGTCAGCAATTGTGGCAGTTCTGTTGTACATCGAGTCTATTTCAAGACTGCCACAATTTCTGGCAGTCCTCAATACTTCTAGGACTGTCAGAAATTGTGGCAGTCCTGATATGAACCCAATTATTCTACAACTAGGATTTCTTCCATAGTTTTCTTCTACAACTAGAATTTCATGCATAATTCTTCTATTAATAAAGAAAAATTGGTTAATAAACTAATAGATTAATAGATTTGATAGATTTGATAACCCAATTTCTTCTACAACTAGGATTTCATCCATAATGCCCAAACAAGAAGAAGAAAAATAAAGTAGGGTTTGGAGAAAGAGATCTGAGAAATTAGAAGAGAGCAAAAAATCAAAATAAACTAGGTTTGCAAAAATTGATGTTCTTGTTCTTGTTGTTCTTGTTTTTTTTTCTTCTTGTTCTTCTTCTTCTTGTGAGGAATGGAGAGTGAGGAAGAAAACAAAAATTATAAGACTTGTCTTTTATACCTACCACTTGGATAGCCCTGAGTAATTTTTTCAGTGGCAAACTTGTAAATAATGGAAAACTAACACTTGGACAGCCCCGATCAAAATGTGTTGTGCCCTTATAATTTACCTTAATGAGTCGTGTGCTTTGTCAATTTCATAGTTAAAAGTGTTGAGGGTAGCAATTTGCTAAAATCAATATAAGAATTGGAAAAAAAACCGTAAGAGTTGAAATATAAATACAAATCAAATCCTCTCAAATATAAATTTTTAAGGCGCGACTATTCGCACCCCCATGCATTATTTAGCACATTTTAAGTGCTAAATATACTATATTTTAAATGAATAAAATTAACATAAATGTTAAGTACATTCCACCAAATGAACAAAATATTCTTTTCTGTTCTAACCTAAAACCTATCATTATTCCTAAGCACACCCCACACATCATTTCTAACCTTTCTACTCTCCTCTCTCCAACCTGTCCCCTCTCTTCTCCAAACCCAACGTCTTCTCCGGTCCCCTCTCTTCTCCGTTCGTCACACCATTGTCGAGGAGCTTTCGGATTGTTAGAACGAAATAAATTTTGAATTTTTTTGGGTGTATTCACAGTTTTGTTCGAGCCTGGTCCGTCGAGCGCACAGACTGGTGTTCGACCCACAACAGTCGAACATTGTTGTGCACGTTCGACCAAAGTGGGTCGAACGGAAGATCACCTGTTCTACCTGTTTTGGTCGAACAATGGGGAGGCTGGTGGGGTGTGCTAGGAAGGTCACGTGGGTATATGGGTCTTTTAACATTAATCTATTTTTTAACTTAAGTTATATGTGGTGTGTTAAGTAATGCATGGGGGGTGCGGATAGGCGTGCCCAATTTTTAATCCAAAAATAAAAAAGAAAAAACAAAGAACCAAAAAAAGGAAAAAAGGGAAAAAAAAACGTCCGTAAATCCCGATTTATACTACTTTGTGTTTGTGTTTGTGTTTGTGTTTGGTCTCGTCTTCTTCTCCTTCAGTCACCCCCTCCCGAGTCATTTGGCGCATCATCAGTGGAAAGAGCGAGAGAAATGGCGGAAGAGAAGGAATCAGCGTCAATGCCACTGAGCCAGTCTTCGCCGGCGTCGGCGTCGGCGTCGGCGTCGGATCCGGAAGATCCGGCCAAATCTCCCCCCAATCCCCCCAACTCCTCCACAAGAAAGGTTCTTTTCCCCCTCAGATCCCTCCCTATTTCTTGATCCCTAAATCCCTTGTATTTCTCTAGATCTATGTCGTTTGTAATTTGATTCGATCTATGGGTCTTGGAAACACAGGAGTTTGGTTCGATTCGAGGAGATTAGAACTGTTTGGAACTAATATTTTCAATCGATTCGCATAGTTTCTTGCTTGATTGAGAATTAGGTTATAGTCTTCTTAATACCGTCGGAATTTTGAGTGTCCGTGAAGCGCCCGGACACTCCCGATAATTGGTGCCAGCGTCTGCGTCGCTTTGCGCGTCATGGACGACGCGGACACTCCAGGATACCACTAGGACACCCCGAGAGCAACCGAGTGTCCGAGGGGTCGTGCCGTATTCGTGTCCGTACATGCAACATGGGTTGTGGCATTAGATTTAACACCAGTTTGGGTTGCAGTCACGTTTCGTCCTTAACTCCTTTTGATGCCGAACTCAAAGGGACAAGTCGAACAGTCTCCGTTGCAGGTGAAGGTTTTGTCGAACGTGCCATTCATATAATTGTTGGTCATCCAAAATGGTTCACATGCATGGATTTGGGTGACATACGAGTACTATAAAAAATTGTTGTTGGTGATCCAAAATGGTTTTTCACATTCTTCATGACCTCCATGTTCTAAAGCTTGCATGGAGTAGTCATGTGGTTTAGTGATTACTAGCGCATGGGTTAAACAAAATCGATGTTTTTTTGGACAATAGAACAAATGAGACTATTTGATCAATGGCCCATGTCTTGGAAATTACCACACTGTATGATTTGTCTATACATGTTAGATAATGATGAATATGTGGATTACGATATTGGATCGCTTGTTTAACTAACTTGCATAAGATAGTTACTTTAGGAACTTTCTTCACTCTTTGTCTATGTGTGTGTTGCATAGAACAATATTGCTTTTGTTAGTAAGAGGAATGTACTAAGGTTGTGTTTGTTTGGGTGGGTGGGTGGCGGTGGGGGTTGGAAGCAACATATCAGTTCCTATTGATGGGTTACCAACGAGTGATATTTTTGTTATCTAGGATCAATTATTCATCGTGGTGGAGAAATTGAGGAGGATAGAAACTTCTGAATCTAAATGATATGAAATTAGTAAAAGCAAAGCAAAGTATACAAATACAGCTTCACCATAAATTCGAGAAGAGAGGAGGGACCAGTTTTCATTATCTCATATTGATGGGATATCAACGAGTGTTATTTTTTGTTATCTAGGATCAATTATTCATTATGCTGGAGAGATTAAGGAGGATGTTTTCATCGAGAATTAAAACAAGATCGTTGAAGTGGAGTACTTCTAGAGTATTTTGTGATGGCAGGATAACCTTGAAGTTGAAGAAAATTTTCATGTAGCAGCTACAAGACCGACTATGCTATATGGTTTGGAATGTTATGTTATTAATAGACATAAAAAAAGTTGTCCTTGAAATGAGTGTTGAGGTAGATGGATGGAAAGATACTGAAAGACAGTTAGGATTTAGTGTAGCCATAGAAATTGGAGGTGGTGCAAATTGAGGATAAATTAGCGATAACCATCCAAAGTGGTTTGAACATGTGCAGTGAAGGACACTAGATTTATCAGTTGTAGGAGGGATAGGATGTTAGTTAAAGGAGTTTCTACTTTCTAGGACTAGGGTATCCTAAATGAACCTAGATTGAGGATATTATGGAAAGGATAGAACTATTGCGAACGTTAGAGAAGATATGGCCTGTGGAGTTTAATGGAATAATAATGGATTCCTGTAGCCTACTTCAAAATTTTGGATAAAGGTTTTATTGTTATTTTTGTTGTTGTAGACAACATTTCTTTCATAGTAAGTTCTTTCCTGTAGAGTAATAGCAATCATATAGCAGGCGACATGTGGAGGAATAGAAATTAATCTTTTCTTAAGACAAAAGACGATTAATATTGTGCAAAGCACTCAACTACCAAATGGAACATGACCATTGCACATCAACAATTGGTAATGCCAAAACTTGCCCGAAAGTGCAGATTATCCAAGAATCGTGAAGAATATCACATTATCAAAGAGATTTTTGTTGGTAACAAATGAAACCAACTATTCAATGTGCATAACTGGAAGAACAGTCTTTTGCAAGAGAAACAAGCTAAAATATTGTAGCTTCAGTTACTATCCAAACTTCAATCTCAGTTAACAACTCCACTTCTAAAGATGCAGCATAAACTATTCTGATCATTGACATCCATAAGGTTCGAAATTGAATTCAGAAACACAATGATTGCTAGTCTTCTAAATAGAAGGAATAATAATTTATGATCTCCAAGATCAATTTACTACTACCTTGAACATTCCGACTCCATAGGATTTCTCTGTTAAACAACAGTTATGCTGGGATGGTGGTATCTGGCCGGTTCTCTTTGTTTCCAAATGTACAGCTTGATTAAGAATCCTACATTTAGGGATGCAAATTATTCAATCTTTGATAACACCCAAAAAAATTCTGTAAAAAGATATCACCCCAAAATTACATTAACAGTACCTTCACTAAATTACTTACAATATGATTGATATGCTGTCATTTCAAGAAACACCATCTCAAATCTTCAAACTAACCGCCTTCAATTTTTAAAACATGGTTTTTGGTTTCAGTTTATATTATACATATTATCTTTACATTTTAGCCTTGGCACCAATCAATAACTGAGCCAAATACTTGTCTGCACTGACACAATAATAGCTGAAGGAAAAGCAGGTTAGTGATAGGCACAAAGCCCAACCTTACAGGGTACCAAATATGCTTTAGTTGGCATCTGATCCAACTTCTTGAAGCTCTAATCTAAGCAAGCCTTATTCTCATGAATTTGCAAATTGAGGAAGTTTTGCTTAAAAACTCAACAAGAGTAGGTTTTGCAGGTCTTTGCTGTTACTATAACTATATGCTCCGGATTCACCATCATATAATCTTAAGAAAGGAAAGGAGTTATTGTGCGTTATTGATATATTTTGTTTTTTGTATGGAATAATATATGCTGAAATGTGTGACTTGTTCTCTGTCCACGAAATATTTGATCATCTTTGATGCTAGGGTGTGTGAATATGATGCCAATTTTTTGGGTGCATATACTGTGTATTATGATTCAAAGAGGCAGTTATGAAGCATTGTTAGGCTATTATTGATGTAAAGTGATCTTGATAAACTTATATAGACTCATTATTAGTTAACCATACTTTCCACAACAATAATTAAGTGCATGGATTTCTTTGTTTGTACACCTAGCTCATAAAAATATCCTGTTCTCTACACACTTGAATGGGTTATGAATGCAAAAGTAGTGCATAAGTAGTAAATAATTTTCATTAACTTACCTTGTGTACCTATCAGGCTTGTTGTGCTGTTCTTCAGAGCTGGATATCGAAAAAGTTTATGACTGGATGGTACAACCTTACCATTGCTTAATCAGTTTGCCAAAACTTACTCTACAAATTCTCTTTATGTGCTAACTTTGATTTTCTAATCTTATATTGCAGTGTAGTTCTCTTTCCTGTTGCAGTCACATTTTTTATAACATGGTGGTTTATTCAATTTGTTGATGGGTTCTTTAGTCCACTTTATAACGAGCTTGGTGTTGACATATTTGGTGAGTTATTTGACGCATTTTCATTTTCCCCCTCTAACCATAGTGGTTGTTTGAGTTATTCCTACGCTGCTTAGAGAATTCTATTTGTCATTTAAGTTTGAACCTGTGGCCTTCACATCAGACAACATTAAAACCTAATCTTGAACACCACAGTCAATCATGCCCAATAACTTGGTTATAGAATTTGGAAAGCTAAGAATGGCTATAAATTCTTGAATAGTTCAATTAATCCATCTCTTCCATATATTATCCTTTGGCGATGATTGTCATTTATAAACAAATTTAAGATTCTCTTGTATGTCAGTGTTTTAATATAGGTACGGGAAAACTATGCAATGTTTCTCTTTGCTAAGGATGACTTCTTGGTGCCTTCTTCCCATGTCCTTACTTTTGGAATTATGTGTCAGATACCTGTGTCTATGTCTACAGGTGATACTGTAACAATATCTAACATTTCCTTGCGGTTTCTCACGACGTTTCCTCTGCACACAGGCCTGGGATTTTTAACTTCTCTGGTGTTTGTATTCCTTGTTGGCATATTTGTTTCATCGTGGCTTGGTGCCTCTGTTTTCTGGCTTGGCGAATGGTTTATAAAGAAAATGCCTTTCGTAAGGCACATTTATTCAGCATCCAAACAAATTAGCACCGCAATATCTCCAGGTTTGGTCCTTATCTCTAGAAATACGTCACCATTTTTTTTGGACAAATTGGCAGCCTGTGTGTCTTTTTGAGAACATTAAGGATGTAAAGTATGCTAAAATACTTGCTAATGTCATCGTAGTTCTAAACACTGGCCAAATCCTGTTAGCATTGGTTTTGGGATATATCCAATAAGTTAACTCTTAACACTTGCTGGAACATAATTGTATGTGGTTCACAATAATAGTGGAATCTTTTTGTTATACTTTTGATTTTGATCAATGTAATATCTGTAATCCAACTAATCTATCACTTGTCAATTTTGCAACCATATACATTTAATTTCTACGTCTCTGAACCAAGGTTCGCAGAATCGGTTTCGGACCCTTCTTATGAGCATCAGTATTGATGTTTTCAGCAGTTTCGGATCAGTGTTTCGAAGTTCTTTGATTCGAAAAAAAACTTGAAAATATTTCATACATGTAGGCACAATTATATGTATTATTTGTTATTTCTTGTTAGGTTTGAGTGGTAGGTTTGAGTGGAATGATATTAAGATTGATGGAGGTTTTGAATCTATAAATATACAACTTCGACAAATACAATAGCTACATAGTGTCGATAAGGAATCTTATTGACACACGTTGTAGCATGTAGATCTTCTACACGCCGAATCATTCTGTCGACGCCGTTTTCCCCCTTATTCTCTCTTTTCCCCATTTTTTGCTGACTTAGTGGGGAAAGAGAATCTTAATCTTGGTATCGGCCAGCATAAGATCACGACAGGCCCAAAAGAAACTATACGGCCGATACATATCGGCTGATACTGCGAACCTTGCTTTGAAGGTGAAAATTTCAAAGGTTAAAGGTGCCAGATCATGTTATAGTACAACTTTCTTGTTTATGCAGATCAGAATACCACAGCTTTCAAAGAAGTGGCAATTATTCGCCATCCCCGGGTTGGTGAATATGCATTTGGTTTCATCACATCATCAGTTATTCTCCAGGTATCTTACAAGTTCTGAATAATTTTCCGGAACTGGCTTAAGTTCAATACTAATTTATTATCCTTTTGTGCAAATATTTCCTTGTATTTAGTTATGAAATGATTTTTACCGATAACAGAATGTGTTTTCATACATAAAAAATGCAAGTGGATTACTTACAGTCTTACCAAAACAATGCAAAGGAATAGTAAATTCAAATATACAAGTCAAATCCCTTGTAACATAGTCTTTAACCTCCCCTTCTTCATTGCTGAACCATCATTTACTCTTCTATTACTAGTTATCTAGTCTGAGAAATGGATCGCCTCTCCATGATGGCTGCAAGGAGAAAGAATAAACTAAAAGAATCATCAGAGAACTTTATTCATTTTGGTTGGTGGGAAAAATATACTTTAATCTAAAAAACTTGGAGAAAATAGTTTTTAATTTCTTCTCAAGTTTCGCTTGGTAGACTTACAGAACTGCTTGAGGTTTGGCTTCCCACTACGAGCAACATGAACTCTCATCACTGCAGAAATCACCACCTCCTAGTTATTATATGCCTTGTTTCTGTTGCAATTGCTGCAGGCTACTATGACTACCAACTCGAAATATCACCTTCACCATCATGCTTCAGTGCTCTAATGTCTAATCACCACTGCAATGGCTTATTGCAATTGTTAGCCAACTTAACGTATTAACACAAACTTTAGGCCCATTGCCACATTATCACGAGAATTGTTACTTCACAGCATAAAGATGAATATTGACAATACTTCCCTTTTCCTTTCCTTTCAACTTGTTTAAAACCAATCAATACTTCCCTTTTCCTTTTCTTTCAACTTGTTTAAAACTAATCAAACAACAATTAGTTTTTATTTATTTATTTATTTCCTCTACTTTTGCTTTCACTTATTTATTTCCTCTATAAAACTAATCAAACAACAATTGTCTTAAGGCTCCATTTCTGATCTGCTTGTAAATGTCTACAGCCTAAATAAAAACATGATTGACTGAACAGTTTCAAGCACTTAAAGGAGGCGATTATAATGTAGAATCTCTGGAGATGGACTTGTTTGCCAATTTGGAAAGTCACCCATATATTGTGTAATAAGTGTTTCTTATAAGCGGACAATACTTTTCTGGAATATGTTGCATCATTCTGCTGGATTTTTATTATTTTATTTTTGCTTCTAAAAATGGACCTAGTTATTGTATTTTATGATATATATGGCTGTGCTCAAGTGTATGCAAATTTATTCTTGTGCACATGCTATTACCACGGTTTGCCTTAGACATGCAGTGTGTTTCCCCTACAAAGCTAAGTGCAATTTTCATTGGACACCCGCACCACCATCGCTTCCCCTCAAACCCCTAGAGAATCACTGATAACAAGACCTATATATTACATGTTGTCGGGGCTCTATTAGTTTACATTTTCTTTTCTTCTGATTTTTCATTTTTTTGATTGCAGAATGAGAAAGGTGATGAAGAGCTATGTAGCGTTTACGTTCCTACAAACCATTTATACATTGGGGATATCTTCTTGGTTAGCTCTGAAGAGATAATTAGACCAAATCTATCTATTCGCGAAGGCATAGGTTTGCGCTCTTCAGTCCTACGTTCTTATTTTTATTCCACTTCTTTGTTACCTTATATAGCAGCTGTGTTTCTGTTTCATTTTTTCAAAACATGAATATTGAGCTTACTTTGATCACTTTTGTGAATGTCGCTATTTCACATTTACTGTTATTTGCCTCTTTTAGGAAAAAAAAAAGGGAAGCTGATCATTCTTTATAAAATCTATTTGTCATATAGCAGTTTGTTTACTCCACAATCCTCTTTGATAGAAGGTGTCGCTTTGTGCGATGATAAGGTGGCTTGGCTCCTTGCATCCCAGGGGATGAGGGGGTTCCTTTGCATTTATTCTTCCTGCTGTTTAAAATTTATACTTAATGATTGATGGTTAAATAGTGATGCTATTGTTTTTCTATGTACAACTCTATTTTTTTATTCTGCTAGTATGGGAATTTGTAATACTTTTAACGCTTACTTGTACAATGCAGAGATCATAGTCTCGGGGGGTATGACAATGCCACAACTGATCACTCCTTTAGAAAGGATGCCAAGAAAAAGTAATAGTATCCAACTGAACAGAATACCATAATTCATGTGTTGTGGATTCCAGGTAGCTCGGTAACTTTTTCTGTATCTTGTTGTTACTAAGCTTCACTTATATGTTTTTCTTGCCCTAGTTGTTCATGATATGTTGGTTTTTAGTCAGACCTTGAGCTGTCTAGCAGAGTAAATTTTGAACCTGCCCTTAGTTGTAAGTTTGATATCCATATTGGATACAGTAGTTGACTGATCAAAATCTATATGTGGTCGTTATCGTTATTGATTGGGTCTCAAGGTGGATGTAATATATTTAAAAAAATGCAGCTTGACATTTGCTGAACTATTTGCATACTGAACTAGTTCCCAAGACCTGCTTATTTTGTTTCTAGGATTGGTAATTTGGTAGAGGGTACTGGCTGTGAACAATGACAGCCAGCCAAACCGCATCGACTTGGAAGACCCTGCCTTCTCAACTTTTAGTGACTGAGCCCAAGTGAGAACTTGGTGAGGTTGGGGGTCTCACATCCAAAGGACGCCTTTGTTGAGCGTTTCAACTTGAAGTTTTTAACCTTCCTAATTCTTACATTTCTTAGTTACAATATTTGTCATGAGGAACTTAATGAGTCTATAAGCTCATCCTTCTGTTTTTCATTATTAGGGGCATTATTTTGCTGCGAGCTGGCAGAAAAAAGAGAGATGGAGCAGCATGGAAGGAGATCAACACCTACTTCCTACACTTATTTTTCCTAGTGGTTCGACACGTATCTCCGTATTGGCACTGGGATGGTCGGTTCTGTTGTCTTTTGTTTTCGTTACTGTTAAAAGATAAAAATGGCTATGTAAATGTGAAATCGGTATTGTACCTTTTCAATCTGTATTTGGGTGCTGCTGCTGCTGCTTATTTATTCCAGCCTCTGCAAAATACTGCTTCCTTTTCCCAACTGTAATTCTGCTGTGATCATCTGTGTTTATATTGGAATTGTATTAACATTTTGGTTTGTTTCTTCAATATTAGTCTGGTTGGTCCTGTTGACCTTTGTTACTTGGAAGCGTGTAGTGATTCACTAAATCTGGAATTGCTCCTTATTACTGAAGAGCAGCAGCATCCTGGCCAAGATCTGACATGCCAATATGCCATAGCCACGCCCTTTCCCCTATACATGGAAATACTTTTCGATGGCAAAACCCCCTTGCTTTGCCTCGTTTGGTTCGCGGAAACGAAAGGAATATATTTTTCTCTTCCCTTTCCTTTACTCCCTTTGGCATCTAAACATAGAAAATGAATAACTTTTATTTTCCAAGGATCTGATTTTGCGAACCAAACGTGCCATGGGCAACTTGCTCATTAGGTAGAAGAATATTTCGAATCTCCTTACAAATCACCTTGGATTTTGGTTAAAACCCCTCATCCATGAATTTGGTCAGAGATGACAAGAAAATCTATCCCAAACTAGATTAGACAAGCGGATAACTATATAATCCCCTGTTCGAACAGTTAAAAGTTTGAAAACGTATACATTAATTGACAGAAGCAGGAGTTTCTGTTCGAAGAGTTAAAAGTTTCAAAACATATTCTTATAAGAAAAAGATTTACCACTTGACAGAAGCTGGAGTAGCTCAGTTGGCTAGAGCGTGTGGCTGTTAACCACAAGGTCGAAGGTTCAAGCCCTTCCTCTAGCGTTTTTTTTAATCACATTTTCTTTTTTATTCTACTATGTTCACACACACACAATTATGTTTTCACACACAATCATTTCAAAATTAAAGATGGACTTCTTTGTTATGCATGGAATGTTTTTGTCAAAGTATAGATTTTATTATTATGTTCTTATTTCATACACACACAAACGAAATATTTCAAAGATAAGTGGAGCGACTTATTTTGTTGCCTATGCATGAAATGTTTTTGTCGAAGTATAAATTTTTTTTTCTAGTCCATATAATGGAGAGGCCTGGCCTCGCTTCAAGCCAACTTTGCTAACTTCCACAGTGCTAGTATCTTTAATCTTTGGGAAATTATATTTTGACCGTCCGGGGGATGTCTGTGTCTGCATGGCAGCCAGCCATTGTCTCTGCTAACACAGGCTCATCCAAGACTAGAAATCTAATGACAATGTACCACATGACCGCAGACCAGCACGGACACCTCCCACGGACAGCTTCCTTAATCTTTTCCGTAAGCTCATAGAAGCCTCTGGCTCTCACACTAGGCCTCTTTCCGAACGTGCGACTCCCAAGATGTCCCTTGAGCTAATAATAGCCAAAGCCAATCTACAGCTCAATATAACTGAACATATATACATACCAGCCCCATGGATGCAGAATATGGCCTGGAGAATGAAAAAAAAAAAATCATCTTGGAAGGATTTTCTTGAGACAATCGACTAAAATGTAATACTAATCAGAGACGGATCCAAAAATATAAACTGGAGTAGGTTAGAATAGGTTCGGATGATCTAAGAGTAGACTAACTCTTAAAAAAACAAAACAAATCATATGAAAAAAAGTAGGTTTTTTTTTTTTGGACTACTTGGATCCTCCCCTGATACTAATACTACCATTTTGTCTATAGCCTTGTTTGCAATCACCCGAATAAAACTCGTATTAATATCAGAATTTTTTCATATCTTTCAGAAACGTATAATACTTGCGTACTTTTGAATGACTCGTGAATTCGTTCTCGGGTCTTGTACACACCGTCCGTCACACTATGGGAGCTGGCCATGTCCGAAGTCGTTACCCTAACCGCAAGGAGGGGGATGCCGAAGACAGGACTAGTGACTGGAGTGAAGTCGTAAAAAGTAGCCGTACTTGAAGGTGCGGCTGGATCAGCTCCTTTTCATGAAAAGCTAATATTTATGCTTGTTGTGTATTTTGGTTTGACACTGCTTCACACCCAAAAAGAAGCGAGCTACGTCTGAGCGAAGCTTGAAATCAGTATGTAAACTTTAAGCATGCGAAGTTTTAAAACACGTTACATATAAATTATTGAAAAATTTTGCACAAAAATTGTGGTGGGAACAAGTTTAATTAACCGAATTTGAGAACATATTTAAGAATGTGAAATTTCTAACCTCAATACTTCTATCTTTCGAATGTTTGACCGAATTTTTTTAACGTATTTTATTTGCACTGAGCTAGCCGATTTATACTCGTACTTTTGCCATCAAGAATTTTTTTCGTTTGCCGAATTGCTAACAAGGGTCTATAGTGGCATTTCACTTGACAAATCAAAAACCTTGCCATGACCGAACTCAAGTGGCTCTTGTGGTTACCGAGGAGAGGTATAAGACACTTGGCTAGGTGGCGGAAGATCAATGGATCGAACCACGGGGACGTATTATTTTTTCTATTTATTTAGTGGGAGTTGAAGGACAGTGGATCCAACATGCATGTAATACAGCATGTACAAAATCCCGTACGTATCGTCTGACGTCAAAAAAACAAATATTGCCATGCTTACCAAAAGCTTGAAACCTCAAAAGATGATATTAACAAAATATGGAAGTGTACAACCTGGTAGAAATAATCCACATTTCATACACAGATCGAGAGAGAGATCATCATTGAACCTTTAAGTAGAATTTATGACCTAATGAGGAATAGTAAAGAAGAAGAACTATAGTCTGTAAAGACACTCAAAGTCGTGTGTCCATATTGTGTAAAGACACTCCAGAATCAGAGCTTTTGAGTGAAATTTCAATGGTGGACATATTGTGCTGGACAATCAAAGTTGTGTGTCCTATGCTGAACGAATGGACAAGGCACGAGTATGTATGTACACGGAGACACGGACACTGCATTGGTTTTGTTGGAGTTTTTGGTTTTTTCTTTAGAAAGCTTTAGTCCCACATCGGAAAAAACAAAGAGGTTGTATCTCTATATATTAGTTTTGCTATTATTGAAGATGCACATCTGGTGTGGAGGTGCACATAGGTTTGCCATGTGGGATTATTTTTCTAATGGAAAAAAGGCTAAAATCAACAATTAAAGCATTCATGCTTTTTGCTCTTGGGAAATTTATTTCCATGGGAGCTAAGCCCCGGGCTTAGTGACTCGGACTCGGACTCGGGCTCATGAGGCGTAATGTGGCATTTTGTTGGCGCACTTTGCTCGGGTTTCGCTGGGTTGCGCTGGGTGCGCAGTGTGCGCAATGTGCGCAGTTCAGTGCGCGCTCTGTCGCGCAGAGTGCAAGGAGCGCGGGCTGTGCGCAGTTGGTGCAACTTGCAGCAGAACGTGCGTTTGCATGTTCTGGGCGGTTGCTACATGTTCGGGGTGGTTATTACCACGTCTCTTACTTTGTGGCAACCGAACAGTTGCTGTAGGGCCTATATAAGGCTTACGAAGTGTTCTTTAACACAAGTAAACGGAGATTTCAGACGTGTTCTTTAGCACAGTTCTGATCTTCCAGCAGCCTTCGAGAGAGAGAGGAAAGGCGCCGCACCAACGTTGCTTTTGCACGGGAGTTCGTGTCCATCCGAGGAGTCAGAAGAGCAGGAGTGTTCCAAGTTCTCCGACGAACTTGCTGGTTCCTGGAAGCTGTTCGTGTAGGGCGAATAAAGCTTTGAGCAACGGTGATTATTCACCCCAGCAGGAGTTCTTCCATATTTCGCCAGTCACCTTCTTCGTTGCTGCCAGTAATTCTGATTGTATCTTCTTTTTAGAAGTACTACGATCTGATTGCTGTTGATTACGAAATCTTTTTAGATTCTCGTAATTCAGAATCACCTTCCTTGAAGTGTTGATTTGAAACATTGTTTTTACGATTGTTTCGTTTTCTCAGTTTTCCATCGAAAAAATTGTGCCCCGGCAATAACAATCTCAAAGCTTTATTGCTACGATGGAAAACGTTAATGTTTCACTCTTCAATTCTGACTTTTGCAAGTTAGAAAAGTTTGATGGAGAACATTACCAAGTCTGGAAGAGGAAGGTATATCTCACCCTTCAACTCAAAGACGTAGATCACGTGCTTCTGGAGGAAGAACCTACCGTTCCAGATACTGGGTCTGCTGCCGCAATCACTGCGGCTACTAAACTTCAGGCCAAGTGGAGAAGAGAAAATAGCATTTGCAGGCTGCTTATCCTGAATGCTATGGAGGATTCCCTTGCAGAATCCTATTCTAAGAAGAATATCGCTAGAGACATATGAGAGTCTCTGGAAAAACTCTACGAAGAAGACAAGAACCGCAGTAAAACATTTGTGGTTGAAAAATATCACAAGTGGTTCTTTGAGGACGAAAAGTCTATGCTGCCGCAGGTGAAGGAGTTCCTGAAACTGCGACAGAAGTTGGAAGACGAGACAATGCCGCTCTGTCACGACCCGATCCCAAATTAATGGGTCGAACCGGACCATGCCCAGCCTGCACCGTGGTGAGACGGCGGCAGTAAGCTGTTCCATTGCAGGTAATCACAACAACACAAATACATTTGTCACAACTGTTCTATTCGGAATTTAAAACTTTATTTAATAAATATTCAAAAATACAACTGGAAAGGAAATGCAGAAATAAACTACAAACTCCAAATAAAGAAAAAAATACAGAAAGAGAAACTATCTAAGCATCAGGTTCAGCAGTCCCAGGATCAGCGTCCTCCAGAGACGGCTCCGGTACCGTCGCAGGGTAGAGGACCGGGTCATAGTAGCTATTTTAGTATAGCTCGTCATCCTCAGTGTTACCTAAAATGTTGTCTCCAGTCAGGAGGGAGCAAAGTACAATTCATGCTAATTAAACAGTTAAATAAGAAATAGAATCATGCAGTTCTAAACAGTTTTAAAACATGTTTGTTACAGTAGAAAACAGTGATTTGAATAGGTAATGACATATGACCGGCTTGGGTTTGTTACAGTAATGGATAAGGGGGTTTTGTTACAGTATGGTCATAATCATTACGCTATTCTCCAGTCCCCAATAGTTACAGTAGTTACAGTACAGTACTCTCGGTGAGAGTTTCGTGTTTGAGACGTGGTTTAGACATGCAGTAAAACGATTAAGTAAATAACTGTAAACTAACACAAACTATACTTGCCTCAATTGAATGACTGGAGAGACGGGTTGATACCGAGGAGGAACGTCAGGTGAATCTTCGAATTCCTACAGTTGAGAACTCGACTTAGATTCCTGAATAACCAGACTAAGTGTGCTAGTTGAAATCTCTAGTAGTCATGTCCTAGTCAGGTTTTAAGTTGTATTAATCTACAGCTAACGTTTACGTCGCAACTACGTGCGTTCGATTAAGCCGGTTAACTGGATTATTTGGAAATAACACGATAATTAATTAACTTTGGAAAACTTTGTGTTTCTGTAATATATTTATAAAAATATGGTTTTCTTTTAATGACAAATCATGAACTAGTTATTTACTAATTTTCATCCATTTAATTAATTCTTAATTAATCAGTAAATTACGCTCTAACTACGATTATACGTCTAATCACAAACCACCCAAGATCACATCCACCAGAAAATAAAATAAAACTACGCTACACAATACAATGGCACAGCTAAACATCCTAGAGTGGGCTTAAGCCCTGTACAATTATTTTTTACATCAAATAAGAGAAAAATGACTTAATTAAATAATTAAAGTGCAGGAATTAAATATCTAATATAAATAGCCTAAATATTAAAAATAATTAAAATGATAGCTAAGAGTCTCAGACTCGGTCCATTCCTCAAAATTCGGCTAATACCACAACGTCCGGTCGGACCGGTGCGTTTGTATTTCGCCGGGGCCCACAGACCGGTACGGTCGTCGTCCGAAAAATCAGTTTAGAAATTCATTTTCGAAAGCCAATTTTGAAATCAATATAAATATAGTTTTTGTAAAAATTTGGGCAGCACTTCCTCTATTTCGGGACGAACCCCAAAACTGGGAAATGCGCCACGAAAAACCTGCAAATATTTTCAACCCAAAATAATCCACAGAATATATCCACCAAAATAATCCCAAGCCACAGAAAATAATTCCCAAACAACCGAATTTCCCGAAATATCCGGGAATCCCATAATCCAACCAATTCACACCAAACCAGTAGATAAAACACAGGAAAATACGCTAACGTAGCTAATCGAAAATATAACGCAGCTAACCGAATTTCCCGAAAGGAATTCGGGGACCGATTTCATCATCGACTCTACGGGGAGGGACGAACTACTGTGATTACCAAGAAATTACCAAATTCCGTTGGCGGGGAGCCGCGGAAAAATCTTGGGAAAAATCCGAAACGAAGTTCGGCAGCAGGTCGCAGATCCTGGACAGCGGGAGAGGGCTCGCGAGCAGGTCTGGCTCAACCACGCACAAAAGAGGGGCGCAGAAAAAGTCTGCGGAAGAGAGGGGATCCGCGGGAGAGGGCGGCTAGGGCAGCGCCTCGCCGGAGAAGGGCGCTGGCTGCGGGGTTGCCGGACAGCGGCGACAGGGAGCCGCGGAGGTCAGCGGGAGTCAGCGGGGGACCGCGGACAGCGGCGGATGGCCGCGGAGATGGGCAGCGGCGGGGAGCCGCGCGGCTGGACGGCGCCGGTCGGGCGGCGCGGGGGTCGTCGCTGACGCGGGCGGCGGAGCCGCGGGAAGATCCGCCGGGGAGCTCGCGCACAGAGGCGCTGGTCGCGGAGCTAGGGCAGCGGCGGGGAGCCGCCGGCGGGCTGCGCGCGGAGGGGAGGCTCGCGGCGGTCGCGCGGTGGAGCGCGGGGATGGGCTCGCGCTGGACGCGCGAGGGGTCGGCCGCGGAAGAAGCTCGCCGGGAGAGGGACTCGGGAACAGGGCTTCGGGAGGGAATGGGTTTTTTCTCCAGGAGAGGAATCTGAGAGTGGGAGAGAGAGAGAAGAAGAAGTTGAGAGTGAGGGATTTGTGAGCTTTTCCAACAGAGAGTGAATGGGAGAGAACGTGGGTGAGAGGAGAGTATTATAAGGGAGTGGGGTGGTTTCTGTGTGGGGAGGAGGAAGCTACGGGAGAAAACTAAGGAAGTGTTTTACCAATTCCTAAAACCAACACTGGTCCTTCGGGACCAGTTCTACCTATTTTTTTATTTTAATTTAAAACCAAGTCAAATAGAAAAAGAATTTGGGAAAAAAAAGGTTGGGCTCAGGCTCGAACTCGGGTCTGGGTCGAGAATCTCAAAAATCCATGTTATAAATAATTTTCGAAATTATTTTTCACTCAAAGATATTTAATAATTATAATAATAGTAATAATTTGAAAACGTTTGATTTTACAATACAAAAATTCTAAATAATTATTCTACGAAAACTGGGTTTCACAATCTTCCCTCCTTAGAAAATTTCGTCCTCGAAATTAAAGTAAGGTTAGGGATAGAAAAGACAAACAGGTACGGACACTGCGCCCGTAACCCAGGTCCAACCATAAGGATTTCTAAGGCAGTCATAGATGAGACGGTTTAGGGACAAGTTTTTATTTATGATATCATCCATGCAGAAAAATATAAAAGCGAACCAAAGTACACGAGGTTGATCAGACCATCATGCACCGGTCCTGATTAGACAATATATTAGTGGGTGCACCCAATAAAATATCGTCATGATCAAGCTTGATTTAAAAAGATAGCTTGCAAAACTAGGCTAACTTAGCAGCATTAGTCAAATTTAGAACGGAAAAAGAAAGGATAAGGAATAGGAGTTAAAGTGATGGCTCAAATTCTGATTCTCATCTCTGACTAGGCTTGCAACTGGTTTCTCTGGCACTGAAAGGTTGAGTCCAATTTTCAGCTCCGAATTATCCAAAGTGCGACTCAGATCCGCAATGTAATGTCTGATCTGTGACGTAGAAGACGTTGCACACTCTCAAGATTAGCTGGTAGAGCTAACTGGCACGCTACTACCAACGCATCTTAAACTTCAAATGGCCTGATGTATCTGGCCTCAATTTCCAGCTCCATCAAAACTAATTGTTCCTCTGGTAGGAGAAACTTCACCAAATGCAATTTGGTCTTCCCAAGACCTACCAAAATCCAAGACGCAAAATCTCAATACATCTTCAAGCGTCTGGATTGACCTCTCTGCTTGCTCGTCCCGCGGTACTCCATGAATCCGACAGATGTGCTTCTCGTACAATGCTGTCCACTTCTTAGTGGATAACCAACTTTGAAGGGAAATAAAGTGTGCTGACTTAGTCAGTCGGTTTATAATAATCCAATTGGTGCCCTTCCCTCCTTAGGAACAAGGCAATCCTTACTCAAAGTTCATTGTTATATGCTTCTACTTTCACTCCGAATTGTCCAGCGGCTCCAACAAGCTTGTTGTCATCTTGCTAAATTCCTCATGTTGACAAATTCGCATCTAATCCCATACCTGGAATTGTCCTTCTTTATTCCATAACACCAATCAATGGAGGCATATTTCGATACATCTTATTATCTCCTGAATATATAGAATACTGCGACTGGTGCATTTCTTTTATCAACTCGTTCCTCCGTTTGTCAGCCGATACGCAAAGTCTCGCACCATTCTTCAGAGTTCCAATGCTGATTAATTTAGAAACCCTCGAGTGTTCCTGCCAACACTTGATCTCTAAGCCTGCAAAGTGCCTCGTTTTGAAACTACGTTCTCTGGATTTTTATCCCTCAGCCTCGAACTTCATCAATACTGAATCAGCATCCAGCTCCGTCCTTCTATCTCCAGGTAGTATAACCTCCAGTCCAAACTTCTCGATGTCTTCTACCAGGTGCTAGTCCTTGGTTAAGAACTTCGCCATCAGTATTGACCAAGTGCATCAGCGACCATATTAGCCTTACCTGAATGGTACTGCAGGTTGATGTCGAAATTCTTCATCTGCTTCAGCCATATTCTTAGTCTAACATTCAGCCCTTTCTGAGTGAAGACATATTTCAGACTTTTGTAGTCCGTATAAATTTTCACTCCCTTTCCATAAAAATCATGCTTCCATAGCTTCAAAGTAAAGATAATTGCAGCAAATTTCAAATTAGGCGTGGGATGATTCTTCTCATGAGTCTGTAGTTGCCTACACGTGTAAGCAATTACTTTCCCATGTTGTTGAAGAACGCAACCCAGTCCTCTTCCAGAGGCATTACTGTAAATTGAGAACCCACCGGTTCCTGCGGGTAGCGCAAGGATTGGTGTAGTGGTAAGTCTCTTCTTCAGCTCCTCAATGCCGTCTGGCAAACTTTTCGTTCAGATGAACTCTTCATTCTTCCAGGTGAGCTTCGTCATTGGCTCAGCAATCTTGGCAAAATCCTTCACGAATTTCTGATAGTAGCCGGCCAAGTTCAAGAACCTTCCGAATTGAACTTGGGGTATATCACTCTTCAACAACAGCTATCTTCCATCGAAATTTCTTCTCCTGACAACATGGCCAAAAGTCTACCTTGTCAACAATCCACGTCCAGATAACTTACCATAAACTTCTTTTTCCTCAAAGTTTCCAAAATTTCCTCAGGTGTTCCTTATGCTCTTCTTCAGTCTTCAAGTATATCAGAATGTTTATCTATGGAAAAGATAAACTGATTCAAATACTCCTGAAAATCTCTGTTCATGAGATTCATGAACATAGCAGTAGTATTTGTCAGTCTAACGTCATGACCAGAGAAAACTACCCATACTTGGTGTTTAAACGTCGTCTTGGAAATGTCCTCTTTCCTGATTTTGATTTGCTGGTAGTCAAATCTTAAATCAGACTTCGAAACACCTTAACTCCACACAACCAGATCAAACAGATCCTCGATCCGGGCAAAAAGTACTTATTCTTTAGTGTCTGGTAATCGATGCACATCCGTTGTTCCATCCTTCTTGGGCAAAACAAGATAGGTGTTCCCTAAGGTGAAACTCCACTCTGAATAAGTCCTAGAGCCTGCACTGCTCTGGTCCTTCATCTTCTTGGCCACCTTCGGGTTGACTCTGTAACATCCTTTAGAATTTAGGGAAAGAGCCAGGGACTAGGTCAAGGGTGAATCCTATATCTAGATCTGGGATAATCCGGGGAGACTATCAGGAAAACATCTGCCATAAGGGTGTAACAAAAACTTCTATCCCTGTGGAGAATTACAGCAAAACTCTTATGATTGATCTAAGGACATCCAAAAAGATGATGCTATACAGCGGTTCTAGGTACTATTCCTCATGGTTCTGGCTCTTGTATGAGCAGTCTCCAACTGCTTCCTCGAGTATGCATCATGCCTCATTGTAAGGGCAAGGTCTGCTGGATAGGAAGAGGGTCCCTAGGTTGTGGTCTAACAGGTGTTGCTGGGATATGAGCTCTGGTTTGATAGAAAGATAAGGGCAGTCCTTTACCCGATGTTCAGCAGATCCACATGCCAAACATTGTCCCAATCTCTTGCGGCAACTATCGACCTGATGACCAGGCCTATTGCAATAGTTACAAGCCCATAGCTTCTTACGACAAGGCTGCCGAAAAGTAGAGTACTTGATGGGACCCAAATATCTTCTAGATTCAGGGGTATCCTTCCTGGGACAAAAGTTCTGCTCTAACTTGGTTGGGGATAACTAAGGCTACATCATGACGTTCTTCATGTCTTCTCTCGTGATATTCTTCTGTTCCTGCTGGGCTTCATCTTGAGCTTTCTGGAACTCCATGATTTCTTGAAATAAAACAACCATTTGGAAGATGATTGCTGGTACTGGTGGAGCAACAAAATGAATAATCCACCAGGGAATGCAACTCAGTTGGAGATGAGGTAGGAGTCGCCAGTGTAGGGAAAACTTCACTGGGTGCACTAAGGGGACGGTCAAACAGCCGCGAGGGAAAGGACCCTGGGCTTGGGGTATGATCCGGAGATGACACCTCAACGCCAGCAGGATTTGGTCAATGGTCATTCTTAGGAAGGTTTAGGACACACACATAAGCAAGGTAGCCTACCGGTCTATAATCAAGCAAAAATATTTATTTATATATGAATCGGACCTATGTCGTGACAAATCAATGTTCTAGTGTTCTAATTGTTTATAGATAGGTTTTCCTAAGTTATTGTGCGACCTGCATGGGCCACCAATGAAAACATGTCACGACCCGATCCCAAATTAATGGGTCGAACCGGACCATGTCCAGCCTGCACCGTGGTGAGACGGCGGCAGTAAGCTGTTCCATTGCAGGTAATCACAACAACACAAATACATTTGTCACAACTGTTCTATTCGGAATTTGAAACTTTATTTAATAAATATTCAAAAATACAACTGGAAAGGAAATGCAGAAATAAACTACAAACTCCAAATAAAGAAAAAAATGCAGAAAGAAAAACTATCTAAGCATCAGGTTCAGCAGTCCCAGGATCAGCGTCCTCCAGAGACGGCTCCGGTACCGTCGCAGGGTAGAGGACCGGGTCATAGTAGCTATTTTAGTATAGCTCGTCATCCTCAGTGTTACCTAAAATGTTATCTCCAGTCAGGAGGGAGCAAAGTACAATTCATGCTAATTAAACAGTTAAATAAGAAATAGAATCATACAGTTCTAAACAGTTTTAAAACATGTTTGTTACAGTAGAAAACAGTGATTTGAATAGGTAATGACATATGACCGGCTTGGGTTTGTTACAGTAATGGATAAGGGGGTTTTGTTACAGTATGGTCATAATCATTACGCTATTCTCCAGTCTCCAATAGTTACAGTAGTTACAGTACAGTACTCTCGGTGAGAGTTTCGTGTTTGAGACGTGGTTTAGACATGCAGTAAAACGATTAAGTAAATAACTGTAAACTAACACAAACTATACTTGCCTCAATTGAATGACTGGAGAGACGGGTTGATACCGAGGAGGAACGTCAGGTGAATCTTCGAATTCCTACAGTTGAGAACTCGACTTAGATTCCTGAATAACCAGACTAAGTGTGCTAGTTGAAATCTCTAGTAGTCATGTCCTAGTCAGGTTTTAAGTTGTATTAATCTACAGCTAACGTTTACGTCGCAACTACGTGCGTTCGATTAAGCCGGTTAACTGGATTATTTGGAAATAACACGATAATTAATTAACTTTGGAAAACTTTGTGTTTCTGTAATATATTTATAAAAATATGGTTTTCTTTTAATGACAAATCATGAACTAGTTATTTACTAATTTTCATCCATTTAATTAATTCTTAATTAATCAGTAAATTACGCTCTAACTACGATTATACGTCTAATCACAAACCACCCAAGATCACATCCACCAGAAAATAAAATAAAACTACGCTACACAATACAATGGCACAGCTAAACATCCTAGAGTGGGCTTAAGCCCTGTACAATTATTTTTTACATCAAATAAGAGAAAAATGACTTAATTAAATAATTAAAGTACAGGAATTAAATATCTAATATAAATAGCCTAAATATTAAAAATAATTAAAATGATAGCTAAGAGTCTCAGACTCGGTCCATTCCTCAAAATTCGGCTAATACCACAAAGTCCGGTCGGACCGGTGCGTTTGCATTTCGCCGGGGCCCACAGACCGGTACGGTCGTCGTCCGAAAAATCAGTTTAGAAATTCATTTTCGAAAGCCAATTTTGAAATCAATATAAATATAGTTTTTGTAAAAATTTGGGCAGCACTTCCTCTATTTCGGGACGAACCCCAAAACTGGGAAATGTGCCACGGAAAACCTGCAAATATTTCCAACGTCCCAAAATAATCCACAGAATATATCCACCAAAATAATCCCAAGCCACACAAAATAATTCCCAAACAACCGAATTTCCCGAAATATCCGGGAATCCCATAATCCAACCAATTCACACCAAACCAGTAGATAAAACACAGGAAAATACGCTAACGTAGCTAATCGAAAATATAACGCAGCTAACCGGATTTCCCGAAGGGAATCCGGGGACCGATTTCATCATCGACTCTACGGGGAGGGACGAACTACTGTGATTACCAAGAAATTACCAAATTCCGTTGGCGGGGAGCCGCGGGAAAATCTCGGGAAAAATCCGAAACGAAGTTCGGCAGCAGGTCGCTGATCCTGGACAGCGGGAGAGGGCTCGCGAGCAGGTCTGGCTCAACCACGCACAGAAGAGGGGCGCAGAAAAAGTCTGCGGAAGAGAGGGCATCCGCGGGAGAGGGCGGCTAGGGCAGCGCCTCGCCGGAGAAGGGCGCTGGCCGCGGGGTTGCCGGACAGCGGCGGCGGGGAGCCGCGGAGGTCAGCGGGAGTCAGCGGGGGACCGCGGACAGCGGCGGATGGCCGCGGAGATGGGCAGCGGCGGGGAGCCGCGCGGCTGGACGGCGCCGGTCGGGCGGCGCGGGGGTCGTCGCTGACGCGGGCGACGGAGCCGCGGGGAGATCCGCCGGGGAGCTCGCGCACAGAGGCGCTGGTCGCGGAGCTAGGGCAGCGGCGGGGAGCCGCCGGCTGGCTGCGCGTGGAGGGGAGGCTCGCGGCGGTCGCGCGGTGGAGCGCGGGGATGGGCTCGCGCTGGACGCGCGAGGGGTCGGCCGCGGAAGAAGCTCGCCGGGAGAGGGACTCGGGAACAGGGCTTCGGGAGGGAATGGGTTTTTTCTCCAGGAGAGGAATCTGAGAGTGGGAGAGAGAGAGAGAAGAAGAAGTTGAGAGTGAGGGATTTGTGAGCTTTTCCAACAGAGAGTGAATGGGAGAGAACGTGGGTGAGAGGAGAGTATTATAAGGGAGTGGGGTGGTTTCTGTGTGGGGAGGAGGAAGCTACGAAAGAAAACTAAGGAAGTGTTTTACCAATTCCTAAAACCAACACTGGTCCTTCGGGACCAGTTCTACCTATTTTTTTTTATTTTAATTTAAAACCAAGTCAAATAGAAAAAGAATTTGGGAAAGAAAAGGTTGGGCTCAGGCTCGAACTCGGGTCTGGGTCGAGAATCTCAAAAATCCATGTTATAAATAATTTTCGAAATTATTTTTCACTCAAAGATATTTAATAATTATAATAATAGTAATAATTTGAAAACGTTTGATTTTACAATACAAAAATTCTAAATAATTATTCTACAAAAACTGGGTTTCACACGCTCCCCGACAAGTTTGTTGTTGGAGGGATTGTCTCAAAGCTCCCCGCTGGGTGGAGCAAGTTCTATGCAAACATGTATAGGAAGAAGCTGGAGATCACCCTTGAAAATCTCCTGCAGGAAATCTATGTTGAGGACCAGATGCGGGCTCAACTGAAGATGGACGCACTGTCCAAGCAATTGGCTAACGCCAATATGGTTCATACCAAGGAACCAAGGGGAAAGCAGACGGCTTCCCACAGCAAGAAGAAGGACCCTGACAATCTAAAAGTCAAGGGAACTTCTATCAAGAAAAAGAAGCCAAAGTCTCAAATGCCTTGCTTCAAGTGTGGCAAGAAGGGTCACTTTAAGAATGAGTGCAAAGCAAAGACCAAGCAATCAGAGCAAGGAGAGCCTAGTAAGGTATCTATGATCACTGTCATTGTTGCTATGATTGCACATGTTGATGCGGTAAGGACTGACTCTGAATGGTGGGTAGACACTGGAGCCTCCTGCAATGTCTGCTCCAGTAAGGAGTGGTTCACCACCTATACACCTACTTCTGAAGTGGTTATGATGGCGAACCAGGCACAAGCTGAAGTGCTCGGGATCGGGACGGTGGTGTTGAAGCTGACTTTGGGGAAGTCTCTGATGCTTCAAGGCGTGAAGTACGTACCTGCTATCGCCAAGAACCTGATCTCAGGAGGCCTACTCTGCAAAGCAGACCTCATGATGGACATCAATGCTGGCCAGATGGTGATGTCTATCAAAGGAACATATTTCGGGAAAGCTTTTTATACCGAAGGAATGTTCAAAATTCAGCTTGTAAATCAGTCCAATGTAATTAATGTGATCAATAAAGTCACTCATTCTGCTTATACTCTTGAGTTGTGGCATAATAGGCTAGGACATGTTCATTATAAACGAATAAACAGAATGTCTAGTCTAGGACTTATCTCCAAGTGTGGGGGTAAGGGTAAGATAGAGAAATGTGAAGTTTGTGCTCAAACAAAATCACAAGGAAACCCTTTCCTCGGGTTAATCGAAGTACAGATCTTCTGGAGTTGGTACACTCCGATATCTGTGACTTCAAACAGTTCTCTACAAAGGCCGGGATGAAGTATTTCATAACCTTCATCGATGACTTCTCAAAGTATGCGTTCGTCTACTTGCTGAAGGCTAAAGACGAAGCATTCGAGAAGTTCAAGGAGTTCAGAGCCGAAGCTGAGCGGCAGACTGGATAACAACTCAAAAGAATAAGAAGTGATCGAGGTGGAGAGTACAGGTCTCATGAATTCGCATCATTCTGCAAAGAACATGGAATTATCAATGAGACTACGGCTCCGTACTCTCCTCAATCAAACGGAGTAGCAGAGAGGAAGAACAGAACGTTAAAAGAAATGATTAACTCAATGTTGTTGACTGCTGGTCTTCCTAAGTGCTACTGGGGAGAAGCTGCATTGACGGCCACTTTTATTCTAAATAGATGCCTCATGCAACTTCAGACGTTACTTCTCATGAACTCTGGTTCAAGGTCAGACCTAATTTGAATGTCATTCGAGTGTAGGGGTGTCTGGCATATGTCAAGCTTCCAGATCTGAAGATTCAGAAGCTTGGGACAAGGACTACTAAGACGATCTTCTTAGGGTATGCCGAGAAGAGTGATGCTCGAAGATTTCTTGATATTGAGTCAAATCATATCATTGAATCTCGCGACGCAGAATATTTTGAAGATAAATTTGTAAGGCACAAGAATATTGTTCTTGCGGATGTTCCGAAGAACAATGAGGGTGCGCAGGTCTTCAATGAAGATGTGGTCCAAGAAGATATTGTTGTTGAAACAACGGTTGAACCAGATCTCGCTGAGCCGTCAACGAAGCGAGTGAGGAGGCCGAAGGACTTCGGAAGTGACTTTGTCACCTATCATGTGAAAGCATATCCGCTTACCTATGATGAGGCGATGAAGAACAGAGACGCAATTTTCTGGAAGGAGGCGATTGACAATGAAATTGATTCCATCACCTCAAATAACACTTGGGTGTTGGTTGATCTTCCTGAAGGAGTGAAACCCATCGGATGCAAATAGATCTTCAAGAAGAAGATGAAAGCAGACGGAACTATTGACAAGTTCAAGGCTAGGTTGGTAGCCAAGGGGTTTTCTCAGAAGCAGGAGATTGACTATTTTGACACGTATGCTCCAGTAGCCCGGATGACCACTATCAGAATGTTGATTGCTCTCGCAGCAATACATAAGATGGTGATACATCAAATGGATGTGAATACGACTTTCCTAAATGGCGAGCTTACCGAAGAGATTTACATACAACAGCCAGAGGGATTTGTCATCAGGGGTCTTGAAGATAAAGTCTGCAAGTTGGTGAAATCCTTGTACGGTCTTAAACAGGCTCCCAAGATGTGGCATGAGAAATTTGACAAAGTTATAAGGTCAAATGGCTACATGGTCAGCGATACGGACAAGTGTGTTTACACGAAGTTCGCTGATGGAAGAGGTATGATCGTTTGTCTGTACGTGGACGACATGCTTATCCTAGGTACGAATATTAGCTGTGTCACGGAGACAAAGAAATTTATCTCAAGCAAGTTCAGTATGAAGGACTTGGGAAAAGCTGATGTGATCTTAGGGATCAAGATCATCCGGACAGACACTGGACTAGAGCTGTCACAGTCTCATTATATTGAGAAAATGATCACTCGTTATGGGTATCGGGATCTTCCAGGGATCGATACGCCATACAGGTATGATCTGAAGCTGAAGCCTAATTCAGGGGAAAGCGTCAGGCAGCTGGAGTATGCAAGCGTAATCGAAAGTTTGATGTATGCTACTAATGCCACAAGGCCTGACATAGCTTTCGCCGTGGGAATGCTGAGTCGTTTCACGAGCAACTCAGGTGCTGAATACTGGAAAACTGTGAAACGGGTTATGAGATATCTCAAGAAGACTCAGACATATGCACTGTACTACAGCAGAGATCCGCCGGTAGTGGAAGGCTTCAGTGATGCCAGCTGGTGCTCAGAGGTGGAGAGCGAGAGGTCCACAGGTGGATTCATTTTTACAATGGGTGGAGCTGCTATATCGTGGAAGTCAAAGAAGCAGACTATGCTCTCGCGGTCATCCATGGAATCTGAGTTCTTTGCACTTGATACCGCAGCCGAGGAAGCAGAATGGCTTCGGGAGCTCATGTATGATCTTCCAATGGTTGGGGCGCAAATATCGGTGATACCGATATACTGCGACAACCAGGCGACTGCGGCGGCGGCATCAAATGACCTCTTCAACGGAAAGAAGAGGACTGTGCGGTTGAAGCACAGGGCAGTACACGAACTTATCAAGAGAGGTGTTATTGCAGTTATTGATGTTCGGAGTCAGGAGAACCTGGCAGATCCGTTCACCAAGGGCCTCAAGCGCCAGCTGGTCGATGACACAGCTTGTAAAATAGGCTTAAAGGCATTCTGATATTATATTATTGTATTCCTACCATAAAGTTTTATGCTATTAGTTCAAAGATTTATCTACTAGGCATCTAGCTTTTGGTTCAAGGGAGGACCACTAATCGGAAGAATATCAGGAACGGTGGGTACATGTTCTATTGGGCATAGAGAGGTTACGGACCTATAACCACTGTTGTCTACTGTTGTTTTCTGCAGAAAACGGTTCCTGTGGGAAGGTTGGCTTAATTGCCTTAATGAGTTCTCAGACAGAGTGAATGCTTGGTGTGCTTTACGGGAGGCACGGTAGAGCAGCACTACAAGGAGTGAAACTCCATGCTACAGTGGGATGACTCCACAATGAGGTTCCTATATGTGGGGTGCTGCCTAGTAATAGGATAAAGCCTCGGCTTTGCAGGCCAAGTCACAGCGTCGTAGCACCGCTAATTGGCAGTTAGCCTAATGTTGTATGTTAAAAATAAAGAGGGGTGTAGTCAGTACTACAAAGAGGAGGAGTTCCTCATGTTACAGTGGCACGACACCACGATGAGGTACCCAGTTAGGATAAAGCCTCGGCCTTGCAAGCCATGTCGTTGCGGCGTAACACCGCAAGGGAGCCTAAGGCTTCATGCTGGATAGTTTGGCACTACAAAGAGGCGGTTGCCTCATGCTACAGTAGTATGACACTACGATGAGGTTCCCGGTACGGGGTAAGGCCTCGGCTTTATGCCATGTCATAGCGGCGTAGCACCGCAAGGGAAGCGCAAAGCGCTTCATGCCATGTCTCTTTATAATGAACTCACCTATAGTGTATGGACAAAGAGATATCAGGCCGTCTCTTGAGGGTAAACTTGTAGACGCCCAAAATTATACACTGAAACCAGACTGGCATAGGGCCTTTAATATGTAGCCAGAAGCACATGTGACTACATTATGTGAGTGGAAAGAATTTCAGCTATGATACAGAATTCAAGGCTTAGTCCATTCTTGTATTATAGTTTAATTTTTGACCCATGCGGAAAGATTCAAGTCGTCAGCGACATCTCTCCTAATGCATGATGGACAGTTACTGTGGGGAACACTTATACCCATATATATAGAGATATGTGGGGGATTGTTGGAGTTTTTGGTTTTTCTTTTAGAAAGCTTTAGTCCCACATCGGAAAAAACAAAGGGGTTGTATCTCTATATATTAGCTTTGCTATTATTGGAGATGCACATGTGGTGTGGAGGTGCACATGGGTTTGCCATGTGGGGTTATTTTTCTAATGGGAAAAAAGGCTAAAATCAACAATTAAAGCATTCATGCTTTTTGCTCTTGGAAAATTTATTTCCATGGGAGCTAAGTCCCGTAGGGGCTTAGCGACTCGGACTCGGACTCTGACTCGGACTCGGACTCGGACTCGGACTCGGGCTCATGGGCTCATAAGGCGTAATGTGGTATTTTGTTGGCACACTTTGCACTTACCACGTCAGCATCATCGCTAGGCGTATAGTGCGCTTTAGTTGCGCTCGTTGCGCGAGCCACGTTGTGCAGCCACGTTGTGCAAGCCCAGTTGCGCTGCTCAGTTGCGCATGCCCAGTTGCGCAAGCCCAGTTGTGCTTCCCAGGTGCGCGCCCAGGTTGCGCTGGGTTGCGCTGAGTTGCGCGGGTTGCTCGGGTTGCGTTGGGTTGCGCTGAGTTGCTGTCACGACCCGCACCCACTGTGAGGGTACGAGAACGTAACAACGCCCAGCCTATGCCGCAGTATCGACGGTAGAGCGCTGTCCTAGGTCAACATACATCTAACAATATAAATCTAAACAGTTTATACTCCCCGAATGGGGGTGACATAACAGTAAAACTCAATCACAACTAAGGAAGAGATAGCACGAAATGAAATAGAACTCAAGGAAGTAAATAGATGAAATAGCAGTAGTCTAAGATAATCCCAGCAATATCCAACAGTACAAGGTCTCAGATGAAAGAATATATACAACTCTGAACTCCAAATAAAGTCTAACTAAAACATGTCTCAAGACTACATAAAGATAATCAGCCTAACTAATCTAGTCTAGGCAGTCGGGAGAATGTCCTCAGCTACTGCTGGATCCTCCTGGGAGTCCAGCTCACAGGTATCATCTAAGGCTGTCCCGTAGTAGGTGTCCAGGCAAGCCTCCTCCTCATCCTCTGTAATATTTTCAACAGGTCCAGTCAGGACAGGAGCGAGTACAGTACATCTCAACAGATCATAGCAGGTTAGAAGATATAATTATGCAGTAAAGTAAGATACAAGTACTGAAAGAAGTACAGTATGTAAACAGAGAGAGAAAGCTGTAAGAGAAATATCTACTATAAATAGAGAACTATCATGTGACTAGTGAATCAGAGTACAATATAGACATGTAAATGGCATAGGAGATTCTGATGCTACACTATGGAAGGGATTCTGATACTACACTACTTGAATATTATTCACATGTCCATTTCTACTCCCCCGTACCCCCAATCAATACACAAGGATCCAGCCAGGTTATGTTATATGATGCTATGTAACAGCCCCCGAAGGGTAGTAGACCCCGAAGGTGATAGACCCCGAAGGTGATAGACCCCGAAGGTGATACATAGTAGTCCCATGAATGGAATAAGGATTCTAGGAAGAATCTACGATCATAAGAGTATATGTCGTAAGTGATCAAAGAACCAAAGAAGCATAGTGATACGCCATGTAAGTGAAACGCACAGAACATGTAGTACCCGATGCTCCCTAAGGATAACATCTCAAGAAAGGATCCATATAGTACCAATCCGTGTGACCATCATGACAGTACGAGTAAAGTAATCTACTGTAGGAAATAAATCTAAACAGGATATGAGATGATCAGAGAATGTACTCGCCTGTATCTGAGTGTCCAATATGAAAAGTACCGTCCGAGAAGTAGTGTCTGGCTCCTAATCAGAACAGCACAAGTCACAACAAGTCCAGAATAGTAAAATGGAGTCCTACTATGCATTCTACATGAATCTAGGTCAATTTAGACCAAAGTCAACTCTTGGTCAACTCTGGTCCACCCTAGAAGTCAAACTAGGTCAACCAAGTCTAATCTAGGTCAAACTAGTCTAATCTAGGTCTAGCAAGTTATTCTAAATCCTAACAAGGCTAAACAGTCTATTCTAGACTTCACACTGACATACCATGCCATAGGCTAGAAGACTAGGCCATGGGCCAATAGGCTAAGCCAAGTCTAAGCAACCATATCCATATCTAAACCATATACATATTATATATACAATACACTATATCATGGTATCTCATACAATATATATCTAATATATATATAACAGACATTCATGTATATATATGAATCCTATGTATATAACAACTCAATATATAAATACACATACATATGAAGAGAGAGGGTACATAACATACTAGTGTATGTGTGTGTGTGTACTAGTGAAGAGAGTGTGTGTGTAATACAAACAGTGATCACATATACATGCAGGAATTGAAATCAGTGAAGAAGAGGACAGTGTGTGTGAGTGTTCACAGGAAGACAGTGAGCAGGAGATTAAATCAGTGATAGGAAAGGAGAACATGTGTGTATGTGTTTTCAGGATTATGAGTGTGAGTGTAAGTGTTCATGAATTGTGTGATTTCAGAAATAGAAAGGAACCATAACAGTTCTTCCCAATCTCAGTTTTAGGGGATAATCATCAACAGTGAAACTCTGGTAAAGGAAAGAATTTTAACTGTAATCCTACAAAATCTCAGATTTCCAGTCATGACAGGAAAGTAGGCATGTGCACATATAATTCTACATATCAATTCCTAAACCAACAAATCAGAAATTATTTAAAGGGGCAGTGCAATGCAACATAAAAACAGGAAAACAGGGCTTAATCTCAGTAATATCAAAACCCAGATTTTCCCTTCCTAAATCAAACAACACATATCTAAAGGAAAAAGAGAAAATCAGTTCATAACTTGAACTCCCAGTTTTTTTCAGTCCAAACCCATAAATTCAACACCAAATTTTAACCATGGCAAGATAATATATAGGGAAATATATTTAGAATCTAAACTCAGTATTTTAGCAGCATTACAAGGGTTAAATTATCAGACAAAAATCATTTTAGAAACTGGAATGGATGGTTAAACAGACAACAGTATCAGTGACTTGGTTAAACGAGAAATCAAATAGAAAATTCAAACTAATCATGAATCTATTGCTTGGTAATTGAAACAACCCATGTGCACAACCCCACATATCCATTTCGTGTCACCCAAGGCCTGACACGGCGTGTCCACATCAAAGAAACTCAAAATAACACACACAGTGCACTGTCAGTGCACTGTCTCGTGCACACGTGCACTTGTGTCGTGTGCACGACCCAAGACACGAGGGAAACTCGTGGTCATACACATGGGTAGCCCACCTATAGGGCTACCTCATAGGCCCACTGGCCTGTGTCCACGACGTGTCAGGGTCGGATACGAGACCCGTATCAGTGGCAATAAACAACACTGTACAGTACAGTGGGAAATCGATGCGGTTGAGATTTCTCTCAAACCGCTCGATAAGACGAGCTGAAAATTGGTCTGTGACATGTCAGTCACGTGTCCTAAGTGTCACCAAAGTTTTAGCCCAAATAGTGTCGTGTCGTGTCCAAAAAAGTGCCCAATAGGCAGGGCATTACTGTGGCTGTGCGCGCACGCACGCGAGAGCGTGTGCACGCGTGTCCAATCGACTCGACACAGACTTGATTCAAGCTCAGAGCAATGGAAATGAGTAAGTGACACAGAGAAGCAAATTTACATTCAAAAACAATTCGAAAATATCACAAAAAGTCCTACTGTGGCATTCCATCAAACACAAAGAAATAGGCATTGATACGTGTCCAGTTTGGACACGAAACGACACAAAAACTTAGGGTTTCCTATTCCTACTGTTAGGTTAGGTCTAGGGCTCCCTAATGATGCAAAAATTTCAGGATTCTATGGTGGAAATAGGAAGTTACCTCAAAGTGTCAAACCCTTAAAAAAACTCTAAAGAGAGATGCTCCTCTTGATGGTGTAACTCCTCCAAATTGATTTGAATCTGAGAATAAATTATCACAACAGCAAGAATATTGATATTAGGATCTAATGCAACTAGTTTGAGGGAAAAAGGACCTAAAATGGATTTATTATGAATTTCTAAAGATGGGAGCTCACCTCTTTCTTCTTGAAATGGATTTCCTAAGGAAAGGAGGCTAGCCCTTGAAATTAGGAGGGGTTTTTATAGTGGGGGAATCCCAAGACACCTAGGTGGCCGGCCAAGTTGGGTTAGGGTAGGGTTTGGTAGTTTGGGCTTGGGCCAAGTTACATGGGCTATGGTTTATTTAATTAATAAAGACTCTAAGTCATAAGTCATGGCTTATGGCTTTCTAATTTCTATAGCTAAATAGGTTCTAATGACTTAACCATAGATTAGGCTAGGTTAGACTAGAGTCCCAAATCCTAACCAAGTCCAACTAACTAGGGTTAGCTCCTAGGTTGGTCTACATGAGTCAATACTAGTCAAAAAATCAAACTAGTCCAAACAATTCTAAAATAATTCGTAAAAATTTCTATAAATTCTAATTAATTCTAATAAATTTAAATTACCCCAAAAATGACAAATTTACTCTCAAACTAGAAATGTGGTAGTGACAAATCTACCATCCTTAAAAGAATTTCGTCCTCGAAATTGAAAGGCGAAATACAACTGATGAGAAGGATAGGAAGCATACCTCACGATCCAAAAAGATAAGGGTAGCGCTCGCGCATCTCATCCTCCCGCTCCCAGGTAGACTCTCCTGGAGAATGATGCCTCCATGCGACGCGTACCAAGGGTATCACCTGGTTCCTCAGAACCTTCTCCCGTCGATCCAGAATCTCCACTGGCTGCTCTGGATAGCTGAGAGAAGGCCCAACCTCTATCTCTGAATGATCGAGCACATGGCTAGGGTCAGCCACGTACCGTCTCAACTGTGATACATGAAATACGTTGTGGACCCCCACAACTGCAGGCGGCAAGTCTAGCCTGTAAGCCACGTCACCGACTCTCCCGCTGATAACGAAAGGGCCGATGAAGCGCGGGCTAAGCTTTCGGCCTCCACCAAAATGTATCGTACCACGAGTCGGAGATATCCTCAAGAAAACCTGGTCTCCGACCTAATCACAAGCAAGGTCTCAATTAAAATAAATAACAAACATGATCAAAAATCACAAACAACAACCTAAATCTAATCCTACTCTACTCCGTACCTCAAACTCCAAGGGCCTCCGGTGGCTATCGGCCCAGTGTCGATGTCTGTCCTGCGCCACGCGAAGTCTGTCCCTGATGAGCTTCACCTTCTCGGCCGCATCAACAACCATCTCTGGCCCCAGTAAAGCTCGCTCACCAACATCATCCCAGGATAAGGGTATACGTCACCTACGCCCGTACAGAGCCTCGAAAGATGACATCTCGATGCCGGCCTGGAAACTATTATTGTAGACAAACTCCACCAAATGAAGATGATCCTCCCAGGAACCTCCGAAGTCCAAGACGCACGTCCGTAGCATATCCTCAAGGGTCTGAATAGTCCGCTCTGACTGTCCGTCCGTCTGGGGGTGGTATGCAGTACTAAACTTGAGCTGAGTGCCCAAGCTGGTCTGCAGACTCCTCCAGAAATGGAAAGTAAAATGGCTATCCCGATCTGAGACGATGCTGACCGGAACTCCGTGGATCCTGACTATCTGTCGCATATACATCTCCGTCATCCTCTCTGTAGACATATCCACCTTGAATGGCAAGAAGTGGGCCGATTTGGTCAACCTGTCAACGATGACCCAAATCGCGTCTTTCCCTCCTGGAGTACGCGGCAATCCTGAAACGAAGTCCATAGTGATATGCTCCTATTTTCATTCAGAAATGGACAGCGGCTGCAACAATCCACCGGGTCTCTGTCTCTCTGCCTTGACCTGCTGGCAGACCAAACACCTAGCCACGAAGCGAGCCACCTCCCGCTTCATTCCTGACCACCATACATGCTCCCGCAAATCTCGGTACATCTTGTTGGCACCCGGGTGTATAGAGTACTGAGATCTGTGGGCCTCCTGCATAACCTGCTCCCTGAGCTCTCCGCTGGACACACATAATCTGGAACCGTGCCTCAAGGACCCATCCTCTGCAAGAGAAAACTCGCCCTCCAGCAAACCTGCTCGAACCTGCTCCTGGAGACACCGTAGAGCAACGTCCTCAAACTGTGCCGACTTGATCCTCTCCACCAAGTCTGACTGAATCTGCATCCCCCATAGCTGCATCTGCACTCCCGGCACGATCACCTCAATCCCAAGGCTCTCCAAGTCGGCAAGCAAATGCCGATCCATGATCAAACACATGGCTGTCGGATACCTACTCAAGGCATCGGCAACCACGTTGGCCTTCCCTGGATGACACTGCAGTGCAATGTCGAAGTCCTTCATCAACTCCAACCATCGGTGCTGTCTCATGTTCAACTCCTTCTGAGTGAACACATACTTTAAACTCTTGTGATCTGTGAAGATCTCCACCCTCCCACCATACAGATAATGCTTCCACAGCTTCAGAGCAAATATCACTACTGCCAGCTCCAGGTCGTGGGTAGGGTAGTTCTTCTCATGGGGACACAATTGCCTGGAAGCATAGGCAATCACCTTTCCATGCTGCTGCAACACACAACCCAGCCCCTTCCCTGAAGCATCACTATAAATAGTGAAACCACCTGATCCTGAAGGCAATGTCAGAATCAGAGCTGTCGTCAGCCGCTTCTTCAACTCATCAAAAGCTGCCTGACACTCCTCTGACCAAACATACTCAGCATCCTTCCGGGTCAACCGTGTCAACGGCTCTGCAACCCAGGAGAAATCCTGCACGAATCTCCGATAGTATCCTGCCAGCCCCAGGAAACTCCTGATCTCTGCAACTGAAGTCGGTGCTGCCCATGCCTCAACTGCTACGATCTTCTTGGGGTCAACTGAGATACCATCTCCAGTCACCACATGCCCCAAGAAGTTCATCCGATCCAAGAAGAACTCACATTTGGAGAGCTTCCCGTAAAGCTGCTCCTTCCTGAGAATCTCTAGCACTATCCTCAAATGCTCCTCGTGCTCCTCCTCAGTCTTGGAATATATCAAGATATCATCAATAAACACCACTACAAACTGATCCAGATACTGATGGAACACCTTGTTCATAAGGTTCATAAACACTGCTGGTACATTGGTTAGCCCAAACGGCATAACCAAAAACTCGAACTGTCCATACCGCGTCCTGAAAGTGGTCTTGGGAATATCCTCCCCCTTCACCTTCACCTGGTGATATCCCGACCTCAGATCAATCTTAGAAAATATCCGAGCTCCGCTCAACTGGTCAAACAGATCGTCGATCCGCGGCAGTGGATATTTGTTCTTGATCGTGAGGTTGTTGAGTGCCCTATAGTCAATACACATGCGTACTGACCCATCCTTCTTCGGCACGAACAATACTGGTACACCCTATGGCGACGAACTCGAGCGGATGAAGCCCTTGTCCTGTAGCTCATCCACCTGCTTCTTCAGCTCCACCAGTTCGCTGTTGTTCACCCGATAGACATGCTGAGAGATGGGTTCCGCTCCTGGAACCAAGTCTATCGAGAACTCTATATCTCTGTCTGGTGGCAGTCCCGGCAACTTCTCTGGAAAAACATCCATATAATCTGCTATCAAGGGGTGTGGAATCGTCTGCTCCTCGACCGAGACTCCACAGAAGACTCCGATGCTCTGCTCTGCCTGACGTCTGGAGTACTCGAACTCTGGCTCCCCCGGCGCTCTGAAGAGAACTCTACCTCCTCTGCAATCAATGTTGGCGTGGTGCCTGCTCAACCAATCCATGCCTAGTACTATATCGTAGTTCGGCAATGGCATTACGAGCAGGCTCACCTCCAACTCACGGCCTCCCAAAACTACTCTCCGACCCCTACAAACATCACTCACGAGGATAATACCACCCCCGGTTGTGATCTTGTAAGTCCTAGGCAATGATTCAGCTATGATACCGTGTCTAATCGTAAAAGATACTGATATGAAGCTATGCGAAGCACCGGAATTGAATAAGGCAAATGCTGGACTGGAGTCAAGAAGAATCGAACCTGCAATCAGCTCTCCAGTCACCTCTGCCTCTCCAACTGCCATGGCGAAAGCTCGCCCCTGCTGGCCTCCCCTGGCCTGCTGCTGGTGCTGGACGAACCTCTGCTGCTGCGTCGGCAGGGCTGGTCTCCACTGCTGGCCCACTGGAGCTCTGGCTCCTCCTTCTCCTCCCGGAGCTATCCGTCCCATGCGGCACTCCCTCATCTGGTGGTCTGCTGAACCACACACCATGCACATGCCCAGCCTCTTCCGGCACTCATTGAAGATGTACCCAGGCTTCTTGCAGTAGGCACAAGTGACTCCCTGTCTCTGACCCTGCTGGTGCTGTCTCGGCTGCTGCTGCTGAACTGGCCCCTGCTGGATCGGCTGCGGCTGAAACTGCCTCAGCTGCTGATGCTGAAAGTAGGGCCTCTTGGCCTGGCCCCCGCTGCTGCTGCCTCCAACTGGGTCCCTCCCCCTCTTGAGCCTAAGCTCAAGATCATCCTCAGCCAACAGGGCCCCCGTCAAGATCTTCTCAAATGTAGCATCTCTGCTGCCCTTGGTCAGGGACTTGACCTCCTTGACCAGACCCTTCCGGAACCTCTGGGCCTTCGTCGTCTCGCTCAAGCCCTCCACGAACCTGCCGAGACGACCAAACTCTCCAGCATACTCCTCTACTGAGAGGCTTCCCTGGACCAAGCTCTCAAACTGCGACTCTAAGGCTCTGACTGCTGAATCTGGGAAGAACTTCTTCTTGAAGAAGCCCCTGAACTGCTCCTAAGTCTGTCCCGGTACCCCCACCCTGGGGTCTGACTGATACCAGGTGCGAGCAAGATCTCGCATCCAGCTAGCTGCGGCCTCGATCTGAAGGTCTGCTGGAATCCTGGCCAAGCGGAAGATCTCCTCTATATGCTCGATCCACTCATCGGCATATAGGATCCCCTCTGGCCCCAGAAAGTCTATGGGGCTCATCTTCTGAAACTGCTCGATCCCCGGTGTCCTCGGCTGCTGCACCACTGGTCGAGCTGCGGCTGTCGTGACGGCCAACTCCATGCCTCTGTCCTGCCGGGCCTGCTGTCGGTCCATGAACTGCTGAAAATATACGAACATCTGAGCTGCGTCCACATATCCTGGAGGTGGTGGCGGATGGAAAGGATCCTCTGGAATGACCGGGTCCTGCCTCCCAGTCGGTGGATGCATACCCCCTGCTGCGGCTGCCGAGGTCTCAACACAAGCTGAGGTGGCAGGAGCTGCAGTCCCCTGGCCTCGCCGTGCTGGCTGAGAGGTAGCAGTCCCCTCTATAGCATCCTCATGAATGGCACGCTGCGATCTAGTCTCTACCATCCTGAAGATAGACAAACAAGAGTATCAATTTCTGAGAAAGAAGCGAAATAACAAAGGCGGACAATTATAATTCAAAGGATCAGCTGACAAAGAATTTAGATGGCAATAAAAGAAATTTTCCTAAAGTGATTGAGTATCTTAAAATTAATGTCCTATATCCTATAGCAGACTGCAGTGATACTCTAGTTCGAGTACCACTACACTTCTAGTCTAGACCTGCATGGGCCACCACAAAAAACGTGTCACGACCCGCACCCACTGTGAGGGTACGAGAACGTAACAACGCCCAGCCTACGCCGCAGTGTCGGCGGTAGAGCGCTGTCCTAGGTCAACATACATCTAACAATATATATCTAAACAGTTTATACTCCCCGAATGGGGGTGACATAACAGTAAAACTCAATCACAACTAAGGAAGAGATAGCACGAAATAAAATAGAACTCAAGGAAGTAAATAGATGAAATAGCAGTAGTCTAAGATAATCCCAGCAATATCCAACAGTACAAGGTCTCAGATGAAAGAATATATACAACTCTGAACTCCAAATAAAGTCTAACTAAAACATGTCTCAAGGCTGCATAAAGATAATCAGCCTAACTAATCTAGTCTAGGCAGTCGGGGGAATGTCCTTAGCTACTGCTGGATCCTCCTGGGAGTCCAGCTCACAGGTGTCATCTAAGACTGCCCCGTAGTAGGTGTCCAGGCAAGCCTCCTCCTCATCCTCTGTATTCAACAGGTCCAGTCAGGACAGGAGCGAGTACAGTACATCTCAACAGATCATAGCAGGTTAGAAGATATAATCATGCAGTAAAGTAAGATACAAGTACTGAAAGAAGTGCAGTATGTAAACAGAGAGAGAAAGCTGTAAGAGAAATATCTACTATAAATAGAGAACTATCATGTGACTAGTGAGTCAGAGTACAATATAGACATGTAAATGGCATAGGAGATTCTGATGCTACACTATGGAAAGGATTCTGATACTACACTACTTGGATATTATTCACATGTCCATTTCTACTTCCCCGTACCCCCAATCAATACACAAGGATCCAGCCAGGTTATGTTATATGATGCTATGTAACAGCCCCCGAAGGGTAGTAGACCCCGAAGGTGATAGACCTCGAAGGTGATAGACCCCGAAGGTGATAGACCCCGAAGGTGATACATAGTAGTCCCATGAATGGGATAAGAATTCTAGGAAGACTCTACGATCATAAGAGTATATGTCGTAAGTGATCAAAGAACCAATGAAGCATAGTGATACGCCATGTAAGTGAAACGTACAGAACATGTAGTACCCGATGCTCACTAAGGATAACATCTCAAGAAAGGATCCATATAGTACCAATCCGTGTGACCATCGTGACAGTACGAGTAAAGTAATCTACTGCAGGAAATAATTCTAAACAGGATATGAAATGATTAGAGAATGTACTCGCCTGTATCTGAGTGTCCAATATGAAAAGTATCGTCCGAGGAGTGGTGTCTGACTCCTAATCAGAACAGCACAAGTCACAACAAGTCCAGAATAGTAAAATGGAGTCCTACTATGCATTCTACATGAATCTAGGTCAATTTAGACCAAAGTCAACTCTTGGTCAACTCTGGTCCATCCTAGAAGTCAAACTAGGTCAACCAAGTCTAATCTAGGTCAAACTAGTCTAATCTAGGTCTAGCAAGTTATTCTAAATCCTAACAAGGCTAAACAGTCTATTCTAGACTTCACACTGACATACCATGCCATAGGCTAGAAGACTAAGCCATGGGCCAATAGGCTAAGCCAAGTCTAAGCAACCATATCCATATCTAAACCATATACATATTATATATATACAATACACTATATCATGGTATCTCATACAATATATATCTAATATATATAACACACATTCATGTATATATATGAATCCTATGTATATAACAACTCAATATATAAATACATATACATATGAAGAGAGAGGGTACATAACATACTAGTGTATGTGTGTGTGTGTACTAGTGAAGAGAGTGTGTGTGTAATACAAACATTGATCACATATACATGCAGGAATTGAAATCAGTGAAGAAGAGGACAGTGTGTGTGAGTGTTCACAGGAAGACAGTGAGCAGGAAATTAAATCAGTGAAAGGAAAGGAGAACATGTGTGTATGTGTTTTCAGGATTATGAGTGTGAGTGTAAGTGTTCATGAATGTGTGTGATTTCAGAAATAGAAAGGAACCATAACAGTTCTTCCCAATCTCAGTTTTAGGGGATAATCATCAACAGTGAAACTCAGGTAAAGGAAATAATTTTAACTGTAATCCTACAAAATCTCAGATTTCCAGTCATGACAGGAAAGTAGGCATGTGCACATATAATTCTACATATCAATTCCTAAACCAACAAATCAGAAATTATTTAAAGGGGCAGTGCAATGCAACATAAAAACAGGAAAACAGGGCTTAATCTCAGTAATATCAAAACCCAGATTTTTCCTTCCTAAATCGAACAACACATATCTAAAGGAAAAAGAGAAAATCAGTTCATAACTTGAACTCCCAGTTTTTTTCAGTCCAAACCCATAAATTCAACACCAAATTTTAACCATGGCAAGATAATATATAGGGAAACATATTTAGAATCTAAACTCAGTATTTTAGCAGCATTACAAGGGTTAAATTATCAGACAAAAATCATTTTAGAAACTGGAATGGATGGTTAAACAGACAACAGTATCAGTGACTAGGTTAAACGAGAAATCAAATAGAAAATTCAAACTAATCATGAATCTATTGCTTGTTAATTGAAACAACCCATGTGCACAACCCCATATATCCATTTCGTGTCACCCAAGGCCTGACACGGCGTGTCCACATCAAAGAAACTCAAAATAACACACACAGTGCACTGTCTCGTGCACACGTGCACTTGTGTCGTGTGCACGACACAAGACACGAGGGAAACTCGTGGTCATACACATGGGTAGCCCACCTATAGGGCTACCTCATAGGCCCTCTGGCCTGTGTCCACGACATGTCAGGGTCGGACACGAGACCCGTATCAGTGGCAATAAACAACACTGTACAGTACAGTGGAAAATCAATGCGGTTGAGATTTCTATCAAACCGCTCGATAAGACGAGCTGAAAATTAGTCTGTGACATGTCAGTCACGTGTCCTAATTGTCACCAAAGTTTCAACCCAAAAAGTGTCGTGTCGTGTCCAGAAAAGTGCCCGATAGACAGGGCATTACTGTGGCTGTGCGCGCGTGCGCGCGAGAGCGTGTGCACGCGTGTCCAATCGACTCGACACAGACTCGATTCAAGCTCAGAGCAATGGAAATGAGTAAGCGCCACAGAAAAGCAAATTTACATTCAAAAACAATTCAAAAATATCACAAAAAGTCCTACTGTGGCATTCCATCAAACACAAAGAAATAGGCATTGATACATGTCCAGTTTGGACACGAAACGACACAAAAACTTAGGGTTTCCTATTCCTACTGTTAGGTTAGGTCTAGGGCTCCCTAATGATGCAAAAATTTCAGGATTCTATGGTGGAAATAGAAAGTTACCTCAAAGTGTCAAACCCTTAAAAAAACTCTAAAGAGAGATGCTCCTCTTGATGGTGAAACTCCTCCAAATTGATTTGAATCTGAGAATAAATTGTCACAACAGCAAGAATATTGATATTAGGATCTAATGCAACTTGTTTGAGGGAAAAAGGACCTAAAATGGATTTATTATGAATTTCTAAAGATGGGAGTTCACCTCTTTCTTCTTGAAATGGATTTCCTAAGGAAAGGAGGCTAGCCCTAGAAATTAGGAGGGGTTTTATAGTGGGGGAATCCCAAGACACCTAGGTGGCTGGTCAAGTTGGGTTAGGGTAGGGTTTGATAGTTTGGGCTTGGGCCAAGTTACATGGGCTATGGTTTATTTAATTAATAAAGACTCTAAGTCATAAGTCATGGCTTATGGCTTTCTAATTTCTATAGCTAAATAGGTTCTAATGACTTAACCATAGATTAGGCTAGGTTAGACTAGAGTCCCAAATCCTAACCAAGTCCAACTAACTAGGGTTAGCTCCTAGGTTGGTCTACATGAGTCAATACTAGTCAAAAATTAAACTACTCCAAACAATTCTAAAATAATTTCTAAAAATTCCCATAAATTCTAATTAATTCTAATAAATTTAAATTACCCCAAAAATGACAAATTTACCCTCAAACTAGAAATGTGGTAGTGACAGTTGTGCTGCGTGCGCCGTGTGCGCAGTGCGTGCAGTTTGTGCAGTTCAGTGCGCGCTCTGTCGCGCAGAGTGCAAGGAGCGCGAGGTGTGTGCAGTTGGTGCAACTTGCAGCAGAACGTGCGTTTACATGTTCTAGGTGGTTTCTACATGTTCGGGGTAGTTATTACCACGTCTCTTACTTTGTGGCAACCGAACAGTTGCTGCAGGGCCTATATAAGGCATCCTCTCTCTCTCTCAAGGCTCAGAAATACAGAAGAAAAAGAGAAGCCACCACAGAAAGTTTACGAAGTGTTCTTTAACACAAGTAAACGGAGATTTCAGACGTGTTCTTTAGCACAGTTCTGATCTTCCAGCAGCCTTCGAGAGAGAGAGGAAAGGCGCCGCACCAGCGTTGCTTTTGCACGGGAGTTCTTGTCCATCCGAGGAGTCAGAAGAGCAGGAGTGTTCCAAGTTCTCCGACGAACTTGCTGGTTCCTGGAAGCTGTTCATGTCGGACGAATAACGCTTTGAGCAACAGTGATTATTCACCCCAGCAGGAGTTCTTCCATATTTTGCCAGTCACCTTCTTCGTTGCTGCCAGTAATTCTGATTGTATCTTCTTTTTAGAAGTACTACGATCTGATTGCTGTTGATTATGAAATCTTTTTAGATTCTTGTAATTCAGAATCACCTTCCTTGAAGTGTTGATTTGAAACATTGTTTTTACGATTGTTTCGTTTTCTCAGTTTTCCATCGAAAAAATTGTGCCCCGGCAATAACAGGTTTGCCGTGTCCTGGTATATTTAGAGCATTTTGTTGTGTCCAACAAATGTCAGACACAAACATGGTACTTATTTTTTGTCAAAAGTTGTGGTATAAGACTTAGGGTAAATTATAACTTGATATCCTCAACTATTTCATATTTTCAAACTAATACCCTAAACTTTGATAGGTACTAACTTAATATCCTCTTTCAACTAATATTTTCAACGTTGTATCCTCCGTCACTCTGACCGTTAATTTCAACGTTTAACAATAATAATCAACCCAACTCCCCCCTTCCGCGCTCGCGCCTCCGCCGCTGCTCCCCCAACGCCACCCTGCGTGCACAGTCGCCGTACACGCTCGCGCCTCCGCTGTGCGACGCCCACGCTCGCCCTGTCGGCGGCGGCTGGGCGCTCGCGCCTCCGCCATGTGACACCCGTGCGTGCCCTGCCGGCGTCGGCTACTGCTCGCCACGTGCTCGTGCCTTCGTCGCACGCCGCCCTCGCGTGCTGTGCAGCCCCCTCTTCGGCTGCCGGCGCCGGAGAAGGGGGAGAGGGCTGCCGGGGAGAGAGGGGATGGGAGGGGGTTGTAAAGGGTAGTTTTGTCATTTTCTAACTCGGTTAACACCATTTGGAGAAAGGGTATCAAGTTGATGCCTATCAAAGTTTAGAATATTAAGTTGAAAATGTGGAATAGTTGAGGGTATCAAGTTGTAATTTAGCCTAAGACTTAAACAAGAATTAATATGTTATCTTTATCAAATGTCTTTTTGGACTGTTAAAAAAATATTAAAAATAGAAACTGTAATTTCAAACCCAATCTAATAAGTGTTTACGAAGTTTACTCTCATTGTAAAAAAGCATAAGCAAAAGCTAATAATAATAATAGTTAATAGATTAAACTTATGTTTAGGTAGAGAATGAGATAGGTAGGTTCCCTTATAATATCCTTTATTGATTTGTCATGTGTCAATAATGTTGTTATTACTTTCTATAGTTTATAATGCAGTGGTCCTTCATACATCATATTTTTATTTATCATGGTCATGCTCATTTGTATTTATTATTTTATAGTTGCAGAAATGTATAGTGACCATGTAACGGTACAATGGAGACTAAATTTGTAAGCATGATTAGAAAACAAACAAAAAATGTAAGAGATATTTTGTATAGCTCTCCAATTTTTATTATTATTTTTTTTATTCGGTATGATTTTTTCTAATTCTCACAATCTCCCCTCCCCTTTTTTTTAACAGTTTTATCATTTCGTCCGTCTGGTCAATCAAGACCACTTGACGTAATCTCATGTGACGTGTAAAAGTATAATTTTACTTTCCACTTAACTCAATCTACTAGATTTGCTAACAGTAGGGATCGAGCTTGTCTCAGCTTGTGCATATGTGAATGCTATATATATAACATTGTTGGATTGTGTCGACCCCCCTATGTCGATTGAGTTAAATGGAGAGTACAATTGTATTTTTGCACGCCACATAAGATCACGTGAAGTGGTCTTGACTGACCAGACAGACGAAATGATTTTAAAAAAAGAACGAGATGCATGTAATCCAATAACTATTAATGGTCGAGTTTTTAAAATTAAGAAATCATGAGTTCCTCTATGATTTATGACATTTAATAGCAAAACACACTTTGTTAAAATCATGGTTGGTCAATCTATAGAATAATGAAAACTGTCAGAAATAACATAAATGATACATTGTGTCTAACCTCTTTTGATAACGAGCTTTGCTATGCCTACAACCAAATGTTTACAATCCCCTTATAACCGCCACATGTAGGATTTCGATTGGAGAATGGGGGAAGTGGTGGGGTCGAGTGGAGCCCATGTAGCAGGAGGGTGAGAGGGAAGGTGGGATCCGGTGGGACCCATGTGTAAGGAATGGAAGAGAGAGGTTGTAAGAATGTTGTAAGTATTTAATTGTCGACTTAGCATTTTCCTTTTATAGCACGATGCATGTTTGGAATGTCACTTTGAGTGGGAGTATATTGGATATATTTTCATTTACGTTTTAGCATGTTGGCATATTGTTAGTAGAAGAAGGTGAGTCCATTTTTGTTCACCCACCAAAACTAGGATGTTTGCCTTCAACATAAATACCCTTAATTTTTTACAACGTGAGGAATCAAACAATTGTCCTTTGTTTTTTCTACTACTTTGGAAAAATAAATAACAAACATCTTTCTTTAGGTAATTACATAATTATACATGTTAAATTTAATTAACTATTTTAATTAGTAAATATTGGTCAAAAATTGGAATTAAAATTCGTTAAATTTAACTTTATACCCACAACCATTTCAATTTTTTAACTTAATACGCTAAAAAAAATTATTTGACAACTTAATAATCTCAAATATTTTCAATTTGATACAACTTAGATAGTTAAGTTTTTGCTTTAAAAAACATATTTTTAAACTAAATTACCCTCTCCCCAAATCCCTCACAACCCCTCGGCCCGACCACCTTGTTGTTATCCCCTCCCGCGTGCCCCTCCCCCTCTCCCCCTATTGTGGTATCCTTGTTGCCGGGGGGGAGGGGATTGTTTGTTACCACTGATAAAATATTATTGGTAACGTGGTGTGACTCGAACCGAAGCTGGCCCATGAGGTGTGATATTGAATTGGGTCCATATGCCTTAAAAGAGAATTCTCATGTAAAAGGCTTGAACCAATCTCAATTATTGTCACGATCCGCTACCCAAATTGTTGGGCCGGGCCGAGTCATGTACAGCCTACGCTTAAGATAAAGCGTAGTAAGCTGTTCTAAAGAAAACAAGGTAAGACTAAAATGTGCTAACAGTTCTATAAGTAATAAAGAGTCAGAATTGTTCCCAAACACAAAAGTCATCTCGTATAATAGTAAGACCAAGTACAAGTCCGAAATCTAAAGCTGGATACAGGTCCAGACACAAAATACATAGTCTAATACATGACTAGTCTTAAAAGTCTAAAATGTAAATAGACAACTAGACGAGTTTCTCCGCAGGTACATCCTCGTAAGACAAAACCTGGTCCTCGGCAGTAACTCTATAATATGAATCACAAAGCAACTCCTCCTCAGTAAGTATACCTACAACGTTATCCTGTCAGGACGGCAGCAAGTACTGATTCTAGCAAACTAAATATACGAAACATGAAATGAACAGGAATGCAATAAACTGGGATCATGGCACATCATAATCTATCATGGCAAGGACACATATGTCATAGAGACAGATGCATATGTAATGTTTAAAACTGTAGCAGGTACGTGATCGTCAATGGGTGTACAATGTACAGGGGCACATAATAAAATGTACTACCGTACAAGTATAAAGGCGATAGATGTACATACTCACAAATACAGCTTTGAGAGTAAGGCCTACGGCGCAATAACATATAAAATAAAAATTTGCTCGGTACTGTAGAGGGGGCATGATCACGTACTCAACTATCAGTTTCTCCATAACCCAGATTCTAATCATGTGAGAGATATAAAACTGTTCTAAACATGGTAGGGATATGAAAGTAATACAACATGTAAAGATTTAACTTGCTACCCCAAGGATCAACATTTAACATGGTTGGATCACAGTTCATTGATGTAACAGTATGTAAAGTTTGTAGAAGTACTTGCCTTTAGCAAAGCAAAGCAGCGATAAAAATGCTATAGAAGCCTGGTGACTCGTCACTACAGAAATAACACATAAACTTAGTTTTTATACTAAGTTAAACACTAAGACACTAATTGTACAACACGACTTTCTGACTGGACTCCTAGCCAAATGGTAACTTTAGCATAGGAGGCCAATGTGAGGTAAAACAATACTCTAACTTTCTAGGGCCTTTACACTAGTGCGGGGTGAGGTCCAATACTATAATAACTCAAAAGAACACAAATCATTGAAAGTCGTAATTATTCAATAAATAAATCAAACTGTACACTATGTTCCAAAAAATTTTGAGATAGACAAAATGCTCAATTTTACATAAAATAAAGTACAATAATGATCCTTGTTAATTATAGAAATTTATACTAATTTTTTTAGAATTTATAAACCTTCATAAATAATTATTAAAAATCAGCAAACATAAATATACTGAAAATGAGTTATGTTTTCCTATTTTTATAAAATACGAAAGTACTTATTAAATGCTGGAAAAATTATAATAAATTATCTAAATTAACATAGTATTTTAATACAATTTTTTCTATATTTTTACAGCAAATAAAATATATATAAAAAATTCAAAAACAGCAAGTAACACTTTCTGGAAAATAATTAATTAATTATTTACTATTTTTGTCCATGTATTCTAAATTGAACCGAAGTCCAGATACAGGACCCAGAGCCATGAATCAAGTCCAATGTGACTTGTACAGACTCTGAATGTATTAGACACAATTGGGCCCAAAACTTATGCTAGATTTGGACATCAATTGGTCATAACAAATAAAATACAGAAATTTAAATAATAATAATATATTTTTAAAGTGGTAAAATTGCAAGTAACAAAATATACAATAAAATAACTTGCAAAATTTTACATAATAATATTTTGTACTAAAATTGTATTTAAAAATACATACATATTTATACAACAACAATATTTATATATACATATAAATATATAGATATTTATATATATATAAGAGATATATATATATACATACAATAAATACACATATATATATATAGAAATACTAATATAAATATATATATATATATATATATATATATATATATATATATATATATATATATATATATATATATATATATATATATATATATATATATATATATATACAAATACTGTATACATATATATATATAAAACAGTATATATATATAATAATATATATACATAAATACATATATACATAAATAATAAAATAAAATAAAACAAAAACAAAAGAAAAAAGAAAACAAAACAGGGAAGGGGGCTCGAACTCGGCCCAGGGGGGTCGGGTCTCAGCGCGCTCAGGCTGGCCAGGGGGTCAGCCCGAGTCATGTGTTAGAAAGTGGGTTAGAGTTAGTGTTAGGTTTAGGTTAATGGGTCTAAACCCGATAGCACTAAATAACAGTTCGGCTCGTGTCCAGACTGTTCAGGACACGAACAAATGGAATCTGACCCTGTGTCATGTGTCCGCGCCCAGCACGACGTGCACGACACTGTAATTACGTGTCCAACCCTACTGTTAGTTTCTCCGTGTCCAGGCGAACGTCATGCGTGAGTTTGGGACACGCACGACACAAATCGGGAGCTGTTACCTACGTGTCCGGTCGAGCTAGGGGTTGTGGAGGGTGCTGACGACGGCTAGAGGCGTCGTCGTCGTGACGCTCGGGTGGCGCTGCACTCGTCTCGACGAGACGCGTCTAGTGGTGGTGGTGGCGAGCGACGACGTCGATTGTGGCGGCGGTGCTAGGGTTGTCGCCGGAGTTAGGGTTAGGGTTAGGAAGTAGGGGGTCGAGATAGGGCTGGGGCGGTCGGAAATTTAGCCTAGGGTTAGGATTTCGACGAGGGGAGTATTTATAGGGGGTAGGTCGGTCGAAGTCGGCTAGGTCGGCCGGGAAAGACGGAGGAAAGCGGTCGTCGGGGCAGCTGGCCAGTCGTCGGGGGTTGGTGACGGGGGTTTTTTCAGTCGGGTCCCCCAATTTTGGGGTTTTGCAGGAAAGTCCAATGCCTAACAGTTTGCAAATAACATTTACAAACTATGATTAAAATAATTGATATATTTGCAAAATGATATAAAAACAAATTTAAATATTACAAAGTGATATTAAAATATTTTAAATAATTACAAAATAATATATTTTGATTTAAAAACTATTTAAAAACTATTTAAAAATTCTAGAAAAATTCCTAGCAATTATATTAATCCATTTTAAATATATAAAAGCTATTTACTATTATAAAAATATTATTTTGAAAATTAGGGGCTTACAAATCTTCCCTCCTTGAAAAATTTCGTCCTCAAAATTCACAAGGATAGAAGACTCAACAATCATTCTAATATAACAAGCAATGCAACAAATGACTAAGACTACAATCGAAACTAACCTCTAGGGTATCAAACGGGAATGGGTGGTTCCTTCGCAGCTGTTGGGTCGAACAAGTAAGGATATCTCTCCCTCATGTCCGACTCCCTCTCCCAAGTAGATTCACCCGAAGAATGACGGCTCCAAGCTACTCGCACTAAGGATATGACTTTCTTCCTCAGCCTCTTCTCCCTCCTGTCCAACATCTCTACTGGCTGCTCAGTAACTGCAAGGCTCGGTCCGATCTCCAACTCTGAATGATCTAGCACATGGCTGGGGTCCGGAACATATCTTCTCAGCTGAGATACATGAAAGACATCGTGAACTCCTGCTAGGTTGGATGGAAGTGCAATCCTGTAAGCTACCTCTCCGATCCTGCCAAGTATCTCGAACGGTCCGATGTATCTGGGGCTCAGCTTGCCTCCTCGTCCAAACCGGATCGTCCCTCTAGTAGGTGATATCTTCACTAGTACCATATCTCCGTCGGTGAACTCCATCGGTCTGCGACTAGCATCGGCCCAGTGTTTCTGCCTGTCCTGAGCTACTCTGAGCCTGTCTCTGATCATCCCGACCTTCTCTGCTGCATCCGTAATCATCTCTGGCCCAAGCATAACTCTGTCCCCAACATCATCCCAAAAGAGCGGTGTACGGCATCGTCGTCCATATAGTGCCTCGAAAGGAGACATACCGATACTGGCTTGGTAGCTGTTGTTGTATGAGAACTCTACCAAGTGCAGATGGCTCTCCCATGATCCGCCAAAGTCCAGCACACAAGTCCTCAGTATGTCCTCTAACGTCTGTATCGTCCTCTCGGACTGCCCATCTGTCTGCGGGTGGTACACCGTACTGAACTTGAGCCGACTGCCCAACTCCTCCTGCAAGCTCCTCTAGTAGTGGGACGTGAATCTGCTGTCTCGGTCCGACACGATGCTTACTGGTACTCCGTGCAAGCGAACTATCTGCTACATGTATAGCTCCGCCAACTTCTCGGTGGAAAGCCCCACCTTGAAGGGTATGAAGAGCGCACACTTCGTCAGCCTGTCTATGATGACCCAAATGGCATCCTTTCCTCCTTGGAAACGAGGAAGCCCTGAGACGAAGTCCATCGTAATGTGTTCCCACTTTCACTCGTGAATGGATAACGGCTGCAATAGACCAGTTGGCCTCTGGCGCTCCGCCTTGACCTGCTGGCAAACTAGGCATCTCAAAATAAAACGTGATACATCTCTCTTCATCCCGTGCCACCAAAGATGTTCCCGCAAGTCACGGTACATCTTGTTGGCACCAGAGTGAATAGAATATCTCGATCGGTGTGCCTCCTGTAAGACTGCCTCTATCAGCTCTTCCTTCGGCACGTATAACCGGCTGCCATGCCTCAAGGATCCATCCTCTGATATGGTGATGTCATCCAGCAATCCAGCTAAAGCCTGGGCTCGAAGTCTGCGAAGGCTCTTATCTGTAGACTGTGCCTCCCTGATCTGCTTCATCAAACCTGACTGAATGTCGAGCGCCATCATCTGTATCACTGATCCTGGCCAAACTATCTCGATACCGAGCTTCTCCAGATCTTTCCGTAAATACCGATCTATCATCGGATACCATGCCATCGGATGCTTGTTCAGCGCATCCGCCACCACATTTGCCTTTTCGGAGTGATACTGTAAATCGATGTCGAAGTCCTTCATCAACTCCAACCATCGTCTTTGCCTCATGTTCAGCTCTTTCTGCGTGAACACATACTTCAAGCTCTTGTGGTCAGTAAAGATTTCCACACGCTCTCCGTATAAGTAATGTTTCCATAACTTGAGTGCAAAGATCACCGCAGCTAACTCTAGATCATGGGTAGGATAGTTCTGCTCATGAGTCCATAATTGTCTAGATGCATAAGCAATCACTTTTACATGCAGCTATAGGACACATCCTAGCCCCTTTTCCGAAGCATCGCTGTATATGGTGAAACCTCCAGATCCTGAAGGTAATATCAGAACTGGAACGGTCGTCAGCCTCCTCTTCAGCTCCTCAAACGCTGCCTAGCAGTCCTCTAACCAGATGTACTCTGCGTCCTTCTGCGTCAGCTTCGTCATGGGTTCAGCTATCCTAGCAAAGTCCTGGACGAACTTCCTATAATAGCCGACTAAACCCAGAAAGCTCCTGATCTCTGAAACTGAGTCGGAGCCTTCCATGTCTCAACGGCAGCAATCTTCCTGGGATCCATCGAGATCCCCTCTCCAGTAACTATATGACCGAGAAACTCCACTCGGTCCAAAAAGAACTCGCACTTCGACAATTTGGCAAACAACCTCTCCTGCCTCAAAATCCCCAAAACTGTCCGCAAGTGCTCTGCATGCTCCTCTGGCGTCTTCGAGTATATCAGGATGTCGTCGATAAATACTACGACGAAATTATCCAGATACTGGTAAAATATCTTATTCATCAAATTCATAAAGATAGCTGGCGCATTTGTGAGACCAAATAGCATCACCAGAAACTCGTACTGCCCGTACTTCGTGTTGAACGCCGTCTTCTGGATGTCTGCTACCCTGACCTTCACCTGGTGGTACCCGAATCTCAAATATATCCTGAAAAACACCTTTGCCCCACTCAACTGGTCGAACAAGTCATCTATCCTGGGCAGAGGATATTTGTTCTTAATGGTGATGGTATTCAAGGCCCGGTAGTCAATACACAACCGAACTGTACTATCCTTCTTAGGCACAAAGTGCACTGGTGCTCCCCATGGAGAAGCACTAGATCGAATGAAATCCTTTTTCAACAGGTCATCAATCTGCTCCTTCATCTCTACGGCCTCCTTGGGGTTCACTCTATAGCAAGCCCGGGATACTGGTGATGAACCCGGTACTAAATCTATAGTGAACTCCACATCTCTGTCAGGCAAAAGTCCTGAAAGATCCTCTGGGAATACATCCATAAACACCCTAATGATAGGGTGTGGCGGTGCTATCTCCCCAACTGTCGCACAACAGTTCGGCTCTAGGCTGATCTCCGGTCCTGACCTCCTGACACTTAATGGTGTCGTACCTGGGGGACTGAACAGAATACTACCCTCATGACAGTCTATAGCTGCATGGGCATAGCTAAGCCAGTCCATCCCCAATATGATATCATACCCGGGGAGTGGCATCACAAAGAATCGTCCCCTAAACTCTCTCCCGGCTATAGTAATAGAGCATCTATAGATAGCTCTAATGGGCACTGGTCCTCCTCCCGTCATTACTCTACTCATCTCTTCGGTAGGTGTAGCTACTAAGTGGTGTTTATGCATAAACTCTAATGACAAAAAGCTATAAGATGCACCGAAATCAAACAAGCATAGAGCAAGAAAAGTATACAAATAAACATGACCTGTGATGATGTCAGCCAAATAATCTGGCTCCGAAACCTGCTCCGGCTCCGGCTCAAGAGCTAGACTATAAGTCTTCCCCTGGGGTCCCTTCTGCTACTGCAGATGTTGCCCAAACCTCCGTCGCTGAGTCGGAAGCGACAGTCCTCTAGACTGTGGTCCGGCACCTGGTACTCTCGCTATTGGGCAGTCCCGAAGCTGATGGGTGGTAGACCCACAAGCTAAATACTGCCCCATCCTCTTCCTGTAGATGGCAAAGTCATGTCCTGGCCTCCTACAGAATGAACACACACCTCCCTTCTGCTGCTATCGGGGTCCCGGGCCTCTAACTGGCGGGGTCGGGTGATGTAGTGTAGGGGGACGGTATGTCTGCTGGTGCAGCGTCGGCGCTCTCGGCTGGAAAGCCTGACGCTTGGACGGTCCCTCGAGGTGTACAGAAGCGGCCTCTTGCAAGACAGAAGACGCTCCTCTATGCTCCGGGCCAACTCTAGGCTCTGGTAGTAGTCAGTCGTACCGTTCGCCACTATAAGAATGCCAATGTCTGGAACTAGACCTTGGCAAAACCTACGTGTCATCTCCTCAGGGTCTACAACTAGACTAGGAACGAAACGTCTCAGGCGACTAAACTTTGCCACATACTCGTCAACAGAACGGTTCTCCTGCTGGATGTTCTGGAATCATAGCCCCATGGATACCTTAGCGGTGGTCGAGAAGAATTTCTTCTTGAATTGGGTGTTGAACTGATCCCAAGTGGCCCTCCCTCTCGCGAATAGTGGCTCATTCCTGAACCAAACTCCTGCCAAGTCTATCAGTAGAAATCCTGCTGCCTCGTCCTTGAGGTCATTCGGCAATCTAGCTCCAAGAAGCTTCCTCTCTACTGAGTCTAGCCAGTCATCTGCTACTACTATACCCTCAGTCCCTGAGAACTCCTTGGGGTTCAGACCCATGAAGTTCTTGATTGTCCTCGCTCTCTGCCGTGGCTCTACAGGTGGTGGGACCACGGTACGTTCCTCAGAACGCTCCATGCTCTGACGGAGTAGGGTGGTCTGCTCCTGATGGGTTGTTAGGAACCCTTGAATCAGAGTAAGCTGTTGGTTCCCGTCGAGTATGACGGAAGCCTGGGTAGGTATAGTGATAGGTGATGGTGGAAGTATCGGGTCCTGCTGGGACTGTGATGTGGAAGAGGGTAGAGGCATTTGGGTTTGTGGATTTGTGGAGTGGGAGAATGTGGTAGGTGGAGGTGTATCGGTCAACTGGTCAGCTGACTGGATAGGGAGTGTGTCATTCTCAGATGTGGTATACTGGCATGTGATGTGATGCATTTCCTATGTTGTAATCCTAGTATTCCTTTAGGTGTTCTAAGCGTCATTCCTAATGTTGTCTAATTACCTTAAGTTCCTAATTGCAGGTATGTTTGGTACAATAACGTAACCAAACAATTTAGTCAGAGACCTGCATGGGCCACCACTAAAAATATGTCACGATCTGCTACCCAAATTATTGGGCCGGGCCGAGTCATGTCCAGCCTACGCTTGAGATAAAGCGTAGTAAGCTGTTCTAAAGATAACAAGGTAAGACAAAAATGTGCTAACAGTTCTATAAGTAATAAAGAGTCAGAATTGTTCCCAAACACAAAGTCATCTCGTATAATAGTAAGTCCAAGTACAAGTTCGAAATGTAAAGATGGATACAAGTCCAAACACAAAATATATAGTCTAATACATGACTAGTCTCAAAAGTCTAAAATGTAAATAGACAACTAGACGAGTTTCCCCGTAGGTACATCCTCGTAAGACAAAGCCTGGTCCTCGGCAGTAACTCTATAACATGAATCACAGAGCAACTCCTCCTCAGTAAGTATACCTACAACGTTATCCTGTCAGGACGGGAGCAAGTACTGATTCTAGCAAACTAAATATACGAAACATGAAATGAACAGGAATGTAATAAACTGGGATCATGGCACATCATAATCTATCATGGCAATGACACATATGTCATAGAGACAGATGCATATATAATGTTTAAAGCTGTAGCAGGTACGTGATCGTCAATGGATGTACAATGTGCAGGGACACATAATAAAATGTACTACCGTAGAAGTGTAAAGGCGATAGATGTACATACGCACAAATACAGCTTTGAGAGTAAGGCCTACAGTGCAGTAACATATAAAATAAAACTTTGCTCGGTACTGTAGAGAGGGCATGATCACGTACTCAACTATCAGTTTCTCCATAACCCAGATTCTAATCATGTGAGAGATATAAATATGTTCTAAACATGGTAAACATGGTAGGGATATGAAAGTAATACAACATGGGAAGATTTAACTTGCTACCCCAAGGATCAACATTTAACATGGTTGGATCACAGTTCATTGATGTAACGGTATGTAAAGTTTGTAGAAGTACTTGTCTTTAGCAAAGCAAAGCAGCGATAAAAATGCTATAGAAGCCTGGTGACTCGTCACTGTAGAAATAACACATAAACTTAGTTTTTATACTAAGTTAAACACTAAGACACTAGTTGTGCAACACGACTTTCTGACTGGACTCCTAGCCAAATGGTGAATTTAGCATAGGAGACCAATGTGAGGTGACACAATACTCTAACTAACTTTCTAGGGCTTTTACACTAGTGCGGGGTGAGGTCCAATACTATAATAACTCAAAAGAACACAAATCATTGAAAGTCGTAATTATTCAATAAATAAATCAAACTGTACACTATGTTCCAATAATTTTTGAGATAGACAAAAGGCTCAATTTTACATAAAATAAAGTACAAAAATGTTCCTTGTTAATTATAGAAATTTATACTAATTTTTTGGAATTTATAAACCTTCATAAATAATTATTAAAAATCAGCAAACATAAATATACTGAAAATGAGTTCTGTTTTCCTATTTTTATAAAATAACAAAATTACTTTTTAAATGCTGGAAAAATTATAATAAATTATCTAAATTAACATAGTATTTGAATACAATTTTTTCCAGATTTTTACAGCACTTAAAATATATATAAAAATTCAAAAATAGCAAGTAACACTTTCTGAAAAATAATTAATTAATTATTTACTATTTTTGTCCATGTATTCTAAATTGAACCGAAGTCCAGATACAGGACCCAGAGCCATGAATCAAGTCCAATATCACTTGTACAGACTCTGAATGTATTATACATAATTGGACCCAAAACCCATGCTAGGTTTGGACATCAATTGGTTATAACAAATAAAATACAGGAATTTAAATAATAATAATATATTTTTAAAGTGGTAAAATTGAAAGTAACAAAATATACAATAAAATAACTTGCAAAATTTTACATAATAATATTTTGTACTAAAATTATATTTAAAAATACATACATATTTATACAACAACAATATTTATATATACATATAAGTATATAGATATTTATATATACATATAAGGGATATATATATACATACAATAAATACACATATATATATATATAGAAATACTAATATTATATATATATATATATATATATATATATATATATATATATATATATATATATATATATATATATATATATATATATAGAAATACTAATATTATATATATATATATATATATATATATAATATTAGTATTTCTATATATATATATATATATATATATATATATATATATATATATATATATATATATATAAGAGTATATATATAATAATATATATATACATAAATAATAAAATAAAATAAAACAAAAACAAAACAAAAAAGAAAACAAAACAAGGAAGGGAGGGGGGCTCGAACTCGGCCCAGGGGGGGTCGAGTCTCAGCGCGCTCGGGCTGGCCAGGGGGTCAGCTCGAGTCATGTGTTAAAAAGTGGGTTAGAGTTAGTATTAGGTTTAGGTTAATGGGTCTAAACCCGATAGCACTAAATAACAGTTCGGCTCGTGTCCAGACTGTTCAGGACACAAGCAAATGGAATCTGACCTTGTGTCATGTGTCCGCGTCCAGCAAGACACGCACGACACTGTAATTACGTGTCCAATCCTACTGTTAGTTTCTCTGTTGTCACGACCCGCACCCTGATTAGGGGCACGAGTAAGTGGTCACGTCCAGCCTACGCCGCAGCATCGGCGGTAGAACGGTGTCTAGGTCATCTATAAATACTACAACTAAACAGATAAAGGTACCTGTACAGTATATACACTCCGAATGGAGGTGACATAGCAATACAGTCTCAATCACAAAGCAAACTAGGATAGATAGCAAGAAAGAAAATATGATAGATGAAATCAGGAAATAAGTTCGAGATCCACACAAGCCCAAGGCTATACACAACACCACAGAGTCACAGAATTAAATGAAATACTACTGTCTGAAAAGTACTAGCTGGCTCGCAGGTCAGGCAACCCTAACTAAGCTACTCTACTCAGGGTGAGCAAAATCTAGTGGCTCTACTAACAAGCCATGGTCCAGGTCTACTCCATCAGACTCGACCCTATAATAGGTCGAGCAGTCTGCCTCAGAGTCATCTGTAATATATCATAACGGTATCTGTCACGACCGGCACCCTTTTTTTTAAACGGATACGAGACGTGTCCGAACCAGCCTACGCCGCAGTGTCGGCGGTAGAACGCTGTCGCGGCCATGAAGATCAAAATCACAAATAATGCTCATTCACATAATTAATTTAACTTACAATGATCACAAGTTTTACATTTTGTAGAAAAATATAAACTTGTACAAATAAATGAATGACTACAACTCAACTATCTAGCTAGTCTCTAGGCTTTTGTCTGCAAGTATTTCCGTCACTCCCTGTCACGACCCGCACCCGCTTTTTGGACGCGAGCACGTGAGCAAGCCAGCTACGTATCGAACGGACTCCAGCCATACTCGAATACGTAAATGCTGTCAAGGCTATGGTATACTGCCAAATTATGGCAAACAAATCTATATCTCAATCCACAATAAGAATATAAAACATGAATAAACACTATGGGTCGTGGTCTGCAGCCCACTAGCATATATGTCCGATAAGACTCTGAAAGAAATAACAAGAGTCTAAACTGAATCAAGAAACATGATATCTCATGATAAGGAATGTAAAGCACGAGCGGATAATAAACACGATAACGATACCTGAATCCCGCAAGAACCGCAAATCCTCTGCCATCCAGAACTACTAGCTAACTCCATACAATCGCTAAATCTGAGGAGATCATCAGGTCCTCAGAGGACATAGCAAGATACATAATATACATGCCTATCTAACAGTTTTATCATGCGCAAAGAAATAAACAAGGAAAATAGGAACACGACAAATGACTACGAACACAAACACGAACACACGAACACGAACACTAGAACAACCACGTATAAATGAACTGCCGGATGAACGATAATCACGAGATCAATGGAAGAACCAAACCCTCATCCCGAGTGTGGACTCACGGGTTTGAACTAAGCACTAACCCTCGTCCTGAGTGTGGACTATCTGGTTAGCTCACGGCAAGACACCCTCGTCCCGAGTGTGGACTCTCTGGTGCAAGTACTACATCCTCGTCCCGAGTGTGGACTCTCTGATGTAAACACCCTCGTCCCGAGTGTGGACTCTCTGGTGTAAGTAAAGTCAAATCAAGTCAACACCCTCGTCCCGAGTGTGGACTCTCTGGTGCAAATAATTGACATCCTCGTCCCGAGTGTGGACTCACAGATGTAGACAGATCAAGAAAAATACCCTCGTCCCGAGTGTGGACTCTCTGGTGCCAAGAAAACAATATCAAGGATTTAGCAGTTCAATTACACGTACTCGTTCTATGACACGACTCAAACAAGGTACTGATGAGAAACACCAAGTGGGAACCACAAGACCAAACATGAACACAGCTATAAACAATAAAAACAACTCCACAGAAAATAACACAAAAAGCACATGTCCATAAACAATCAAATGACTGAAAAACAAAAGGAAATGCATGTAAGTAAAACTATAGAGGAAGGCAAGGTATACTTGCCTGGTGGTTGCATGCAGATCTAACAAATATATAGTCGACTGGTAAGCCATACAGTCCAAGTCATCACAACTGTCTCCGAAATCTAAAATAAACATTTCCAACATTCTCAGAATAGTCAAATTAGTTAGGGTTGCCTGTCCTTAAGTCCAATTCTGGACACAGGGATAAAACGGTAATTCTTGACAAAAACGCTATCCGCTGTTGGATCTGCTTTGCACCGAAAAGCGTGCCAGAGTCAATGGTCTCTAAAGGCGTTAAACTACATGTCTACAGATTCGGTTTTCTGATATGAACCCAACCGTATGTCCAAAGTTGGATTCTAACGGGCCGTACACAAAATCACCCGTTGAGTCGGACCGTGGGGCCCACAAAACGGTAATTTTATCAACTATCTCAGAATTGGACCAAACTTGGCATACAGGACCAGAAAAATGATACGGTCCTGTTGGCGTAAGTTTCGTCTCGATCTGATGAACGTGCACAAAGTAATTGGAGAATTTGCACATAGGTCGATACGGGGAATTTCGACGGATACAGATCAAATTCGTCGCGCACACGCGACCAATTTGAATTCCGTCAAAGCCCACACGACCACGAAGCCGATACGCAGCTTTCGATGCTTTCGGTTCTCGACCACATCGCCCGGATTGGCGGGATGCATGTCGTATCGGACAATTTTCTAGTTTTCGAAACATGTTTTTCATGGTTTTTAATCCTATTTCTACTACTGTCTAATCCGTAATAAATAAAACTATTAATGAGGTTTCCATGCCCTATATATTGTCCAAAATTCTCTTCAAAAAGATTTCTAAAATACTTAACAGGTTGATCAGGATTCGCCTTCCAATTTCGGGTTTCAATTTGAAAACTGTCCTATTTTTGAACGGTTATTCGCCAGTTTTGGCGTCGATTTTCTGGACGACCTAGTTCGATCCAGTTCTAACCTAGTATATGAACATGAAGGGGTATGTGTTGACAACATGTACGAAGAAACGGGTCAAGAATTGGTTCAGCGATGCGGAAAAAACTTACCTCGAAATATGCCATGTTGCTGTCATTGCTGCTGCTGTCATGCGCTGTCCCGAGCGGCCTTGCGCGTGCCCCGACACGGCCGTGGCAGCTTGGCCGGCCGTCGGCGATGCCCAGGCGTGCGCGGTGGTGCTGGCGTCGGGATCGCTAGGGTGGTGCGGGGTGGCGGCATTTTAGTTAGGGTTTTAGGTATTCTTTCGATCTCTCCCGAATACTTATACACCTATGCTCCATACGGAGCCGAGGGCTGGGGATCGAACTTCCTACTCGGGTTCAGGGGGAATTTGGCTGGGGTTTGGTCAGGCCTATGGGCCAGGCTGGGATTTGATGAGTTTGGGTTCTGTGGGTGATTGGGCCAGGCTCGGGTATGGGCCTGGTTGGGTTTGAGGGGAAGGACCCATGGCTGGGTTTGATGAGAGTCTACCATAGTCACGGTAAATGATTAGAGACTCCCGACGTTTGGTTTCTTGAGAATAGATAGTCTTCTGGGTTGGCAATTTAACTAAGGATAAAACCCTACTCATTCTCAAATTCAGAAGGCTAGAAGGTCCCGATAACAGTTTGGGGTCAAGAGGAGAACGAGTAACTCAATCACATGGCTGGCCGATGATTACTACACTTGTGTATAAAACTACCATAGCCATGGGAATACTCGGTATCTTTCTACCAATTACGAGCTTCTGTCTTTCCAAATCAGTGAAAGACAAAAACAATAAAGAGTTCAAGAAAGATGTCACTGAATACAATCACGTGATTCAAAGACGGACGTATAATTCAAGAGGAATTGTCAAGCAGTCGCGGATGAGATCCTAGATACCTATATATCTCCATCCACGTTGTGTAATTAAACGAAGAGCGAACCAAATACATCATGGTTGATCAGACCATAATACACTGATTCTGATTAGACAATAAGTTAGCAGGCGTCCCCACTAAACCTATGCCTCGAATCAAGCTCGAGAACAGAGTGAGCTTGCAAAACTAAGCTGTAACAGCAGCGTTTGTTAAGATAGTCGAACACAATTATGCGAGATTTTTGAAAGAAGGCACAAGTAGTTCGAGTTTTGTGAGAACCAAAATTTACCTGGTGTTCATGCTTATTCGGTCATCCTACTTTCATTTTATTCATAAGACCTTGGTCAACCAATGGGTTATGGACTTCTAAATTCCATATTCCAGGTAAACCTATTAGTGTCAGTCAATTACATCGTCAATAGGTCACAAGGACCGCAGAATGCTAGGTTGGGAGACACGCTATCCAACTCACAGAACTGCCACTAGTATTGACTTTGGATCTTATGGGCATACATGGCATTGTCCTATCCTCCATAGTATCCTAAACTTGTAATCACGTCTGAAGTCATTTTACCGAGAGTTATGCCTTGCCCGTATACTCGGGCTGTGGTAAACCCTTGGATTCGTGATTTCAGGGTGATATGCTATCTGATACTCTTCCTTATATTGACACAAGGGTGACTACGGTCAAAAAGAGGACCACTAGCTATAGTTTAGCAATATTCTATAACCTACATTTTCTTAAACCAATTTCAACTCTAGGGATCATGCCTCGCCAGTGCGCTGCTGGCTGCAGTGAATCCATAATCTCCATACTTTAAATAAATAGCGATAGTGCGCTGCTGTCCTACCATTACGAGCTAACCAACATTCCTTCAACTATATCTGCAAAAATTCCTGAGTTTCTAGAGATTCAAACAAGTTGACTATGACATAAAGTGTAAGTATTTGTTCTATCAGTCACAACCCTTAAAATAAAAGATTTAACAGAGAGGAAATAACTGAAGACAAAGAAATACAAACATTCTAATATATATTCCGTGTGTATTCAAACATTGAGGAAAAACTTGAACCGAAACTAACTCGAGGTCCATATATGGATAATCTAATCAGAAATTATATAAAATAATAATCCTTAGGGCAAAATAGGGACTGAGGAGGCAATTCGAACTAAGATGTGAGGATGATATCTAAAGGGGCAAGGAGAAGGGATTGCACCATTTATCAAGGTTAAATCATTATTTCTAGGAAGCCATGTCTCACCAAGTGGATAATCTATCCACATTGGATCATATCGTCATATCAAGAGGTAATAGTGTACCTATGGGGATCTGATAAACTATCAAAATTAATAACTCCTCATCTACCTTGCATGGCCTAGACTACCCATCGGTAAATTTGTATAAGGGACTCCTAGTCCTAGTCATTCTCGTAAATTAAATTAATCCTAATTCGTGAATGAGCATTTCCTTGTTGCAGGCTCGCAATAGTACGGCTAACTTAAGTACTATCACGAGTTCACATGATTTGCGAAAAATTGACCTGCATGGGCCACCACAAAAACTTGTCACGACCGGCACCCCTTTTTTTTAAAACGGATACGAGACGTGTCCAAGCCAGCCTACGTCGCAGTGTCGGCGGTAGAACGCTGTCACGGCCATAAAAATCAAAATCATAAATAATGCTCATTCATATAATTAATTTAACTTACAATGATCACAAGTTTTACATTTTGTAGAAAAATATAAACTTGTACAAATAAATGAATGACTACAACTCAACTATCTAGCTAGTCTCCAGGCTTTTCTATGCAAGTATTCCCGTCACTCCCCAAGCTAAGTGAATCCATGGCTAACCTGAAAAATGTTGGTTTCCAGTCAGGAATGGAACGAGCACAATTCACTGAATGCAATTTCAAATAAAGAAAATGACTATACAACAGAGGTTAGACATCAATTACATGTTTTTGAAAATAAACAGGAAATACGAAAAACCAATAGCAAATAAATAGACACAAAATACTTTTCCCAACTGTTAGAAGTACCTTTGATATGTGATCGGTCTCGGAACAATTATGCGACACGGTCTACACGGTCTATACGGTTTAAAGTTACACGGTCTACAGTTACACGGTCTACAGAAAATATTGCAATAAAGAAACACTGTCTACAAAAATAATAATCACGAACTACACAGTTTAAATGCAATAATAATCATGGTCTACACTGTCTACTTTGCAATAAATAAATCACTGTCTACACTGTCTACAAGAAATAAATACAATAATAAACACGGTCTACACGGTCTAAGGTCAGATCACACATCCTTGGTACTTCTCATTCCAGACTCAACAATTTATAATAGAAAATAATCACATAACCAATGGCTAATCAATAAAATATAGTAAAAATCAATATCGAATTGCAGACAATAAACTGTACTCGTCTGTGGTCCTTTGCTGGTGAAACCGACAATCTGAACTACTCAATGTGCCACAATAGTCAAAACTCGTACAACAGTCCCCGGAAGCTGAAATAAACATTACTAATGTTCTCAGAATAGTCAAATTAGCTAGAATTACCTGTCCTTAAGTCCAATTCTGGACACAGGGCCAAAACGGTAATTTTGGGTCAAAACGGTATCCGCCGTTGGACCCGCTTTGTACCGAAAAGCGTGCCAGAGTTAACGGTCTCTAAAATCATCAAACTATATGTCTACAGATCCAGTTTTCTGATATGAACCCAACTGTATGTCCAGAGTTGGATTTCGGCAGGCCGTGCACAAAATTGCCCGTTGAATCGGACCGTGGGGCCCGTAAAACGACGATCCGATCAACTATCTCAGAATCGGACCAAACTTGGCATACATGACCAAAAAAATGATATGGTCCTGCTGGCACAAGTTTCGTCTCGATCTGACGAACGTGCACAAAGTAATTAAGAAATTTGCACAGAGGCCGATACGGTGAATTTCGACGGATACGCATCAAATTCGTCGCGCACACGCGACCAATTTGAATTCCGTCAAAGTCCACACGACAACGAAGCCGTTACACAGCTTTCGATGCTTTCGGTTCGCGACAACGTCGTCCGGATTGGCGGGACGCACGTCGTATCGAGAGATTTTTATTACTTTTAAAACAGGTTTTTGTCAAAGTTCGGGATCCGATTTCTCGGCGCGTAGTCGATGAAATCGACTTCTGCGAATTGGGTTGTGGATCCCTGCGTATTGTCTCTAACTTTGTTCAAGTAGAATTTCTAAAGGGTTACTGGATCGATCGGAATTAATATTCCAAAGTGGGTTCATGGACTGTTTTGTGTTCTGTTTTGGGACAGATTTTCTCTCATGTTGGCATCGATCCCTCGAAAAATCTAGGGCAGCTAAATTTGAATTATTTGAAGGGGTTAAGAGTCATATAGATAGGCTTCATACCTGGCAAGACAGATCTTAAAATGACTAGCCGAGTTCTGAGAAAACTCGGCGTGAAGTTGGGTGTTCGACAGCACTACTACTGCTGCGTGTGCCATTGCTCTGTTCTGGATCCTCTGTTTCGTGCGCTGTCGATCGTCCTCCGGCGATGAGCCACTGTCGGGGGGGTCACCCCGTGTTGGCGAACGTCCCTTGATGGTGGCGGCTCAGAGGGGGTAGGGTTTCATGAATTTTCTTCCCTTTCGTTCTCTCCCTTGTATTTATACTGCGGTGATATGGGGTTAGCCGGGCTCGGGTTTCTCAGCTAAGGTGGGGCTGGTTGCTCGGGCTAATGGAGGGTTTTGTATGGGCTGAAGTTTCAGCTGGCTTGGCCTATAGTTGGCCTCTGGTTGTCTAGCATGTTGTACACCAACAACCCAACATCATTTGACTTTCTAAGACTCTGCGCAAGCCCTTTTTAACACAGTTCACTATGAGTTCCCACTAAGACAAATATCAAAGAGTATAAGACATCATGGTATTATGAAGACCTGTGATATTGGGAATAATATATCACAATGTTGTAGATCCTGTTGACCTGTCCAACATGTCAGTTTTGAGTCTTTTGACTAGCAAATGATACAAATCGTCAAATAAAATCAATATGTCCACCGACAAAGAAATTGAATGTCAGCGCACTTTTACACATTAGTTTTTTTTTTATTGCTGATGTTCATATGTCCACCTTCCACCAGTTAAATTGTGGGGTCTAATCTATCATTTGACTTTCTAAAATGGAATATTAATGAATTATATTTATGTATATAAATCCTTTCTATACAAAATGCCTATTTAACAATCAGAAATAATAAATGCAATGTGTACGTCTACATGGACGTCTTGGTCTCACTATCCTACTACATGGGTTTGGTTTGGGTCCAGTCTGGGCCAATTTAGTACAATCGGGTCACTCAACGTCAAATAATATTAATAATAAATAATTAACTATTTATAATGATTATGTCACAATTGGCCTGGTTTTCCTAGTTAGGGCATCACTATGACTCGGTCTTCCCTGACATGGCTAATACACTAGTCAAGACACGCCATTGCACTATGAGTGCCATGATTCCTTGTTGTCTGGTACTTCAAAACTCAACCATGGCTATGGTCATCTACCGTAATAATTAACTAAGTAATTATCTATAAAACAAATATAAATTCACCATTTAAATAAAATAAATAATATAAAAAAATACTTCAAAAATTTTCGGAAAGAGGAGTTATAAATCTATCCACCTTAAAAATAATTTCATCCTCGAAATTCTAGTTCATAAATATTCCTTAAAATTCAGAGTCTGCTATCACATTAATCTCCTCAAATTTAATTTCTCAAAATTATTCTATGACCTTCTCTAGCCATTTTATAACTCTGAATACTTGGAGACTTCTACCCACCTTTGGTCACACTACTCCCTTGAAACACAGGTCACTAAAATCTTATAATCTTCTAACTAGTGACTAATAATTCTACCAAAAATATATAGGGCATATGGTATCTATAATCCTCTCCTATCTATCAAGCAACTCTAAAATTTAGCATGCAACAAAATTTGTACAAGCAACTAAGAATTATGGATAAATTCTAGTAAGTATGACCATTCGTCGCTCTGAGCTAGGGAGGACATGAAGATAAGGAAAAATAACCGAGAGTGAATTTGAAGTTCCCACAGTGGTAGAGAGTATCCAATGATGCAGATAGACAGACAATTTATGAACCATTGACCTAATTTGCTAGATTGGGCTACTCTAGTCCAGTCACTTGCTAAGTCCAAGAACCCTTTGCCTCTTGGAGTGGCTTGCAATTCGTGCAATATAGAGATTCCGTTCTCGAAATTCTGAACAAAGTTCCATAATAGAACGGAATTTGAGATATCAAGATTGTGATCTTTTTAGTGGTTATTTAAACATACGAGAAAGAGATATAAATGCAATGCAAGATCGTATCGCAACTTCCAGGTAACTGGAATAATGGTTACGAAAGACACCACATTCTAAGAGGTGGATACTACATAATAGGTATAGGGACCTATTTCAAATAGTTCGGCTTACAGTCCAAAAATAGTGGTGCGTATGGATGGATTTCACTGGGTCTTAATGGGTTCCTTAATTGGGCATCAATCGTCAGTTGGATGAACCTTGGACTTCAATCTATATGGACTGGACAAGATCCCTATGATAAGACTATTTCTACTAGGTTAGGGTAATCTAGAATAGATTTCACCCAAGTGGTTGAGCTAGTTGCCAGTCTGGTTGGTTAGCTAGGTCCCTAAAGCCCAAAAATGTGTCTTCCGTGACTTTTGTGTTTAAGTAGCACGAGAAGGCACAATTGAGTGGCACACTGGTGACATGTGCGTAGTAGCTTCGAGTAGATCACCACCATATATTGGGTCGAATGAATTGAGTCAAGGTTGAGTCTCTAATTGTAGTTGGGAAGTTTATCGGTACCATGGTAAGGATTATAGTTAGTCTTTTCTACCTGAAAGTCGTACCATAAAATAGAGTACAAGGGGACGGATTTGAGTGGGACATGATATACCTAGATGAAGGTGGACTCGTCTAGATCTTACATACAAAATTTGTTGGAAGGTAACAGCTGGTCTTGTGCTCCGAATATTAATGACACGGCCGGTGACACAAAATGATCTAATGGAAAGTGGGAGTCCATGAGACACTAATTATCATCCTAATGAAAAATTATTCTAATCAATCGATAATCGTCGTATATCCAAAAACTTTAGGAGGCTTACAGTCTACCCACCTTAGAAATAGGACATGGTCTTGGGAATATTGAGGTTAGAGGGTTCCCAAAGTCCGGATACTGTACCTCGACTCTTTGTTAATAGGAAATAAGGCACGGCGTATCAGGATACGGTAGATATAAGTCAAGTCAAGGATCGTTCCTCAATAAATGGAGAACGTGTCACGACCCACACCCTAGAGTTAGGGGACGAGAACGTAACAACGCCCAGCCTACGCCGCAGTGTCGGCAGTAGAACGCTGTCATAGGTCTCAATGCATCTAACAGTATAAGACTAAACAGTTTATACTCCCCGAATGGGGGTGACATAGCAGAATGTAAACTCAATCACATCTAAGGTAGAGCATAAATGAAGATAGATAAAACATAAAATCGAAAAGAGATACACTGATAGAAGTCTAAGTGTCTAAGATACAAACTCAGAATACATCTCAAAACTCAAATACAGTAATCCATAAATACAACTCAAAATGACTGAAAATAAACTATAAGCAAAACCCTAGCTATCTATGCAACCTCTAATATCTTCTCTAAGCTAGCAGGCAACCTCCAGACTATCTGTAAAATTTATCAACGGGTCCAGTCAGGACTGGAGCGAGCACATTACATCTCAACAGTTCATAGCAGGTTAGAAAATATAATCATGCAGTAAAGTAAGATACAGGTACTGAAAGAAATGCTGTATGTAAACAGAGAGAGCTGTAATAGAAATATCTACTATAAATAGAGAACTAACATGTGGCTAGTGAGTCAGAGTACAATATAGACATGTAAATGGCATAGGAGATTCTGATGCTACACTATGGAAGAGATTCTGATGCTACACTACTTGGGTAGTATTCACATGTCTACTTCTACTCTCCCGTACCCCCAATCAATACACAAGGATCCAACCAAGTTATGTTATGATTCCACGTAAAGCCCCCGAAGGGTGATACATGGATGTCCCAAAAATAGGGATTCTAGGAGATTCTAGGATACCCAGTAAATGGGATAAGAGATTCTAGGAGACTCTGTGATCATAAGGGTATATGTCACAAGTGATCAAAGAACCTGTGAAGCATAGTGATATGTCATGTAAGTGAAACGCACAAAACATGTAGTACCCGATGCTTCCTAAGGATAACATCTCAAGAAGGGATCCGTATAGTACCAATCCGTGTGACCAACGTGACAGTACAAGTAAAGTAATTTAATGCAGGAAATAATTCTAAGCAGGATATGAAATGATCAGAGAATGTACTCGCCTTATATCTGAATGTCCAAGGTAAAGATACTGTCCGAGGAGAGGTGTCTGGCTCCTAATTAGAACAACACAAGTCACAACATGTCCATAAGGGTAATACAAAGCACTATAATACATTCTACATGAATCTAGGTCAAACTAGGCCAAAGTCATTAACCCTTGGTCAACTCTGGTCAACTGCACTAGTCAAACTAGGTCATGTCCTAACCCAGCAAGTCTTACTAGGCCTAACCAAGACTATCCTAGCAAGCACACATCAATACAAGGCTATACAAGCCAACATACACCCAACTCTATATAGCATGCAATTATTCAATACTCAAAGAGGCTAGAATTCACATTGGATATACACTAGGTAATCTATTACTTTAAGCTATATATGTCTACACATATATACACATGCATATATTGGTATTCAACATTAGGTCTATAATCATGGCATTTCAAATGGTTATATAAACTTATATATTACAACACAATATGCTAACATATATATAATATACATACATAGCTAAGTTAATTATATTCATAAATACTTATTTAAGAGGCTATGTGTGTGTATGTGAACATGGCAAAGGGGGCAAGTGAGGGTTAAATGGGCATACATAGTGTATACATATCAAAGAGTGTCAAAGTGTAAGTGAACAATGTGTCAAGTGTGATAGTGTCAACATAGTGTAAGGGGGTACATGAGGTAATATAGGATTTGTGTTAACATAGAACATTACATCTCATTAACTTGTATATTGCATACATTACATCTATTATTATATTACATTCATGCTTGCATTCATTCATCATTCATTTATTCTCTTGCACCACTATATGCACCATACATTACATACTATGGAACCTACATATTCATTACAAGCCATACTTATACATGCTTACATTAGATAGGATACTTATACCTCATACATCATTTATTTAAATATTTACTCATGCTTGCATTCTCTATTTAATTACATAATGTATATACATTAACATGGGTTAAAATCAAATAGAACATTATATTACACACAAGGGTGCACAAAATGCATATGCCGAATAGTAACTCCTGCTAATAATCAATACTGTACCATCTCAGTATGAATTAAAATCTAGGATTAAAGTATGTTATAGATCTATGTGTTAGCTTTCCTAAACTTCAAACGGATCGCGTTTTCGTTTCCGGAAACTCCCGGAATCGCGAAAACACCGAGAACGCGTTTGTCTTTCGTACAGCTGACACTCAAATAATTCTCCAGAAAGTTACAGAAAGAATTAGGCCTATTAATACATATTTTTGGAAATCTAACTTCAATACGCTTCTTTTAAAAAAAAATGGAAGATTAAACCGAGCTTTGAGCTAGAAGTTATGACATTTCTAAGTTAGGGCTGAAATTAAAAACGTGGATAAAAATCATGACGGATTTGGGTAGTTTGAGACAAAAGAACACAAGTATATAACATAATATATCAAGAACTCACTCTCTACACTAATATATATATATGAGACACTATAGAACATATCTCCAATACAAAAATATGAGATTAAACATGTAATAATTCATTCATACATAACAACAACACATAGTGTATCCAAATTTGGGATTTTCCCACATGGACACAACCACAACACAAAGGACACTCCTATGACCTCCAAATGGACACGAAATGGACACAAATGGAGATACAACTATGGGGGTCATTCCTATGGGTTCAAAATAGACCTATATGCATGAGAAAATGAAAAGGAGAAGGGATTTATACCTCCCGGTAGATCGAATCGAAGAAAAGCCTTCCCGGAGCGACACCGACACGTAGAGATTCCAAAATGACACGAACGAGCTCCGAATCCTCCCAAACTTGGGTAGCTTCCTCCTTGGCTAGAATGGAGAAGGAAAAAAGAATATTTGGTGGCAAAATGGAAGGATTTGGTGGAGAAATTGCTAGGGATTGCTCTCTAGGAATTTGGGGAAGAACAAGAGAGAGAGTGTGGATGAGAATAATGAAATGAACTTGAGCCTATCCTCTCCCAAAGTGGCTGGCCATATGGGGCTATTTGTCCTATTATGGTAAGGTCCAAAATGCTTCCACTAACCTATTCTATGAGTATTAGGAAAGGGCTAATTGGTTGGGCTAAATTAGTCATTCTAAAGTCTCTAATCACACTAATCTTATCCATAATAATTAGTCTAACCTCTAACTAAAATATTTCTATCATGTGGACTAAATTTAATATCATGTGGGCCATGCCTAACTAGTGTGTGGGTCCCATTAGAGTCAAACTACCCCCGGGTCCCCGTTTCAAGTCGGATTGAGTTAAAATTCGAACCCGACTCAAATAACCCCAAAACAATATCATAAATAATAAAATAATATCAAAATAATTCAAAGAGGTCAAATTCAAAAATATCCTTAGGCCAAAAATGACATTAAAATATCATAATCACATGGTTAGGCTCTAGGTCAAACAGTCTCTAGGGTTTCACTAGCAAAACTTTAAAACCACAAGTCATTGATTTAAATAATTTTAAAATGATTTAAAATCACCAAAAATTATATCATGAATTAAATATCATTATTAAAATAACTATAAACATAAAATTTCAAAATTACCCTCATTTGGAAAACTGGGTGCTACAACTCTACCCACCTTAGAAAAATTTTGTCCTCGAAATTTAAGATCGATAGTACTCCTTCTAGAGCCTCTAACCTACCCAATATCTAAGGTAACACTTCCCAACACTGGAATAATAAATAGACATCTAAAAAGTGTCAATCTAGGAATACCTCCAATAATGCTCTGCTGTACGGCTGTAATGGAATTCAATAAAATATGGACTGGAACCTATATCCAAGGGACTGGACCTATTTTAAAGTGGTCTTAACTAAGGATGAAAAGGAACTGATCATAGGCTATAGGTGTGCTCAAACTATTATCTTCCTATTAACCATCTATTAATACATTCTATTACCATAGAAACGATGCATTACTAAGACATATAGGCCCCTATCTCTCATAACACATTTATACTCACCAAAAGACTAGTACATCCTATCAAGGCTGATACTATAATCTCTCATAAATCTCATAAGCTACATGTTTAGAGACACACATCCCCACATCAAGGACTAACCTATATATATCTACAACTGATACTAATGGGGTGACGTCCCTATTTCCCAACAATCAAGGTCTAAATTTTTTTTTATCTAAATCATGCAATTTGAAGGAATAGTATACAAGGTCAGAGCATACCGTAGCAGTTGGAAGTCTCACCTGGGTGCACTGGTCATTCTAGGTCAAAACAGTACTATAGTATCAACACACAAATAATCTAGGGTGTCCTAATTGGGAAGGTAAGGGAACAACAATCATCAAGGTTGTAGGGCTGTCTACCATCCTATATAAAAATTGGTCATTAACAAGCAACTAAGAAATTATTAAAAGGTTACTATTCCATAAAATGGCAAAAATTGAAAATTTAGGCACAACAAATCACAAATAGATTTTTGTCTTGACACGATCTAAGTTGATCAATTTCGGGATAAAATGAGATTTGGGCAAGAAGGGAAATCAATGAAATCAAAGTATGAGCACGAGCATCCAATGATGGAGGTTCAGGTCATGATTAAATTTAATTCGACTGAGTACGAATACGAGGTTCATAGGCGATGAAAAGATTTCTAGGAGAATTGTCAAGGCTGTCGCGAATGAGACTCTAGGATCAAGTTTAACTATGTCTCCATTCTCGTAGATTGATACATAAAAAAGCGAACCAAAGTGCAATAGGTTGATCAGACCATCATGTACCGGTTCTGATTAGACAATATGTTAGTGGGTGGCCACCCAATAAAATATATCATGACCAAGCTCGAAAATAGATAAGCTTGCAAAACTAAGGCTAATTTAGCAGCACAAGATATAAGGGTGGTAATGATGAAAGGAATTACATAGTCCAAGTTTCTTAACCAACGGGTCAAGTAATCAGATAAGGTACAAGGTTAAGCATCTAAGGAAGCAAGCAGAACACCATCACATGTCGGGTCGAAAGAATTGAGTCAAGGCTGGATTTTTAATTGAAATAAGAAGAAATTTAGTATAATGGTAGAGGTTATAGTTTAGCTAGTTGACCAGAAAATCATATCAAAAAAATAGAGTACAAGAAGACGGGTTTTAGTGGGACATGATATACCTACACGAAGGTGAACTCGTCTAGGTCTTGTATATAAGATTTGTTGGAGGGTAACAGCTAGTATTACATTCCGAATATCAAAGTCACGATAAGGAACGTCAAGGATCTCAATTAGAAAGTGGGAGTTCAAGAGGTGGTAATTAATGCACAAAAATAATGAAGATCGAGTTAGTCATCTGCTTCTGATACTCTTAAGTTCATCTGGTCATAACTTGCCAATCATATCTTTACCTCACCAGTCTCCATATGAAAATTTAACCTTTACTTAAACCCTTACCATGACTACCGTAGGCAATTCCCAATTTCCAAACATCACTCTTGAAGCACAACCCTCACATTTAGGAATCAACATTAACCATTTATTTAAATTTCCAAGTTCTTTCACATTGTCTTAAATTTGACCCAAAATCTCTAAATCCCGTTTACGAATTCCTTGAACTTGTTCAAATTGTTCTCCTCGTATTATTTAATTTAAATCTCTAGGCCTTACAAAACTTATCTTTCATCATAAAATCAACTTCCGTATTTTCTTCGACATACACCCTTGAATATTATTCTTCTAAAAATATTTTACAACAATCTCTAAACTTCCATAACTTTGTGCTCTCTCTATCCCTAGTCATTTTCTCGCAACATCTTGTTTAATATCCTTATTAAACACAATTAACTTCTCTTTTCCATTACTAACCTTCTACATAGCCTCAGAGTAAAAGTTTTCCCCAGAATCAATAACCAAGATTTTCTAAGTTCTCAAAACTAGGTTGACCTCTGATATCCTCATTAGTTTTGAATACACCTATAAACTATCTCATAATCCCAAAATTTCTCTAAATGTAATTGTTTCCAGATTGGCAGTATACATCTCCTTATTCTATTCGAGACCTTTACCACATTTCTATCTCAAGTTTCCATATGGAACACTCCACATTTGATTTTCTTTAGATCATCATAAAATAACCAGTTACGTCTTCTCTGAGCTACATAATTTATGTCACTTTCTTAGCCTTTCCCATGCAAAAGATACGAAGATTCAAGGGTTTCGAAGTACATCTGGTAGGGACGACAAGATATGGGTAATTAATGTAATGAGACAGAGTTTAAGATAAGAGGTAAATAAGAATGCAAGGGAATAATGGCGAGAAAGAATAATGAAGATATGTTCCTTCTCATCGGTTCAAACGAGAGGAACCCATCAAGCTTAAATTCAATAGCAAGGAATGAGGGTGAATCCAAACAAGAGGAAAAGGAATTCCAATTGAAGTTCAAAATGAGTTTCTTAGGGGTCGTCCCAGAAATCTCTCAAAGAATCCTAAGTGTGATTGAGTACCTTGGATTTGAAAATATTAATCTAAATACAAAATTAAATCAACAACTACAAAATTTTATCAAAATCATCAACTAATACCAGGATTCAAAGTTATACAATGAATCCACAAAATCAAATTCAAATCAAGGAAAAAAGGTGAATCAAAACAAGGAAAAGGAGTTTAAATCGGAATTCAAAATGAGATTCTCAAGGGTCATCCCAGGAATCTCTCAAGGAATCATAACAGTGATTGAGTATCCTCTCATCCTAACATCTTAATTTATATATCCTATAGCAGGCTCGTAGTAGTACAACTAAGTCGTTGCGCTACTACGAAATTGTACTAATGCGAATCTTGACCTGCATGGGCCACCACTAAAAACGTGTCACGACCCGCACCCTAGAGTTAGGGCACGAGAACGTAACAACGCCCAACCTACGCCGCAGTGTCGACGGTAGAACGCTGTCATAGGTCTCAATGCATCTAACAGTATAAGACTAAACAGTTTATAATCCTCGAATGGGGTGACATAGCAGAATGTAAACTCAATCACATCTAAGGTAGAGCATAAAGGAAGATAGATAAAATATAAAATCGAAAAGAGATACAACAGATAGAAGTCTAAGTGTCTAAGATACAAACTCAGAATACATCTCAAAACTTAAATACAGTAATCCATAAATACAACTCAAAATGACTGAAAATAAACTATAAGCAAAACCCTAGCTATCTATGCAACCTCTACTATCTCCTCTAGGCTAGCAGGCAACCTCTAGGCTATCTGTAAAATTTATCAACGGGTCCAGTCAGGACTGGAGCGAGCACATTATATCTCAACAGTTCATAGCAGGTTAGAAAATATAATCATGCAGTAAAGTAAGATACAGGTACTGAAAGAAATGCTGTATGTAAACAGAGAGAGCTGTAATAGAAATATCCACTATAAATAGAGAACTAACATGTGGCTAGTGAGTCAGAGTACAATATAGACATATAAATGGCATAGAAGATTCTGATGCTACACTACTTGGGTAGTATTCACATGTCTACTTCTACTCCCCCGTACCCCCAATCAATACACAAGGATCCAACCAAGTTATGTTATGATTCCACGCAAAGCCCCCGAAGGGTGATACATGGATGTCCCAAAAATGAGGATTCTAGGAGATTCTAGGATACCCAGTAAATGGAATAAGAGATTCTAGGAGACTCTGTGATCATAAGGGTATATGTCACAAGTGATCAAAGAACCTGTGAAGCATAGTGATACGTCATGTAAGTGAAATACACAGAACATGTAGTACCCGATGCTCCCTAAGGATAACATCTCAAGAAGGGATCCGTATAGTACCAATCCGTGTGACCAACGTGACAGTATAAGTAAAATAATTTAATGCAGGAAATAATTCCAAGCAGGATATGAAATGATCAGAGAATGTACTCGCCTGATATCTGAATGTCCAAGGTAAAGATACTATCCGAGGAGAGGTGTCTGGCTCCTAATTAGAATAGCACAAGTCATAACATATCCAGAAGGGTAATACAAAGCACTACAATGTATTCTACATGAATCTAGGTCAAACTAGGCCAAAGTCAACCCTTGGTCAACTCTGGTCAACTGCACTAGTCAAACTAGGTCATGTCCTAACCCAGCAAGTCTTACTAGGCCTAACCAAGACTATCCTAGCAAGCACACATCAATACAAGGTTATACAAGCCAACATACACCCAACTCTATATAGCATGCAATTATTCAATACTCAAATAGGCAAGAATTCATATTGGATATACACTAGGTAATCTATTACTTCAAGCTATATATGTCTACACATGTATACACATACATATATTGGTATTCAACATTAGGTCTATAATCATGGCATTTCAAATGGTTATATAAACTTATATATTACAACACAATATGCTAACATATATATAATATACATACATAGCTAAGTTAACTATATTCATAAATACTTATTTAAGAGGCTATGTGTGTGTATGTGAACATGGCAAAGGGGCAAGTGAGGGTTAAATGGGCATACATAGTGTATACATATCAAAGAGTGTCAAAGTGTAAGTGAACAATGTGTCAAGTGTGATAGTGTCAACATAGTGTAAGGGGGTACATGAGGTAATATAGGATTTGTGTTAACATAGAACATTACATCTCATTAACTTGTATATTGCATACATTACATCTATTATTACATTACATTCATGCTTGCATTCATTCATCATTCATTTATTCTCTTGCACCACTATATGCACCATACATTACATACTATGGAACCTACATATTCATTACAAGCCATACTTATACATGCTTACATTAGATAGGATACTTACACCTCATACATCATTTATTTAAACATTTACTCATGCTTGCATTCTCTATTTAATTACATAATGTATATACATTAACATGGGTTAAAATCAAATAGAATATTATATTACACACAAGGGTGTACAAAATGCATATGTCGAATAGTAACTCCTATTAATAATCAATACTGTACCATCTCAGCATGAATTAAAATCTAGGATTAAAGTATGTTATAGATCTATGTGTTAGCTTTCCGAAACTTCAAACGGATCACGTTTTCGTTTCCGAAAACTCCCGGAATCGCGAAAACACCGAGAACGCGTTTGTCTTTCGTACAGCTGACACTCAAATAATTTTCTAGAAAGTTACAGAAAGAATTAGGCCTATTAATACATGTTTTTGGAAAGCTAACTTCAATACGCTTCTTTTTAAAAAAATGGGAGATTAAAACGAGCTTTGAACTAGAAGTTATGATATTTCTAAGTTAGGGCTGAAATTAAAAACGTGGATAAAAATCATGACGGATTTGGGTAGTTTGAGACAAAAGAACACAAGTATATAACATAATATATCAAGAACTCACTCTCTACACTAATATATATATATAAGACACTATAGAACACATCTCCAATACAAAAATATGAGATTAAACATGTAATAATTCATTCATACATAACAACAACACATAGTGTGTCCAAATTTGAGATTTTCCTACATGGACACAACCACAACACAAAGGACACTCCTATGACCTCCAAATGGACACGAAATGGACGTAAATAGTGATACAACCATGGGGGTCATTTCTATGGGTTCAAAATAGACCTATATGCATGAGAAAATGAAAAGGAGAAGGGATTTATACCTTCCGGTAGATCGAATCGAAGAAAAGCCTTCTCGGAGCGACACCGACACGTAGAGATTCCAAAAGGACACGAACGAGCTTCGAATCCTCCCAAACTTGGGTAGCTTCCTCCTTGGCTAGAATGGAAAAGGAAAAAAGAAGATTTGGTGGCAAAATGGAAGGATTTGGTGGAGAAATTGCTAGGGATTGCTCTCTAGGAATTTGGAAAAGAACAAGAGAGAGAGTGTGGATGAGAATAATGAAATGAACTTGAGCCTATCCTCCCCCAAAGTGGCTGGCCATATGGGGCTATTTTTCCTATTATGGTAAGGTCCAAAATGCCCCCACTAACCTATTCTATGAGTATTAGGAAAGGGCTAATTGGTTGGGCTAAATTAGTAATTCTAAAGTCTCTAATCACACTAACCTTATCCATAATAATTAGTCTAACCTCTAACTAAAATATTTCTATCATGTGGACTAAATTTAATATCATGTGGGCCATGCCTAACTAGTGTGTGGGTTCCACTAGAGTCAAACTACCCCCGGGTCCCCGTTTCAAATCGGATTGAGTTGAAATTCGAACCCGACTCAAATAACCCAAAAACAATATCATAAATAATAAAATAATATCAAAATAATTCAAAGAGGTCAAATGCAAAAATATCCTTAGGCCAAAAATGATATTAAAATATCATAATCACATGGTTAGGTTCTAGGTCAAACAGTCTCTAGGGTTTCACTAACAAAACGTCAAAATCACAAGTCATTGATTTAAATAATTTTAAAATAATTTAAAATCACCAAAAATCATATCATGAATTAAATATCATTATTAAAATAATTATAAATACGAAATTTTAAAATTACCCTCATTTTGGAAACTGGGTGCTACAGAACGAGTGTGTACAATGGCACATGGTCGATAAAATAGAATGATCTACTCGTCCGCAGTATACGAGAGTTTCCGATGGGGTAACCAACTCCAAGGCACAACATAAGAAAAGATATCTAACAATTGAGTCAAGAAATTCTATTGGTGTCAAACCTGCCAGACTATGGTCACAAGGGTTGTAGTGATCAGGTATTGCTGTTGACAAATGGTAGGTCATAGTGTGACAGGGTATTTAAGCTATGATATTGGCTAAGCTAGTGACTGTGGTGTTCCAACACTAGTTAGGTCTTAATAATAAAATTTACACAACTAGGACAATACTTGTTGGAAACCAATCTCGAAATGAGAGTCTACCATAGTCACGGTAAATGATTAGAGACTCCCGACGTTTGGTTTCTTGAGAATAGATAGTCTTCTGGGTTGGCAATTTGACTAAGGATAAAACCCTACTCATTCTCAAATTCAGAAGGCTAGAAGGTCCAGATAACAGTTTGGGGTCAAGAGGAGAACGAGTAACTCAATCACATGGCTGGCCGATGATAACTACACTTGTGTATAAAACTACCATAGCCATGGGGATACTCGGTATCTTTCTACCAATTACGAGCTTCTGTCTTTCCAAATCAGTGAAAGACAAAAACAATAAAGAGTTCAAGAAAGATGTCACTGAATACAATCACGTGATTCAAAGGCAAACGTATAATTCAAGAGGAATTGTCAAGCAGTCGCGGATGAGATCCTAGATACCTATATATCTCCATCCACTTAGTGTAATTAAACGAAGAGCGAACCAAATACATCATGGTTGATCAGACCATAATACACTGATTCTGATTAGACAATAAGTTAGTAGGCGTCCCCACTAAACATATGCCTCGAATCAAGCTCGAGAACAGAGTGAGCTTGTAAAACTAAGCTGTAACAGCAGCGTTTGTTAAGATAGTCGAACACAATTATGCGAGATTTTTGAAAGAAGGCACAAGTAGTTCGAGTTTTGTGAGAACCAAAAATTTACCTGGTGTTCATGCTTATTAGGTCATCCTACTATCATTTTATTCATAAGACCTTGGTCAACCAATGGGTTATGGACTTCTAAATTCCATATTCCAGGTAAACCTATTAGTGTCAGTCAATTACATCGTCAATAGGTCACAAGGACCGTAGAATGCTAGGTTGGGAGACACGCTATCCAACTCACAGAACTTCCACTAGTATTGACTTTGGATCTTATGGGACATACATGGCATTGTCCTATCCTCCATAGTATCCTAAACTTGTAATCACGTCTGAAGTCATTTCACCGAGAGTTATGCCTTGCCCGTATACTCGAGCTGTGGTAAACCCTTGGATTCGTGATTTTCAGGGTGATATGCTATCCGATACTCTTCCTTATATTGACACAAGGGTGACTACGGTCAAAAAGAGGACCACTAGCTATAGTTTAGTAATATTCTATAACCTACATTTTCTTAAACCAATTTCAACTCTAGGGATCATGCCTCGCCAGTGCGCTGCTGGCTGCAGTGAATCCATAATCTTCATACTTTAAATAAATAGCGATAGTGCGCTGCTGTCCTGCCATTACGAGCTAACCAACATTCCTTCAACTATATCTGCAAAAATTCCTGAGTTTCTAGAGATTCAAACAAGTTGACTATGACATAAAGCGTAAGTATTTGTCCTATCAGTCACAACCCTTAAAATAAAAGATTTAACAGGGAGGAAATAACTGAAGACAAAGAAATATAAACATTCTAATATCTATTCCGTGTGTATTCAAACATTGAGGAAAAACTTGAACCGAAACTAACTAGAGGTCCGTATATGGATAATCTAATCAAAAATTATATAAAATAATAATCCTTAGGGCAAAATAGGGACTGAGGAGGTAATTCGGACTAAGATGTGAGGATGATATCTAAAGGGGCAAGGAGAAGGAATTGCACCATTTATCAAGGTTAAATCATTATTTCTAGGAAGCCTTGTCTCACCAAGTGGATAATCTATCCATATTGGATCATATTGTCATATCAAGAGGTAATAGTGTACCTATGTGGATCTGATAAACTATCAAAATTAATAACTCCTCATCTACCTTGCATGGCCTAGACTACCCATCGGTAAATTTGTATAAGGGACTCCTAGTCCTAGTCATTCTCGTAAATTAAATTAATCCTAATTCGTGAATGAGCATTTCCTTGTCGCAGGCTCGCAATAGTACGGCTAACTTAAGTACTATCACGAGTTCGCATGATTTGCGAAAAACAGACCTGCATGGGCCACCACAAAAACTTGTCACGACCGGTACCCCCTTTTTTTAAAACAGATACGAGACGTGTCCAAGCCAGCCTACGCCGTAGTGTCGGCGGTAGAACGCTGTCACGGCCATGAAGATCTAATTCACAAATAATACTCATTCATATAATTAATTTAACTTACAATGATCACAAGTTTTACATTTTGTAGAAAAATATAAACTTGTACAAATAAATGAATGACTACAACTCAACTATCTAGCTAGTCTCTAGGCTTTTGTCTGCAAGTATTCCCGTCACTCCCCAAGTTAAGTGAATCCACGGCTAACCTGAAAAATGTTAGTTTCCAGCCAGGAATGGAACGAGCACAATTCACTGAATGCAATTTCAAATAAAGAAAATGACTATACAACAGAGGTTAGACATCAATTACATATTTTTGAAAATAAACAGGAAATACGGAAAACCAATAACAAATAAATAGACACAAAATACTTTCTCCAACTGTTAGAAGTACCTTTGATATGTGATCGGTCTCGGAACAATTATGTGACACGGTCTACACGGTCTAAAGTTACACGGTCTACAGTTACACGGTCTACAGAAAATATTGTAATAAAGAAACATTATCTACAAAAATAATAATCACGAACTACACAGTTTAAATGCAATAATAATCACGGTCTACACTGTCTACTTTACAATAAATAAATCACTGTCTACACTATCTACAAGAAATAAATGCAATAATAAATACGGTCTACACGGTCTAAGGTCAGATCACACATCCTTGGTACTTCTCATTCCCGACTCAACAATTTATAATAGAAAATAATCACATAACCAATGGCTAATCAATGAAATATAGTGAAAATCAATATCGAAATACAGACAATAAACTGTACTCGCCTGTGGTCCTTTGCTGGTAAAACCGACAATCTGAACTTAAGTCTAATTCCGGACACAGGGGCAAAACGGTAATTTTGGGTCAAAACGGTATCCGTCGTTGGACCCATTTTGTACCGAAAAATGTGCCAGAGTCAATGGTCTCTAAAGTCATCAAACTACATGTCTACGGATCCAGTTTTCTGATATGAACCCAACCGTATGTCCAGAGTTGGATTCCGGCAGGCCGTACACAAAATTGCCCGTTGAATCGGACCGTGGGGCCCGCAAAACGGCGATCCGATCAACTATCTCAGAATCGAACCAAACATGGCATACAGGACCAAAAAAATGATACGGTCCTGCTGGCATAAGTTTCGTCTCGATCTGACGAACGTGCACAAAGTAATTGAGAAATTTGCACAGAGGCCGATACGGTAAATTTTGACGGATACGCATCAAATTCGTCGCGCACATGCGACCAATTTGAATTCCGTCAAAGCACACACGACAACGAAGCCGTTACGCAGCTTTCGATGCTTTTGGTTCACGACCACGTCGCCCAGATTGGCGGGACGTACGTCGTATCGAGAGATTTTTATTATTTTTAAAACATGTTTTTGTCAAAGTTTGGGATCCGATTTCTCGGCGCGTAGTCGATGAAATCGACTTCTGTGAATTGGGTCGTGGAGCCCTATGTGTTGTCTCTAACTTTGTTTAAGTAGAATTTCTAAAGGGTTACTGGATCGATCGGAATCGTTATTCCAAAGTGGGTTCATGGACTGTTTTGTGTTCTATTTTGGGACAGATTTTCGCCCATGTTGGCATCGATCCCTCGGAAAATCTAGAGAAGCTAAATTTGAATTATTTGAAGGAGTTAAGAGTCATATAGATAGGCTTCATACCTGGCAAGACAGATCTTAAAACGACTAGCCGAGTGCTGAGAAAACTCGGCGTGAAGTTGGGTGTTCGACAGCACTGCTACTGCTGCGTGCTGCCATTGCTCTGTTCTGGGTCCTCTGTTTCGTGCGCTGTCGGCCATCCTCCGGCGAGGAGCCACTGTCGGGGGGGTCGGCCCGTGTTGGCGAAGGTCCCTTGATGGTGGCGGCTCAGGGGGGGTAGGGTTTCGTGAATTTTCTTCCCTTTCGTTCGCTCCCTTGTATTTATACTGCGGTGATATGGGGTTAGCCGGGCTCGGGTTTCTCAGCTAAGGTGGGACTGGTTACTCGGGCTGATAGAGGGTTTTGTATGGGCTGAAGTTTCAGCTGGCTTGGCCTATAGTTGGCCTCTGGTTGTCTAGCATGTTGTACACCAACAACCCAATATCATTTGACTTTCTAAGACTCTGTACAAGCCCTTTTTAACACAGTTCACTATGAGTTCCCACTAAGACAAATATCAAAGAGTATAAGACATCATGGTATGATGAAGACCTGTGATATTGGGAATAATATATCACAATGTTGTAGATCCTGTTGACCTGTCCAACATGTCAGTTTTGAGTCTTTTAACTAGCAAATGATACAAATCGTCAAATAAAATCAATATGTCCATCGACAAAGAAATTGAATGTCAGCGCACTTTTACATATTAGTTTTTTTATTATTGCTGCTGTTCATATGTCCACCTTCCACCAGTTAAATTGTGGGGTCTAATCTATCATTTGACTTTCTAAAATGGAATATTAATGAATTATATTTATGTATATAAATCCTTTCTATACAAAATGCCTATTTAACAATCAAAAATAATAAATACAATGTGTACATCTACATGGACGTCTTGGTCTCACTATCCTACTACATAGGCTTGGGCTTGGTTTGGGTCCAGTCTGGGCCAATTTGGTACAATCGGGTCACTCAACGTCAAATAATATTAATAATAAATAATTAACTATTTATAATGATTATGTCACAATTGGCCTGGTTTTCCTAGTTAGGGCATCACTATGACTCGGTCTTCCCTGGCATGGCTAACACATTAGTCAAGACACGCCATTGCACTATCAGTGCCATGATTCCTTGTTGTCTGGTACTTCAAAACTCAGCCATGGCTACGGTCATCTACCGTAATAATTAACTAAGTAATTATCTATAAAACAAATATAAATTCACCATTTAAATCAAATAAATAATATAAAAAAATACTTCAAAAATTTTTGGGAAGAGGAGTTACAGTATCCTGTCAGGAAAATGAGCAAGTACAAGCACTAACAGCAGTTCCATGTGAATTGACAAATTCTATAAGAGACAGTATAATGAACTACAAGACAAAGATATATGAAGACTTGGAAACCGTTCGGAAGCTGAGTTACAACCCTTAAACCAAACAAGGACCGGGATTGTAACTCTTCTCCCGAGCAGAACTTAGTCTCCAATCAAGGTACAATATAAAGGCATATAGAACATGTGAGTAACTGAATATTATAGCATGGTGAGAAAGTACTGAATGTAGAACAGAACAGGATATATGATAAGATAAGTAAATATAAAATGTGCCTTAAATTATTAGAGCGTTATGTGATCGGCTTGGGAAACATGATCAGGCTTTCCATCCGATCGGCTATGAACAATGTGTACAATAGAGCGGTAAGGCCGGTCACCATATAAAGCTATGAACGATGTAGGGTAAGGCTTTATCCGTCGTGAGGCGAGGGTATAGCTATGAACAATGTGTACAATAGAATAATGTAGGAATTTTGATCACACAACCACTAATAACTCCCCATCCCCGAATAGTATAAAGGATCCGGACATAACACGTCATGACACGGGATTCAAAAGCAGGTGATCAGCCCACTCCCAAGTCCATGTCTATACAAGTACAAGTACAAGTAACAAGTCGAGTCATGTACCAATATACCAAGTAACCCGGGAACAACATCTCATGACAGGATCCGTCATATACTAGTCAGTGAACCATCGTGTTAGGAATCAAGTAAGATACTACAACTGAATCGGATATAGCAGATATCAAGACAATAAAAACTATCAGTGAATGTACTCGCCTGCTGTCCTGAGCTGTAGGGTATATCAATGCTCAGAGTGGTAATCAGAAACCTAAAGATGAGATATTTTATGTTAATTTAGGTTTAACAAGTTAAGAATGATTTATAATGAATGATATGAAATCTAGGTCAAACTAGGTCTCACTGAGTCACACTAAGTCCTGTCAAGTCAATCTAGGTCAAATCAAGTTATATCAAGTCAATCTAAGTCGACTCTAGGTCATACCAGTCATCGCAAGTCAAAACAAGTCGAAGCAAGTCAAACGGGGTCAAGAGTTGGCCTACAGTTGACTTTTAGTCAACTGGTCAACCCTGGTCAACTCTAGGTCAACCCTAGGTCTAATTGGTCAAATGTTGACCAACAGTTGACTTTTAGTCAACTGGTCAACTCTGGTTTGGATTTGGTCCAATTTAGACAGTGTTGACTCATCGTTGACTTTTGGGTAAAAAGTCAACTCTGGGTCAACCGAGCCAAAATTAGTTCAAAAATGACATTTGTAGGGTGTACCTAACAAGTCACCTAAGTTTCAAGTCAATCCGAATACCCGAACCCCGTATCTTGAAATTACCCGATTACCCTCTAATACACATACCCTTAAACCACTCTAACATTGACGCCAAGTGGCTTTCCCTTAGGAATTTCACTCCCGGCTTCCTAGGGTAGTAGGGTACTAGCCTATACAACCATTACCTACCAAGTTCTCTAGGTAGAGTGGACATCTAGTCCATCTTACAGTCCATATTACCCGTTTATCCGTTATCTTGAATATCTTAAGATACTCAATGGTATCGTGCGATACCATCCTCCTAATCCCACACGCAACCCCGATTTCAACCTAGGAGCCTACCCACAAAATCTAGTTTACATTAACTAGGTCCCCTTCAAGTTCGGATGTGTTCCGAATCACGGAACTCAAAATCACCCTCTCACCAAATCTAATTCACTCAACATTCAGTCACTCAATCTCACCTATAGGCACCACACTTAGGCTCACTCCTGGCTCTCCTATAGGCTCACCTATAGGCTCACACACTTAGGCTAAAAACTACCTATATAGGCCCTCCTATAGACACCTATATAACTCACACACACACTCACACATAGGTTCAATAGGGCTGATTTTGGGCTATCCTATGGCTGTCAATATGGACTGTCCAAATGGACTGGAATGGGACAGCTTATAGGCTAAGTTTGGGGGGTCCTATAGGCTCACATATATGGGTCAACATGGCTAAATGAGGGCTGATTCAATATGGACTAATAAGGACTGTTTTGGGCTGAATTATAGGACTGAATGTAGCTGGGATAGGGACTGTTTTAGGGACTGCCTAAGGGCTGGATTAGGATCTGGTATAGAGGGGGGTTGTCACGCCCAGAACCAGAATACTGGAGAGCGGGGACAGACATAGCCAGCTACGTATAATGAAATGGGATCCACTCCACTATACGGTCACGGCTGTCTAGATATATGAGGGTTTATCTGCAAGCCATCAGTCTTCTTGGTCAATAACAAGCCTAGTGTCTCAATCACAAGCAAGTAAGTAAATGTTACAAGATGTAAGATCACCAAATATACAATAGTAAGGCGTCCCAAACATTACATATTCAGCTGATCATGAAGCTAGTCATTACAAAATGTGAGGACTAGCAAGAGTTTTAGTCATACATGATCAACCCTAGGTTGCCAATTATATTACAGCCCGTAGGCAGACAGTAAGTAAAATGTACACGAGCTAACACTTGCTCGACGGCTAAACGCCTCAAAAGAATAATTTTACAATAAAGTGGAAGGACAAAAAGAAATCCACTCGTTGCCCTGGTTACGCCTGGTGTTCACCATCGGGCTGGAAAAATCGGTAGATCCTTTGGAGCTGCTCTGGTATCTGGCCATACAAAACCAGCTAGGTCAGACCCCAGAAAGAGCAAGTGCCACAAAGGAGGCTTCACTTAGGAACTAAAACCAGCAATTAGCACAAGAGTATAATTACAATTAAAAGACAGTAATTAAGGCTTGATATTGAAAGAATAAAAAAAACAGTCATAATGGAGTACGAGGGAACCATTCAAGTAGCCAGGTCACAACCCTTAAACCAAACAAGGACCGGGGTTGTAACCCTTTGCCTGAATAGAACTCCGTCTCCCAAATCTTGTTGGTAAGGTAAACCGTATCAAGCGTAACAGGTGATATACAATGAGATAACCATGGGACTATTCAGATAACCAGGTTACAATCCGTAAACCAAAAAAGGACCGGGGTTGTAACCCTTCGTTTGAACAGAACTTGGTTTCTTCCACCATTTATCGGCAAGATAAAATAAAAAAACAGGTCATGTAACAATCTTGTACAGGATCAAGACAAGACTAGACTGATTATACCGCATCGAATCAATCACGGCCAAGCAATAAGTACGGCTTGATACTTTAACTAACTAGGGTTATTACAGGCCTAGTTATTAGCAATATGCAATGAGATGTTCCTCCAACCACAAGCCCTGCAGCTAATCCAGGTTATCCAGGCGACTTGGGTTCATTAAGCAATTATCAATAATTATTAGGTAGCTTGGTGTGCAACACATGACAGTGTGTATAGAAATTGTTTCATGAAGTGCCCCACATAACAGTGGGCTGGAAATGTGCCCTACTCGTCGGCAGGCTACAAGTCCAAACAATTGTGGCCGGGATAACGGGATCGCCTGTAACTGGAGAAATCTCTCATGACTACTGAATTATTCTAGTTATTAGCTTTAGTAAATTTTAGTGGGTACCCATGACCGTGGTACTCAGGGGTCCCCATCCTAGACATGATACAAGACAATACTGGTTCATTTATACAAGCACAATCGTCCATGGTGTCCAGGCCATTCAATCTTGTCAAGTCATGCTAGCCGTCGCAACAGCCTTCGAGATATATCGTGTCAGGTTTATCATGTCAAGAGTGCGCCACGGCAGGCCACTATCAAGAATTATCATGTCAAGTTATCATGTCAAATTATCAGGTCAAGTTATCTTGTCAGGAGTGCACCACGGCGGGTCACTATCAAGTCATGTCATTTATCAAGGAGGAGAGAAACTTACACAATTAAATAATAATATATTAATAATATATATATTCTTAAAGCCAAGGAGAAACTCTACAACTTTCATGTTGGGAGTGGGAAGAAATCCTGACCACAATTCAGGCAAATAAAGCATTTAAACAATCAAAGTGGACCCCATGCGGCCAAAAAGTGGAAGAACATACATGCGGCCAAAGAGAGTGGGAGGCCACCCATGCGGCCAGCCAAAGCTTATGCGGCCAGAAAAATAACTAAAGGGGGCCATGCGGCCAGCAAGAATTATTCATGCAACCAGAAAGGACAAGGAGAGAGGAACCCGTAATAAATGCAAGCTTCCACTCAAGCAAAAGAAAAGGGCACGTGGCCACTCAAGTACTGAGGCCATGGGGCCTAAAATTACAACTATACAAATATTGCCCTGCGGCCTATGCAAATAAGGCCACGTGGCCAAGCAATTATTTTCATGCGACAACTAAAGTGCGGGGCCAGGCTGGCAATTTAATGCATGCAAGCAGTTGATAAATTCTCATGCGGCTACAATTAGCATTTGTAAGCAAATGCAATATAAAAGAGATTAAATAATATACCACTATATAGAGCCATGCGGCTTACCCTCACATTGCTTGCATGAAAGTACAAACAAATAAATAAATAAATAAAAAATGGCCATGCGGTTGATGCCAAGGAAGGGCCTTTGAAGCATTAAATATAATTTATCAAAGCCTTAAGGCATAAGGCATTAAGTAATAAAGGTAGGGACTTAATTGCATAAAACATTAATTCATAAAGTTAAGGACTTAAATGCATAAGCATTAAGTATTAAAGTTAAGGACTTAAATGCATAAGCATTAAGTCCTCAGAAGCCTTATGCGGCTCCAAAGGCATTAATTAATGCTTAAAAAATTGCATTAAAGAAATCATTACATGCATTCTTTGAATGCATGTGGCTGGAGCATAAATTAATGCATGAAAAATGCATTAATGGCATTCTTGGAGGGCTATGCGGCTGGCTCATTAAAGAATTGTATTAAATGATACATGTAAACTAACGGCTTGCTATTGCATTAGTAGGCCATGCGGCTGAGTACTAAAAATGCCCATGCGGCTCCACAAAAATCCTATAGGTCAAATTGGACCTAACGAACTTCTCTGCAATCATGGGATCATCAACTTAGCAAAATATGCAAGTTTGATGGATCAAAATCCTAGAAATCGAAAATACCACAAAACTAGATTTACAAAAATTTAACCATGGAAATGAAAAATGCCAAGTACTAAAGTGGGTTAGAAACACATGAGGAAGACAATGGAACAATAAAAATGGACTTCCTCCATGAAGCAAGGTGCACTTGCCTAAGCTCTCCCCCCTCTCTCCTGGTAGGTGAAGAGTAAAGATGGAGAAGAAGAAATGAGTAATGAGTAATAATGGAAGAGAGAGAGAGAGGGGTTGATATTTATGGTGGGAGTGGTGGTAGGTGGGATATTTAATGAAAGGAGTGGGAGTGGTTCACATTAAAACCAAGCGAAACCGAACCATGCAAAACCAAGCCGAACCAAGTCAAAATAAACCAATCAAGGAAATGCCAAAATAAATCAAGCAGGAAGACATACAATATGGGTCGAAATACGTACACGTATTCCAAATACGTAATACGAGATATGGGCATTACAACTCTACCCACCTTAAAAGAATTCCGTCCTCGGAATTTAATCAAGAGGCTAGAGTGGCAAGGACAAGCGATACTAATCACAGGCAAGCTATACTAAGCAATCAATCATGCAATCATGTATGTAAGCAAGGAAATCGAAGGCACAAGAAAGAAGGAAGATATCCTGCTAGGAACCTCTCTGCCGGTTCTGAATCTGAGCTTGGATCAGAGCATACTACTGGGGTCTCTGTGGCTGGAATACTTGGGTCTGAGGCGGCAACGGCCTCGGAGGCTGGTACTGCTGTTGCTGCTGCACTGGTGCTGGTGTTGGTCCCCTTACCGAGGGACTAGTCTGGGCCGATGATGAACTGGCCCTATTCGGACAGGACCCTATCTTGTGGTCCGGCGCTCCATAAGCCAAACACAATCCCTGTGCTCTGCGACACTCCGAAACAACGTGTCCTGGCTTCCCACAATGAGTGCATCATATTGTGGAAGACTGCTTCTGCTTCTGTTGCTGAAGGGACGTGACCGACGTTACTGAGGCCGCCTGCCTCGGAGTTCCAATTGTCAAGGCCCTGACTGCCGGGGCTGGTGCTGACGACTGGGTCATCTGACCGTGAGATCGCTTCCGACCTCCGGTCCTGTCCACTATCCTGTAGGAGGTATACTCGTGCCTCCTAGCTGCCCTCAACACTGCATCAAAAGTCTGATGCTCAAACTGTTTCACTGCCAACAAAATCTCGAGGTGGAGCCCCTGCTGGAACCGCTGGGCTCTATCATACTCGGTTGCCACCAAGGTAGGAGCAAACCGACTAAGCCTGGAGAACTCGGCCGCATACCCATCGACCGTCCTGCCTCCTTGCTTCAGATTGGTGAACTTGGTCTGAAGGTCATACCGAGCCACCGCATCGAAGTACTTAGTCTGGAATCTCTCTCTGAATAGTACCCATGGAATAGGGGCCACTAATCCCACGGCCTGTGCTGCCCACCAGCTGCGGGCAAGATCCAATAACTGTAGACGCACTACGGCCACCTTCTCATCTTCTAGGGTTCTGGCTGTTTCTAGAATCACTTCCGTGTCCTGAAGCCACGCATTAGCAGCGATAGCGTCTTCACTGCCATCGAAGAATGGAGGGTTCAGGCGCTTGAAACTGTTGGCTGCACTGTTCCTATGATGACCGCCTCTGTTCAGAGCATCTTCCACTGCCTGGTGCAAGGCATCTCCTCTACGATCCTGGAAAGCTAACAATGTCCTGATAAGATCCATCAAAGTGCCATCATCGGGCTCTGCAGGCTGGACGGGCTGAACTAGTGGCTCAGGATCCTCGGTAGGCATGACTCGGGAGGCTGCTCCTGAGTGCTAGACCTGATCTTCAGGTTACTGCTGGTCCACGGGAGACGCTCCGCCTTGCTGATCGGTAGGACCAGGAACAATGCTGCTGAAGAAGACGACATGGGAACAATAAGGAAGGACCAGAACAGATCAACGATTACAAGCATGTGATCAGGACAAGGATCCAGGGATTCAGAAGATACGAGCAAAGATCAAGGGCGAATACTGATTGAGACATCTATTCGGTAAACCCTCGTATATCTTGATTTACAAGACCTGCATGGGACACCACTTAAACTATGTCACGCCCCAGAACCAGAATACTGGAGAGCGGGGGCAGACATAGCCAGCTACGTATAATGAAATGGGATCCACTCCACTATACGGTCATGGCTGTCTAGATATATGAGGGTTTATCTGCAAGCCATCAGTCTTCTATGGTCAATAACAAGCCTAGTGTCTCAATCACAAGCAAGTAAGTAAATGTTACAAGATGTAAGATCACCAAATATACAATAGTAAGGCGTCCCAAACATTACATATTTAGCTGATCATGAAGCTAGTCATTACAAAATGTGAGGACTAGCAAGAGTTTTAGTCATACGTGATCAACCCTAGGTTGCCAATCATGTTACAGCCCGTAGGCAGACAGTAAGTAAAATGTACACGAGCTAACACTTGCTCGACGGCTAAACGCCTCAAAAGAATAATTTTACAATAAAGTAGGAGGACAAAAAGAAACCCACTCGTTGCCCTGGTTACGCCAGGTGTTCACCATCGGGCTAGATAAATCGGTAGATCCTCTGGAGCTGCTCTGGTATCTGGCCATACAAAACCAGCTGGGTCAGACCCCAGAAAGAGCAAGTTCCACAAAGGAGGCTTCACTTAGGAACTAAAACCAGCAATTAGCACAAGAGTATAATTACAATTAAAAGACAGTAATTAAGGCTTGATATTGAAAGAATAAAAAAACAGTCATAATAGAGTATGAGGGAACCATTCAAGTAGCCAGGTCACAACCCTTAAACCAAACAAGGACCGGGGTTGTAACCCTTTGCCTGAATAGAACTCCGTCTCCCAAATCTTGTTGGTAAGGCAAACCGTATCAAGCGTGACAGGTAATATACGATGAGATAACCATGGGACTATTCAGATAACCAGGTTACAACCCGTAAACCAAACAAGGACCGGGGTGTAGGTCCTAAAAAATCAAGTTGCATATATCAACAAAGTCATGAAGATCAAGAAATGAAGCTTTAAAATGAATTACGCAGATATCAGTTTGCGCAGCAAACAGATTGTGCATACTAGATTGTGCATACTCCCAAGCGCGCAGGCTGACGTGGCAAAAATCATCATTACCTGACACAATCAAATCTTCCTGACAGCTGACAGCACGAAAAACGAGAAGACCGTTCGTTTAATCGTGCAGCACGGCACTCGAGGACAGCTGGCAGCGCAATCCGTGTTGGCGCAATCCATATTGGCGCAATCTATTTTCTGCGCAATCCAAATCTGCACAATCCAAAACCTATGCAATTCAGTGTGCGCATTCTATCAACACAAATGACAAAATATACGTGGCATTCATGCCATCAATTGCTCATTTCGTGGCAACTGTCTATGCACGATCATGCGTATTTCAATCAAATGATGCCATGTGTCCAAGACAGTTGGCCCATGATCCAGTAACTGTCTGCGCCGTTCATTGTTGCGCAATCCAACTGCTGCACAATCCATCATGCGCAGTCCAGAATAACTAAAAGTTAGTTATTTCTCAGAACTCTATAAATAGAGTTTCAAGTCTCCATTCAGGGGGGATCGATAATCAGAAATCAGGAATCAATAATCAGACTTCAAAGTTCAGAGAGTTCAGAAGTTCTTGCCCAAGTGCTGCTGCATTCTTCCGAGGCTTTTGTCTTCGACTTTCGAGGCTTTTTGCCTTCAAATTCCAGAGTTGTCTTCAACTTCAGAGGCTTCGTCTTCAAAGTTCACATCGTCCAAGGGATAAAGCAATCGTCATCTAGATTGGATTCCTATAGTTGTACCATTTCCAGAATTCAAATTGTAATCTTTTACAAAGTTTGTATCAATAAAGTTTTATACTTTTGTTTTTGCAAACAAAATGACGACTCTGCTGGGGATGACTTTCTCCTCCGATGAGGAAGTGACAACTCAATATGACGTAGCGTCTATCGGGAAGACGCAGAAGACACTGGTTGTGAAGATCAACCAGACTGCCTACGAAGCCATGATCAACTCCAAGACCACTCATCGTACTGCAACCTCTTCTGCCACAAGCAAAGTGCCCCCAGTGTGGGTCCAAAAGACTGTTGTGCATTCTATTAATGCTGCTAGCAAGATTTCTGCACAATCTGCTATCAACACTGCTGCGCAGTCCAAGGTTTCTGTTACCAATCCTGCTGCACAATCTGCCTCTGCCATTGCTGCGCAATCTGCTGTTACCAGTGTACAGAAGACTTCATATGCTGCCTTGGCTAAGTACAAGACTCCTATACCTCTTGTGCAGTTGGCTGCCAATCTTCCTGCGCAAACCAACTCTTCAGCAACCAGAGTCCACCCTAAGCATTCTGTGACAAGAACTCCTGATGTACAAACCACCAGTTCACCATCCACCTATGTGCAAACTGTGCCTGCACAATCCAAGAGTAACAGCCTTTTGGCTAAACTCTCTTCTTCTCATAACAAGGGGAAAGACTCTGTTCCTCCTCTCAAACACTCTATTGCTCCGGTGCAATCCACTGGGGGTAGTCCTTTGGCTATTCCTCTTCCTCTTCAAAACAAAGGAAAAGGCCCGTTGGTTTTTTTCTCAAACTTCCTTGTCTCATGACTTGGAAGACAATAGAGGGAAACGCTCTTTAGCTAACCCTTCTTCACAAAACAAAGAAAAAGGCCCTTTGGTCTTTTCTCAATCATCTTCGATTTTTACTGTTGAAGATCTAACTGAAGATGCTCCGGCACCAGTCAGTATGAAAATTCTTTCAAACAAGGATTCTTCTGTCCATATCAAAAGAACCTGTACTGACCAAAGAGGTATTCTGCCTACCCCGGTGGCAGAACTCCAAGACCTCTCGACTCTCAAGATTTCCCGTTCCAGATAGGGAAAACTGCTGGTATCTCAAACAGAAACCCCTGGGGGTGAATTTGCTGATCTTAGAACTTATCTCAACAGACCCACTTCGGTGAAACGCAAACAGCCAATGCCGAAGACCAAACACCATCAAAAACAAACTTCCAGGGCCAAAGATCCTGACACTTATGCCAATGAAGTGAGCACTTCCTTGTATACTCAAGGGACTAAACATTTGAAAAATCGGAATCATGTTCCGAACATTATCAAAGAAGAGATCACTCAGAGTTTCTCTCGTCCTACTGTTGTTCCCGATCTCCGTGAACATCTCAGACAAAAACGAGACAATATTTCAACCCCTTTAGTTCAATCATCTGATCATCATTGCAACCACAAAGTCATCATCTAATGTTGTTGTCAAACGACAAAACGATCTGTCTTCGATCGTCTGACTTTTGTAAACTCTGAACCTATGTCAGAAGAAGATGAAGTCTTGTATGCTTTTGTCAACATGACTTCCCGAGACACTGGGGGTAGAAGATGCTCCAAGCACGGCAAACCCCGTAAGCCAAGCCAACGGTATTTAGACTTACTCCAAGAATCCTCTGAAGGAGTATTTCGACATACTCAATCCAAGAGCCGAGACACAATCGGTCAAAGGAATCTTCTTCAAGGTCCTTCGGGTTATCTTCCTGCTTCTCAGTCAGGAGACGACTCTTTCTCCGACTATGATGCATACAGCGAAAGCTCTGAACAGACAGTGTCTTCCACTGTACCAAGAGAAGTGACAGCTTATGTCGTCACTGATGATTCAGATGCTTCAACTTCTGCAAATCAGGAACAGCGAATCGCTGCATTAGAAGACAAGCTAAAAACTATGGCTGAGATGGTTGCTAGTATGCATTCTATCATAGTGGCACAACATGCTACACCACCGACTGCACTTATTGCTAATCCAGAGATCATAGCATCTTCAGTACCCGCAAATACTGGGCTGGGGGTAGTGTCTCCTCAAATGCCTCCTGTACAAGTACAAGTTCAAACTACACCTAGTCAGTCAGGAGCTGGGGATAGTGCTTACAATGCTGTTCCTCCTCCTACCACTCTAACTCAACCTATTCCTTCTTCGTCATCTGAAGACGCCAATGAAGCTGTCAAGCTCTTGCGAACCCAGTTCGAAGCTTTCAAAGAGAAAGACAACTTACAAAGATTAGGGATTAAGCAGCCCTATCCAGTTGAATGGAAAGAAGTCCCGTTCCCTCTAAAATACAAGATCCCAACTATCGCTTTGTTTGATGGCAGTACTTCTCCTAGTTAGTTCATCAATCATTTTGAGGTAATGACCGTTCAACTCCAGCCACATGACGCTCTTCTTACCAGAGTGTTCGTCGGTTGTTTGGCCGGAGTAGCATATGACTGGTACAGAAGTTTGCCCGATGGTTGTATTACTTCCTTCTCAGGTCTCAAGCAAATTTTCCTGGAACGGTTCTATGAAGGATTCAACGACATGACTACGTCGGCTCTCAAAAAAATCAAACAGAAATACAATGAAACCGCTGAGAGTTTCATCGAACGGTTCCGCCGTGAAGCCTTAAAAATGCCTCTTGGAACTCCGGCCGCTGTCACCATAGACACTTACAAGGCAAATCTCTTGCCCATTATCAGTATGTGGACAGGATCTACCCAGTTCCAAGATTGGCCCTCATTTATTGTCAACGCCAAAGCTGCTGAAGTTAGCGCTGACAAATTCAAGCAATTGGGGGTACAAATGTCTAATTCCGACCGGGATGAACACCAGACATCAGGTGGTGGCAACCGCTTTAGGCCTTAAAAATGAAAGTCACGCTGAGTTGATCAGAACAAAGTCTCAAAGTCACGCTGAGTTGATCAAGACAAATGTTTAAAAATCACGCTAGAGACAGCTCATCATTTATCAGAAATGTCATTATGACTGACAGCACGATAGTCGAAGAATGTCTCCTCGTATGCCACGTATGTACGGAACTCGAGAGATCACAGCCGACTGTTGCGTGACTTTTGAAATCTTCTTCAACAAGACTCAGCCTTCATCAAGTTGGCGTAGCAAAAGAGTTTCTTGTCATTTAATGCGACTGACAAAGTAATCACTGTCAGAGATTTTGTGTCAGTCGAGGCACGTCGAATCAAGACAGCTGGCAGTCCTGCCTCAAGCTTGCGTATATTTTGAGCCTTCTGGCTCAAGTCTGCGTGTATTTTGAACTTCTATGTTCCTTCATCAAGTTTGCGTGGATTTTGAAGCTTTTTGCCCCAAGTCTGCGTGGATTCTGAAGCTTCCTGCCCCAAGTTTGCGTGGATTTTGAAGCTTTCTGACCCAAGTCTGCGTGGATTTCGTTCTCAACGAGCCTGCATGGATTTTATCAAATTGGAGTACGTGGCAGCCATGCCACTGATCTCTCGCTTGCGTGTCCTGTAATTTGTACACAACTCATGCATGATTGCCATGTGTCCAACAGTTACAGGCCACGTCCAGTAACTGCTCACAACCTTGCGTATGTTAGATCCTGCGTGATTTTCAACTATGCACAGGCTGTGAAGACAGTTATCCTTTCAGTTATTTGACTCTATAAATAGAGTTCTTTTCTCATTCATTGTACAGATACAGAGTGATCTAAATTACTGTTAAAATTTTGATAGCTTTTCTTCTTCGCATCGTCCAAGGGATAAAGCGATCGTCTTCTAGATCGGATTCCTACAGTTGTAATTTTCCCAGATACACAATAAATAAAGTGAATTTATTTATGGAAAACAAATTGGCGACTCTGCTGGGGAAAACCATCTCCTCTTCTGAGATGGCAATAACTCAATGTGACACTTCGTCAGTCGGCTCGACAAAGAAGGTGATATCGATCCAATTCGATCAACTCGCCTACGAAGAAATACAGCGGGCTAAGGGTGGCAAGCCCACTTCAGCCTCCATCACTACTGCCAAGTCGAAGGAACGATCTGTCTACGTCCCTAAGAATCAGTTGGCAACCAATGGTGACTTTTCTGCCACAGTGTCTACTCCTAACACTGGCAAGGAGTCTACTGCAAGCACGCACATTCTTGTGTGCTCGAAGACGACAGCAGTCAAAAGTCACGCTGGCAGTACTGGCTCCTTATCCAAATCTGTTCCAGCGTGCAATTTTTCCAAAAGTCACGCTGGCAGCACTGGCTCCCTAGCCAAGCCTGTTCCAGCGTGCAATCTCAAAATCAAAAATCACGCTGGCAGCACTGGCTCCTTAGCCAAGCCTGTTCCAGCGTGTATTTCTAAATTCAAAAGTCACGCTGGCAGCACTGGCTCCTTAGCCAAACCTGTTCCAGCGTGTCTTTTACCAAAATCTGGCTCTTTAGCCAAGATTTTATACACTGACAATACAGGCTCCTTAGCCAAATTGTCACCAGCATACTCTAAGAAGAATAGCTCTTTAGCTATCTCTTCTTCTTTGCCAAATTCTACTAGAACTGGGGGTGGTCTTGCTAAAACTCCTCCACAAATGGCTCACAAAGTCCCTTCGAAAAGAAATAACTCTTTAGTTATTTCTTCTGCTCCTGTAGTTTTTACTTCAGGAACAGCTTTGACTGGCAATTTTGTTAGTCAAAGAAAAGGAGATGGTCTTTTGACTACTCTTCCTTCTGGACATTCTATGTCTCAAAACTTGAATAAGTCTAAGAAGAAACATTTCTTAATGTCTTCTTCTACGACTTCTTCGAATTGGGCACAGAATTTGTCTATAAAAGAGGGTCTGTTACCAACTCCTAATCAAGGGGATGGTTCAACTCTTCCTTCTCTGCAAATATCCAGATCAATGGAAGGAAAACTCCAAGTTTCAAAAACCAATGTGTTACCTCCAACTGATCTAAGAGCAAAACTTGATCAAATCCGTTTATAAAGCACTTCTGGTGTCAAAAAACCATACCAATCGGGAACAAAAGCAAGAGATCCAGATGCAGAGTATGCTAGAAATTATGTGGCTCACATTAATCACTCTCTATATAACCAAGAACCATCAAGACCCAAGAACCGGAAATATATTCCTAAAAATGCACAAAGAATGTTCTCTGATGTACCTCAATCTTCACAGACAGATCTACGAGAACATCTTCAACAGAAGAGAAGGAATAATTCTGTGTCAATGGACCATGCTGAATGTGACTTCCAGCCAAGAGTCATAATTCAATACAGATGTCAATCAATGGATCAGGACCATGTTGATCATGAATGTGACTTCCAGCCGAGAGTCACAATGCAATGCAGATATCAAACTAAACGACAATCTGTCTTCAATCGGATTCAGTGTGAACCTATACCTGATGAAGATGAACCTCTATATGCTTCTGTCAACATGACCTCTCGGGATACTGGGGGTAGAAATGATAGTCCAGATGGAGTATATAGAGGCACCAGATCAAGAGTCCTGGCTTCTACTCAGAGGACTTTGATTTCTGATGATGATTCTGAATTTCTTGGGGAATCTAACTTCCCACCTCTTCCTACTGGGGGTAGTTCTCCTATAACTGACTTTGATACACAAAGCAGTGATTCAGAACAAACAACATCCACTAGTTCATCAATAATCCCTCGTACAGTCACAACATATATGGTCGATAGGAATACTGATGAACCTTCTTCTTCTATGACTCCTCAAGAACAAAGAATTGCTTCTTTGGAACAGCAAATGAAGTCTATGGCTGATAATATGAAGTCGATGTATGAACTCATGGCAACCCAACTGCAAAATCGACAGACTGTACCAGAGGCCATACCAATTGACACTGGTGTAAGTCCAGTACATGTTCCTCCAGCAGTACAATCCAATACTCCTGGGCAAGCTCAACCAATTCCTAGTCACTCTGGAGCTGGGGGTAGTACTTATAATGCTGTTCCTCCTCCCAACTATTCTCTACAAACTACAACTCCATAATCCTCCGGAGTTGTTACTGAAGAATTGAGGAACCTCTGAACTCAATTTGAGGCATTCAAACAGAAGGATGGTTTACAAAGGTTAGGCATCAAGCAACCTTATCCTATAGAATGGAAGCAAGTATCGTATCCTCCTAAATACAAGCCTCCTACTATCTCATTCTATGACGAAACCACTTCTCCAAGTCAATTTATTAATCACTTTGAAGTGATGACTGACCAGCTGCAACCAAGTGACGCCCTCCTTACTCGGGTGTTTGTTGGATGTCTCAAAGGAACGGCCTATGAATGGTATAGAAGTCTCCCGGATGGGTGTATTACCTCGTTTGCCGGTTTCAAACAAATGTTTCTTGAACGGTTCTATGAAGGGCTCAATGACATGACTATGTCTGCTTTTATAAGAATCAAGCAGAAAAATAATGAAACTACAGAGGAATTCATTGAACGGTTTCGAAGAGAAGCTCTGAAGATGTCCCTTGGAACTCCTGATGATGTCACCATCGACACATGCAAATCAAATTTGTTGCCAATCATCAGTATGTGGACAGGATCTACTCAATTTCAAGATTGGCCTTCCTTCATAGTCAGTGCCAAAGCCGCAGAAATTAGTGCTGAAACTTTCAAAGGTTTATGAGTGCAAATGAATCCTAAAGAAACAGGTCAAAGCAATAATAATAATACTAAATTCAATAAAAGTAAGGGAAAAGAAACCCTTGAAGTTAATCTTCAGAGTAAAGATGTATCGACCGTTCAAACTCCTCCTGTCTCTACGACTCAACAACCAAGAGCACCTCGCCCCAAAGAAGAATATTCTTTTGATGACGATGATGTCCTTGGTATCTTTGAATGTCTGCTGAAAGGTAATAAAATACAATTACCTGAAATCAAGAAACCTGATGAAGCTGGTAAGACAGATCATCCTAAATACTGTCCATACCACAGAATGTTGGGTCACACAATTCGTACATGTTATGTACTGAAAGGAAAGATCCAGAAAATGATTAAATATGGAGCTATCTCTCTTACTCCGAAAGAGAAGACCGTCACATCCAATGTCGTCTCTATGCAATTCAGAGATTTCCCCCCTCAACTCCTTGAAAGCGGGATTGTTCCTATTCCCAAGGCAACTCTTGAGATAGTGAATATTCCTCCTCCACAGTCTGAAGGGTTAGTACCAATCACTATGGAAACAGGAGAAATCATGTGGATTCATCCTGATCTAGTAGCAGATTTTGAATCTCCTCCTCTTCAAAAGACTACTTCCCGAAAGTCCAAGAAGACTGGAAAGATTACGTCATATCATATGACTTCTCTTGGATCTACTTCCGACATAGAATCAAAAGATAAAGAAGAAGCACTTGCTGGTGCTACTAGAACAGGAAAATCTTATCTGAAGGATTATTCCAAGAGTCCTGAAGATACTTCTGATATTTCTCCTGCTGACAAAGATGTTCCTAATGTTCCTCTTGAAGAAGAATCATCCACTGCACCCATTCCTTCCATTGCGCCGGTTGTACCTACTCCTTCCAAGCCCACAGCTCTTGAGAAAGGCAAACAACAAGCTCAATTTGATAAGCCAATCAAGAAGTCCCCTCCTCTTGGGCTTCAGAAACCTTATAACTTCGATATTCTAGCTCAACTTGCTAATACTCCAGCTAGAATGTCCCTCTTTGAACTTCTCCGTCTTTCTAAAGAGACTCGGGAGACGTTAAGTGAAGCACTTCTTCAGGCAGACTCTTGTCTTGCACAATTAAAAAAGCCAGGTGAAAAACCTGTTACTTGCTTACATTGCAACAGTGTATTGAAAATTATCCCAAATATCACCTTTATACAAGACGACATGCTACTGGAGGATAATCGACATGATCGGCCTCTCTACTACACCGGTTATATCGATACAAGGAAGATAGATCGTATCCTCATTGATCCAGGGTCTGCTATAAGTATAATGCCAAAGAGTCTGTTGGATGAACTAAAAATCCCTCTTCACAAGCTTTCCAAGACGGTTACTACTATCCTGGGATTCAATCAGAGCCGAAGCGAGCCTTTGGGAAAGATTCATCTGAAACTTCAGATTGGCAATTTCAGATCCAAAGTCACTTTCTATGTGATCAAGATCGTGGGATCTTATAATCTTCTTCTGGGGAGGCCCTTTCTTCATGAAAATAATGTGGTGCCTTCTACTCTTCATCAGTGTTTTAAATACATTGACAGCAATGGAAGAGTACAAAAAGAAGTGGCTGATATAAATCCTTTCCATGGGGTTGAAGCTTATTTCAATGATTCCCGGATGTACAAAGAAGAGTATACAAGGGTGATACAAGCTATGGAGAAAGAGGATTCACAAAGTGAGACTTTAATAATTCCTGTTAAAGGTCGAACTACTCAGCAACAATCTCTCAAACCCTCTGGAGAAGGTTCTTTCATCATTCCAGTAAGTGGACGGATCTCTCCATTACCTCAGTCGTCTACTCAAGATACACTGATCATTCCTGTCAGTGGGCGTACTACAGTTCCTATATCTTCACATATAAAACAGGATACTCTGGTAATCCCTGTTGGAGGGCGGACTACTCTTCCATCTCAAGCTTCAAGGGAGCTCACCTCTTCTGAGCTATTTGTTATCGATCTTAATCGAAACAAAACTTCTTCTCGTTCTTCTTCTCCCCCTTTAGTCATTGATTTGGCTAAGATCTCTAAGGCTCAGCCTTCTTCCAATGTAAATACTGCTACTTTTAAATTTAATGAAAAGTCTCCATCTTTGCAGTATGTTGATGTGTGTAATCATGTTCATAGTTATTTATATTTGTTAGATGACTTGAGAACAATAACTATAGGAGTTGTACAGACTTTCCATACAGATGTATCCCTAGAATCAGTACAAACTTCATACTTTCTAGTTCCCAGCAGAAAGCCAGGAGATATTCCAATAGTCTTTTACAAAGGACCCCAAAATCCTTTTAACCCTGAAGATGATGACAAAAACGATGATACTGGAAGATTACAACTACGTCGTTATAGTCAGCAATCTAAAGACATCATTAAAAATATGGGTTATGACTTCAAAACTGGCCTTAGTAATGGGAGAGGAAGAAGAATGCGTGTTCGGATTCCTCCTCTGAAATATGGAAGGACGAAATGCGGATTAGGTTATATTGCTCCTACTCCCTTTATCAATACTATCCATGAAGATCCCGAATCTGACGAAGATAAGAGATCTGATTCTTCTAGTACTACCTCTTGGGATTCTGATACAAGTATTGGTGAATTCTACTGCAACATTTTGTCTTCCAACATGGTCTCCATTGACTGTTCTGAAGAAAGTGATGAAGACGAAGATGGGTTTGAAATCTCACCTAAATCAGAACAATGGGCCCAAAGGTTAGATAATCAATGGGAGTTCCGATTCGAACAAAAAGAACCTCCAACTGAAGACAAACTTGTTCAAATAGATGTTGGTGAAGAAGGATCCCCCAAACCAATATTCATCAGTGAAAGTCTTTCAGAAATTGATAAGCAAGACATGATCAAACTTATTCGTGAATACATCGATGTCTTCGCTTGGAGTTATGAAGATATGCCAGGACTTGATCCACAGATAGCAACTCATAAACTCAATATCATGCCGAATGCTAAACCAGTCAAGCAACAACAGCGACGATTTCGTCTAGACATTATGGATGTAATTGAAGCTGAAGTCAATAAACTCATGGCCTTCGGGTTTATTAGAGAGGAACAACACCCTGATTGGGTGGCTAATATAGTTCCTGTCCTTAAAAAGACTGGCAAGATCAGAGTATACATAGACTTCCGCGATCTCAATGCGGCATGTCCTAAAGACGAATTCCCTCTACCAATCACTGATGTTATGATCGATAATACCTGTGGGTTTGAACGGATGTCATTCATGGATGGGTATTCTGGGTACAATCAGATTAAAATGTTTCCAGATGACGAGAAGCACACTTCTTTCAGAACACCGATCGGTACATACTGTTATACAGTGATGCCATTCGGTCTCAAGAATGTAGGAGCAACTTATCAATGAGCTATGAGCACTATATTCCGTGAACATTTGCGGAAAATAGTCGAATGCTACGTTGATGATATTGCAGTCAAAAGTCGACAAAAAGAGGATCACATCCAAGATTTGAAGACTATTTTTGATCTAATACGTAAGCATCAATTAAAGATGAACCCTACTAAGTCCTTCTTAGGCGTCTCTAGTGGCAAATTTCTCGGCTTCGTCATTACCGCTAAAGGTATACACGTGGATCCCGAGAAGATCAAAGCCATACAAGAGATGCGTCCTCTACGCACCTTAAAAGAGCTACGAGGATTTCAAGGAAGGATCGCTTATATCAGGAGATTCATCTCTAATCTTTCAGGACGCTGCAGACCATTCAATAAACTTATGAAGAAAGGTGTTTCTTTTGTCTGGAATGATGAATGTCAGAAAGCATTCGATGATATAAAGCAATATCTGATGAGCCCTCCAGTATTGGTACCTCCTGTCTTAGGGATACCGTTCCTTTTATATACCCGAGCAATGAGTCATTCACTGGGTGCATTGCTCGCTCAAAAGAATAAAAATGGTCATGAACAAGCCATTTACTATCTCAGTCGTACTATGACTGGAGCTGAACCTCGATATTCACCGGTCGAAAAAGAATGTCTAGCCTTGATGTTCGCTGTCCAAAAGACACGACATTATATCATTGGCCAGACCATTCATGTCATTTTCTGGATCAATCCTATACGGGTCATGATGAAGAAACCCAGTATTTTGAATTCTCGATTGGCTAACTGGGGAATCTTACTTGCTCAGTATGATATGCAATATATCCCTCAGAAATCAGTTAAAGGACAAGCTTTAGCTGATTTTCTGGCTGCTCATTCAATTCCAAAAAATTCAAAACTCAATGATGAAATCCCAGATGAAGTCCTAGATTCAAACCAAATTGCTGAAGAAGATCCTACTTGGCGTCTATTCTTTGACGGAGCTTCGAAAATAGGTCCTAATGGTGACATTGTCGCTGGAGTTGGAATCGTTCTTGTGTCGCCAGAAGGTCTTGCTATCCAAAGAGCTTATTCTTTCGATCAACCATGTTCAAATAACGTAGCTGAGTACAATGCACTGCTTATTGGTCTTCAACTCGCTAAACATCTGAATATTCAATATTTGGAAGCGTATGGAGATTCTAAACTCATTGTCAATCAGATAAGGGGTACTTATGAAGTTCGCCATCAAGATCTGGTTCCTTATCATAGATCGGCTATATCTATGGCTTCTTCATTTGAAGGGTTATTTATCGAGCATGTTAGGCGAGCATGTAACACAGAAGCTGATGCTCTTGCCAATCTTGCGGCGGTGTTGGCTATTCCAATTAGACATCAACAAATGATTGTTGTTTGCAATCGAGAATTATTTCATCTCGAAAACAATCTAACTCTAGGACTTCCAGTTGACATTGAAGAATCAACATCTCATGATGTCAACACAACAAGAGGATTTAGATTTAGTCGTAAATCATTATCATCTTCATCTGATTCTAGCATAGAATTCATCTTCAGTAATTCAGCTGAGACTCAGAATACAGATAAAGATTGGAGACTTCCTTTCTTAGATTTCCTATTGTATGATATTCTTCCAGATAATCCGAGTGAAGCGGCATCTATCAGACGATGATCACTCAGATTCTATTACAATCATACTACAAAAACCTTATATCGTCGAGCTTATGATGGTTTACTTCTTCGATGTATTGCCGGTGATGAGGTTCAATAAATCATTCGTGAAGCACATGATGGAATTTGTAGAGCACATCAGCCTGGACCAAAACTTCAAGACCGTATTCGACGTATGGGTTATTATTGGCCCACTATGGTATCAGATGCCATCGAATATGCAAGGAAGTGTAAAGCTTGTCAAATCCATGCGGATTTTATTCATCAACCCTCAGAATTTTTGCATCCAACGGCAGCATCATGGCCCTTCGAAGCATGGGGCATGGACATTATTGGTCCGATCAATCCACCGTCATCAAAAGGTCATCGGTTTATTCTCGCAATAACCGATTATTTCTCCAAATGGGCTGAAGCTATTCCTTTATCTGAAGTCAAGACGTCCAATGTCATCAACTTTATCAAACATCATGTCATCTACAGATTTGGTGTTTCCCGACGCATTATTCATGATAATGGTCCATAATTCGTCAGCCATAAATTTACTCGATTCTGTGACGATCATCGGATCAACAATGTGGCTTCTACCGCATATAATCCGGCATCTAACGGATTAGCAGAAGCTTTCAACAAGACCATCATCAAACTCTTAAAGAAGTTTGTCTCTACTAACAAACGTAATTGGAGTGAGAAACTTGGTGAGTGTTTGTGGGCTTACCGGACTACAATTCGTAATGCTACTAAATGTACACCTTTCTCTCTGGTGTACGGATGTGAAGCTGTTCTTCCATTAGAGATTCAAATTCCTTCTTTAAGGATAGTAATTGCTAATGAACTTACTGCCGAGAATAATGATCGTCTTCGACTTCAGGAGTTAGAAGCTCTGGATGAAAAGCGATTATCTGCTCAACAGAATATTGAATTCTATCAAGCTAGAATTTCAAGAGCTTTTAACAAGAAAGTCAGAGTTCGAGCATATCAAAAAGGAGAACTTGTTCTAACAGTCAGACGTCCTATGACAATGACTCATATGAGCAAAGGCAAATTTGACGCAAAGTGGAAAGGTCCCTATATTGTGAGCAGAGTTTTCTCAAATGGAGCTTATCAACTCTCAGAACTTGATGGTCGAAAAGTTATGATGCCTATTAATGGCAAATTCTTTAAAAAGTATTATGTATAAATATAAATACTTGTAAATCATCAGACAAGTTCATGCATATAAATAAAATTTTATTTTATTTTAATCATGAATGATAGTACATGATATTAAGGAAGATCACTATTATCCTTCTCTACATTTGGACGCGGATCGCTGCCGTCCTTTTCGAAAACACGATCAGCAAAGGAACTGAGAACTTCCTTGCTGGAACCCACGAGGAATTTGCAAGCTGCCATCCTCATGGCTTCCTCTTCTTCAGTCCTTCCTGGATCAAGCAGAAAGTCCAAAATATCTCGTGGCGGCTTGGGTGCAGACGAACCTTCGCCTGCTTCTACTTTCTTCGGCTGAACTGGATCGGCAGGGCATTCTTCAGTGTCCTTCTGAACCTTCGAGACGATTTCAGCCTTCTTGGATGCTTTTTCAGACGATATTTTTATGTTGAAGAGTAGAAGTGTTCGTTATTGTTAGATTTCTGCTATATTTATAGACAGAAATTCCTCGAATAATGAAACGACACATTCATCCGATGGTTCGCCCATTCATTGATGCCTGACGGTTCATCCGTTCATTTATTACATTCATCTGACGGTTCGTCCGTTCATTAACGCCTGACGGTTCATCCGTTCATTTATCATATTCATCCGACGGTTCACCCGTTCATTAATACCTGACGGTTTATCCATTCATGAAAAATTGAGTTCAAAGATATTTTTATGTCTGAATTCTATTTTTTCTAATCAGTATTAAACTAAGATCATTTCTGGTTTAATATCAACTGATAGAATTACAAAGCTTGTTTGTATATTCTATTCTATTGAAATGTGTCATGTATTATTTACCTCTGAACATATTTTCTATATCATTACCAAAACAGCAAAACCAAAAATCAGATCAAGAATTCTCATTTGTTTTTATTCATAATCAAAACATTGGATACAAGTGAGAATGAAAAAGATTCATTTATTAGGAGTTATTAACTCCCTGATACGTTCAAGAACAGCATTCATTTTATCTTCATGAGCTTTCTTAACTCTTTCAGCTGCTTCCACTGTGACATTCTGTTCATCAAAAATGATAATAGCAGTTTGGAGACGGTTAGCTTCTTCAATTTGTTCCGCCTGCATTTGCTCTCGCTCCTTTTGAAGAGTTTCACAGCGTTCAGCTTCAGAAATATATGCAGCAGTAACCTCAGCTTGTTCTGTTTCTATGATAGCAATTCGTTCTTGAAGGCGAGCCAACTCCTCTTTCAATTTCTTCAGCTCTTCAGCTTTGGATGCTTTATCTTTCTCCAGAAGCTCTACTCTTTAACGAGTAGCTAATATTTTTTCGCCCTTTTCTACTAATTTCTCAGAAGAAGAGGCAAGAAATGCTTCCAATGCAGCTTGTTGAGACTGAGCTTCATGCTCTAGTTGACTAATCTCAGCCGCAGTTAAAGATTGAATGTCTTCTTTCTGAGTCTCCCAGTATTTTTGGATAGTTATTTCCAACTCATCCAGAAGATGTTCGAAGAAGATGCACTGAGATTCGCAACCAGCATGTCGCAACGCCATGAGCGGGAACTTGACCATAGTTTGAAGATCAGAAAATGGCATAGCTTCATCCTTCAAGAAACGTTTGGAATATGTATCTAGATATGAGTAAATGATCTCTGAATACATTCCCAGAGTTCTTGCTAGTCCAGTCTCAAATCCAGGTATCGCTGTCATCATTGAAGAAGAAGCTTGAATGTTCTCTACCCTGGGAACAGAAGTAGGTGCTACTGGAGAAGTTGGCAAGTGTGAACTCCCTTCATCAGCATCAGCCTGGATAAGCGGAGCATGAGTCGAACTCATCGCTGCAGCAGTTCCTACAATCAAAGAAAATAATAATAATCAGCATATAGAAAAAAAAAGCAGCAGAAACAGAATTTGAAATAAAGTTCTACCAGGCTGAGGTTCATATTCAATATGTTGGGGGAGTCTGGCATCTTCTCGTAGTCTGTCCATGATAGTATCCGACACCTGCTTCCAGCTCCAAAATTACTGGGTGCTGGAGCGTTGTCCGGAGATTGAGCAGGTTCGGGGCTAAGTTCCATTCTGTTCCCCTTGACTTTATCCTCATCATAAGGAGTAGAAGTGCCAGTATGCCAATCTTCTCCTCCATCAGCCTCTTCTTCTTCTTCTTCATCCCCAGCTTCAGGATGAGTCACTGATCCGGAGTCTATGATATTCACATCTTCATCAATCTCAGGAACAGCGATGACAGCTAGCTCAGTATTGACTGTCGGTTCAGTCTTCTCTGAAATGTCAGTTCGAAGAATGATGTCTTGACAAACATTCTTCAACAAATCATCAGCAGCTGATAGCTCGGACGCCGGCACGTCTTCATCGCCTTTGGTCAAAGAAATGTTCTCTTCAGCTTGGGTTTTAGGAACTTCTAGCTGTTCTGCAACCTCTGCCAGAGCTGGTTCTTCTTCAGAATAATCAATCTGGTCATCCAGTGCCTGGATGACGCCTTCTGTCCCATGCTCAAATGGGATCATCCTCATCTCTGAGGGTTCAATAACTACTCCGCTTGTTGTTGGAGTAGTTGTTTCCTGAGCTTGAGCAGATTCCACCTCAGTCTGTTCAGTTGAAGCTGTTGGAAGGTGAATATCATCAGACTCTGTTTTCTCAGTAGAATCCGTTTTGTTGATTTCTGGCAAAACTCCTCCACTCATAATCGTTTCTAGGAGTTCATTACCTTTCATCTTGCTGACGGTCTTCTTGACATACTTTCCTCTCGACCTCCTTGTTATCAAAGGAGCGTTGTCTTCATCAGTCTCTTCGTCTTTATCGACGGCATCATCTTCATCAACTGAGATGCCACCTAAAGATGAAGTAGCAGTTACTGACACTCCTTTCTTCTTCTTAGATGTCTGAGACTTAGTACTCCTTTTGGAGACGGTCTCAGATTCATCACTTCTCTTCCGCTTAGAAAGTGATACAAATATAGGAGGAAGGACTTCATCAGGAAAATTTCCCTCCTAGAATAATTCATATAGAGGCTCAACCTCTGCTGTCTCATCTACGGGTTTCGGAGAAAATTGTTGAATAATAGTCTTCTTCTTTGACCTCTTCGATGGAGCTAGGTCATCCTCCGCAACAAAAGTCTTCAGATTGAAACTCGGCTTGAAGGTGCCCGACGAAACATAGAAGCGAGCATAGGTATAAAGCATCTTCGTCCCTGCGCTTGATAAAGGATTAGGCATAGAGAATACAGCTTTCGTATCTCTAGCCGCAAAATATCTCCAAGCCCGAGCTCCGTCAATAAGCCCTCCACGAGCAGAAAGGCAAGTGGTGGCGTTCCCAACGTGGAGTTGGTCATATCCGAATTGCCTGACAAATCGGCTTGGTAAATATGGCTCCAGATACATCATATCTTCATGACGGTATACTAGATGAGAAGGCCGAATTCTCTGTAACCACTGAAAGGCTACATCATCTAATCTGTTCCTCATATCTCCGTCCATCCTATTTAGGGGCATGCTCTCATAGCCCAGTGGTGGAGGGACACATTGAATGGACCAATATGAAGCTCGATTCAGGATATTTCTGCATTCTGGAAGGGTGTGAACCTTCCAGAAAGTCTCTCCAGAGTACCTCTCTAAAAAGAGACTGCCACTTCCTCCTGCCCCTGGAGGTATCAAGCCATCATGATGGAGGAGGAGCTAGCCATACAGATATGTAAAAGGCATCTCTATCCGTGGGAACTCCTCAGTCATCCTCCTTTGATCAGAAAGCATGTTGGTTACAAAATTCCGAAGACCTGCATTCAGTCTACAGGTCATCGCTGATAATAAATCTAACTTGTAACCATACATAAGGCGCACCGCTGCAAAGATAATGCCTCTATGTATCCTGTCCAGAGAGCTGGAACTAGGAACGATGAATCTTCTTAACCACAGAGATAAGAATTCGGCCAAATGACCGTTCCTTGACAGCATCTTCCCACTCTGTCTCACGTACGAGTTGAAAGTGGTTCCAGCTTTGAACTCGTACCAGTCTTCAGTGATCATAAAATCCTTGCAGTCATATTTCTCCAGCAGATAAGTGATTTCACTCTCAGAGAGAGGCTTGAAGTTGCTAATCTGGTACCATCTCTTCTCGTTTATCTTCTTATCATCCTTTTCACGGTTCATGAAAAGGTAGGACATCCACTTCTGGATGTGGTTGCCGGCTTCATCTTTAGAACTCTTGTAATATAGAGTACATATGCCAAAATGGCACATCATCTCTTCAAATAGATGCACCATCTCTGGGTTCTTCTCTGATAGAAAATTCAGCTCTTCTGTCGTAGGCACGTACTCCTCATACGGCAGCGAGCCTGAAGGCAGATGTGAGATGTATTCTATCTCATGAAGGGCAAAGCCCATCTCCCCTTTCGGAGTCATAAATGTCCCCGTCCTGTGATTGTATCTCTCAATCAAGGCTAGGAACAGAAAGGGTTTAGGCCTAAAGCCGTAGGATAAATTGACGACTGCATCATAGAGGTTTATCTTCTTCAGCTCAGTCTCAAAATTCTCCAAAGCCCAGTGGACCAAAGTCCTCCATCTTACGTTCTCCTGATTCATTAAGCCGTTCATCCTCGGCGTCGAATCGGTGGGGTAGAACGCATTCTTGTTTGCCATGAATTCGTTTATGAAAATGGGCATTCTGAATGGCATCAATATCGATGAGTCTTCAGGTGGTATGCATCCAGGCTTCAAACCCCGAAACACTGATACGTGATTTTCTAGGGCACTAAAGAATCCTTCCTTCCTGTAAATAATGCGGCTTGCCTTCGTCTACTGATATTATGTTATATGCCAGGACATCTTTCTCGAATAACTGGCATGCATGAATCTCATGATGGACAAGCCCCTGGAAACCTTCGGCCAGTACATTGGTTGATTTACATCACCTTCGAAGTAAAAGCAGACTTTCTCTCTAATACTCTTTGGCTGTGATTTCTGTGCTACGGCATCCCCGAACATAAATGCTGGTTTCTTGTGGGACACCAAGTCAAGACTCTGAAAAGGTTGACCATTCATCAGAAAAATAGGGTTGTATGATCTTGATTGGCCAACAATGATAGTCTGGCTTCTGGAAGGTCAAATTGAAGGAATTTCACATGAGATAAATCATGTTTAAATGTAAAACTCAAGTGCCCCTCATAATCTGCTTCCTCACTTCGAATGTTCACTGAAGAAAATAAAAGAAGACAAGGTCAGATATATTTTCTATGTCTACGAGCCTTGTGCGTGTATAGCAGTGTTCGAAGGAAGTTTCAAAAGTCACGCAGACTTCAGATAGATATATTATCAAGACACACTGAATGAATTATTCACGCAGGTGTTTAATTCACGCAAAGTTCAAACAGATTAGAATGAAAGTCACGCATCATTGCCAGAATCACATTTGAGTGAAAATGACAAAGACACGCTGACAGATCAAGACTAATCTATCCAGAAGATGACTCTCAAAAGTCTGCGTGATTATTACAACATTGACATCTCTGTCAACATATGAAAAATCACGCAGAGTCATCATGAAAGCTGCGTGACTATTTCAACATCAACATCTCTGTCAATATATGAAAAATCACGTAGAATCATCATGAAAGCTGCGTGACTATTTCAAACATCGACATTTCTGCCAACATGAAAAATTATGCAGAGTCATGAGAGTCATGCTCATTTGCGTGAAACACAGAGCTTCGTAAACACGAAGATGTAAAGTATGGCCGACCCTAAAGAGGGGGCATACTTTATTAATATCTTTTGCCCTAAGAAGGGGGGATATATTTCTGAAATTCATTATTCGTTTTAAGATCCTAAAAATTCTATGTGGAGTTCATCTTCATCACAATCATCTTCAACAGTTCGTATTCCCCCATCACTTACGCTGAATAGGGGGATGCGTGACTTCTCGTCGAGGAAGTCTATCAGTGGTGGCACGAGAGGAAGTCACAGGGGCTTTCTCCTTGGCCTGAGAGTCGGCTTTTTTGGGAGCCATTGCTGTTGAGAAAGGGAAGAGGAAGTCGGAGAAGATGAAGTTCGTCGGAGGAGGAAAGCTTTCTCTTCTGTGGATTCTCTCTCTAAAAGCAAGTAAAGAATGAAAGAAGTGGGTTATGGCTTATTTATAGGCTCATGAAGAATTCCAAACGGCACATCATTATTTGCCTCGATTTAGGAGTTTGATACGGGATCCTAACTGCACAGAATCCCAACAGTCCAATCATTAAGGAGTAAATATCTCTTTAAAAAGTCATCTCAGCGTGACTAAATTTATTTTATCATCTTAATTTCAAAGTATTTCGAAATAATTTATCATTTTTCGAAAACTTTGAAGGGGGTTTTGTAGGCCTTAAAAATGAAAGTCACGCTGAGTTGATCAGAACAAAGTCTCAAAGTCACGCTGAGTTGATCAAGACAAATGTTTAAAAATCACGCTAGAGACAGCTCATCATTTATCAGAAATGTCATTATGACTGACAGCATGACAGTCGAAGAATGTCTCTTCGTATGCCACGTATGCACGGAACTCGAGAGATCACAACCGACTGTTGCGTGACTTTTAAAATCTTCTTCAACAAGACTCAGCCTTCATCAAGTTGGCATAGCAAAAGAGTTTCTTGTCATTTAATACGACTGACAAAGTAATCACTGTCAGAGATTTTATGTCAGTCGAGGCACGTCGAATCAAGACAGCTAGCAGTCCTGCCTCAAGCTTGCGTATATTTTGAGCCTTCTGGCTCAAGTCTGCGTGTATTTTGAACTTCTATGTTCCTTCATCAAGTTTGCGTGGATTATGAAGCTTTTTGCCCCAAGTCTGCGTGGATTCTGAAGCTTCCTGCCCCAAGTTTGCGTGGATTTTGAAGCTTTCTGACCCAAGTCTGCGTGGATTTCATTCTCAACGAGCCTGCGTGGATTTCATCAAATTGGAGTACGTGACAGCCATGCCACTGATCTCTCGCTTGCGTGTCCTGTAATTTGCACACGACTCATGCATGATTGCCATGTGTCCAACAGTTACAGGCCACGTCCAGTAACTGCTCACAACCTTGCGTATGTTAGATCCTGCGTGATTTTCAACTATGCACAGGCTGTGAAGACAGTTATCCTTTCAGTTATTTTTGACTCTATAAATAGAGTTCTTTTCTCATTCATTGTATAGATACAGAGTGATCTAAATTACTGTTAAAATTTTGAGAGCTTTTCTTCTTTGCATCGTCCAAGGGATAAAGCGATCGTCTTCTAGATCGGATTCCTACAGTTGTAATTTTTCCAGATACACAATAAATAAAGTGAATTTATTTATGGAAAACAACCGCCAGAACAACCGTAAAGCAAAAGAGGCTTTGAACATCAATCTGAACAAGAATAAAGAGTCTCTAGCTGTCAATGTGGCTCCGCCTACTTCCACTCCGACTCCCTCTGCACCTCCACCGAGGGAACCTCGTCCGAAAGTAGAATATTCCTTCGACGAGAACGACACGGCAAGCATCTTTGAATGTTTACTCAAAAGCAATAAGATTCAGCTCCCAGATCCAAAGAAACCTGATGAAGTCGGTAAGACTGATCATCCTAAATATTGTGTCTACCACAGATTCATTGGACATCCCACTCGAGCATGCTATGTGCTCAAAGGCAAAATTCAAGAGCTTGTCAATGCTGGTGTCGTTACTCTGCAGCAAGACGAGAAGACTGTTACTGCAAATATGGTTTCAGTCCAAATTGGTGATTTTCCTCCGCAGATGGTACAGTACGGTGTCATTCCTATTCCCAAAGTTACTCTTGAGATTGAGAATCTCCCGCCTCCACCAAATGAAGGTCTTGTCCCCTTGTCTCTTGACAACGGCGAAGTTATCTGGGTCCATCCAGATCTTGTTTCTGAATTCGAAGTCTCTTCTTCTTCTAAGAAAAAAGACCGCTCCAAAAGCAAGATAAAGACTTGCAACATGGTGTCTTTTGACCCCATCGTTGACGAAGAAATTCTGCTAGGCACCAGATCAGGGAAAGCTTACTTGAAGGAGTATCCTGATACTCAAGAAGATCCTGCCTCTTCTTCTGAACCTGCTCTAGCACAACCTGCTTCCACGGAAGAGATCCCTTCCACATCCTCACCAGTTGTAGTGCATATTCCTCCTAAGCCGGTGGTTGCCGATAAAGGCAAACAACAAGTCCGCTTTGACATGCCCCTGAAGAAATTATCTCCTACAGGAGTTGAAAAGCCATACAACTTTGATATATTGGCTCAACTAGCCAATACACCAGCTAGGTTATCAATCTTTGAGCTCTTGCACCTTTCTAAGGAGACTCGAGAAACTCTAAGTGAAGCCCTGATACAGGCTGAAACTTGCCTAACTCTCCTCAAGAAACCGAAAGCAGAGCCAGTTTCTTGCCATCATTGTCACAGCGTATTAGAGTTGATTCCAAACATCACTTTCACTCAGGATGATATGCTGCTGGAGGATAATAGACATGATCGTCCTCTTTACTATACAGGGTATGTCGATTCGATGAAAGTCGATCGTATCCTGATAGATCCGGGGTCTGCTCTCAGCATCATGCCAAAGACGATGCTAGACGTATTAAAGATACCAGTGCATAGTCTTTCAAGTACAATCACCACTATCTTGGGATTCAACCAAGGAAGGAGTGAACCTTTGGGTAAGATTCGCCTAAAACTTCAAATAGGCAATCTTCGCACAAAGGTGACCTTCTATATTATCGACAATCATGGTTGTTCTTACAACGCTCTCCTGGGAAGACCTTTTCTCCATGAACATAATGTTGTTCCATCAACTCTTCATCAATGCTTCAAATATGTTGATGACAAAGGAGAAGTTCACAAAGAAGTTGCAGACCTTTATCCTTTCAAGGGTATCGAAGCATACTGCAATGACGCTCGTACGTATAAGGAAGAATTTATGAAAGTGGTATTGGCCATGGATACTGAAGAAGACCAAGAAGCAGTGCCCAAAGACACTCTTATTATACCTGTCAAAGGGCGTGTCTCCCATCCTCAGTCTTCTAAACCACTGGCTATTTACTTGCCAGTCCAACGGCAATCTACTTATGGCGATCAGGATAAAAGGGAGCTCACCTCTTCTGAGCCACTTGTTATCGACTTACGTCGTAACAAAGACAAAAAACAGCTCACTTCTTTCGAGCCACTTGTTGTTGATTTAGCTCATAACAAGGACAAAAGGGAGCTCACCTCTTCTGAGCCACTTGTTATTGACCTTCGTCGTAACAAGCTTCCTCCACGTTCTTCTTCTCCCCCTCTTGTAATCAATCTGACCAAGCCTGCTAAGGCTAAAGGTCCCGCTGTAAATACAGATGTACAAATTAATGAAAAAGCATCTACTTTCCAGTATACTGATGTTATTTATCATACTAAATGCTATTTGGATATGTTAGATAGCTTCAAATCATTTACAATGGAAGTTGTACAATCTCTTCAAACAGAAGTTTCATGTGAACACCCAAAAGACTCATATCGTATTGTTCCTGCTCGCAAGAAAGGTGAACGTCCAATACTTTTTAGTAAAAGACCGGAACAAAAATTCAGCTATACGGTTGATAGCAAAGTTAACGACACGGGGCATCTTCAATTCCGTCGTTATAGTCAACAATCAAAAGACATCGTCCGAAAGATGGGTTACGACTTCAAAAGCGGCCTCAACTACGGTAAGGGAAGAAAGACTCCTCTCCGTACTGCTGTTCCACAAGGAAAGTCAGAAATGTATTACAGCAGGACCAAAAGAGGTCTCGGATATGCTTCTCCTCCGATGTTATCCCCAGCAGGCTCTGAATCTAATAGCGAGGAGCGTTCTAACTCTTCTGATTCCAGATCTTGGGATTCTGACAACAGCATTGGTGAAGTCCATCGTGTGATCGTATCTTCTAATATGGTATCTACTGAACTTCCAGAAAGTTATGACGAGGATATTGAAGAAAGTTCTGAAACAGATCCTTGGGCTCAACAGATGGACAATCAATGGGTACTCCGATTCGAACAAAGAGAACCTCCTACTGAAGATCAACTAGTTCAAGTGGATGTAGGAGAAAGCGGGTCACCTCGTCCTATCTTCATCAGCAAGAACCTTTCAGAAGAAGATAAACAAGAGTTGATTCTTCTTATTAAAGAATACATTAATGTCTTTGCCTGGAGTTATGAAGACATGCCATGACTAGATCCCAAAATTGCTACTCACAAACTAAACATTTTGCCGAATGCAAAACCAGTCAAACAACAACAACGGCAATTCAAGCCTGAAATGATGGACGCGATTGATGATGAAGTCAAGAAGCTTATTGCTTGTGGCTTTATTTGAGAAGAACAATATCCTGATTGGGTAGCCAACGTTGTTCCAGTTCTGAAGAAAACTGGCAAAGTTCGAGTCTGTATCGACTTTTGGGATCTTAATGAAGCGTGTCCGAAAGATGAATTTCCTCTCCCTATCACGGACGTCATGATTGACAATACCTGTGGGTTCGAGCGAATATCTTTTATGGATGGATTCTCTGGATACAATCAGATCAAGATGAATCCTGAAGATGAAAAACACACATCTTTTCGCACTCATCGGGGAGTCTATTGCTACACAGTGATGCCATTTGGTCTCAAGAATGCTGGTGCAACTTACCAATGGGCTATGAGTACCATTTTCAGAGAACATCTTCGCAAAACTGTCGAATGTTATGTTGACGATATCGCTGTTAAAAGTCGTCTGAAAGAAGATCACATCCATGATTTAAGAATAATCTTCAATCTCATGCGCCAACATCAGCTCAAGATGAATCCCACCAAATCGTTCTTGGGTGTCTCTAGTGGTAAGTTTCTCGGCTTCGTTATTACCTCTAAGGGTATACACGTAGATCCCGAGAAGATCAAAGCCATTCAAGAGATGCGTCCTCCACGCAACCTAAAAGAGCTACGAGGATTTCAAGGTCGACTTGCGTACATCAGGAGATTCATTACGAACTTGTCTGGACGCTACAGACCATTCACTCAACTAATAAAAAAGGGTGTATCTTTTATTTGGACTGAAGAATGTCAACAAGCATTAGATGACATCAAACGATATCTCATGAACCCACCAGTCTTGGTGCCACCAATCTCGGGCATTCCATTCTTAATGTACGTCCGTGCTATGGACCATTCGTTGGGTGCTTTACTCGCCCAAAAGAATAAAGAGGGTCACGAATAGGCCATCTACTATCTCAGTCGTACTATGATTGGTGCTGAACACCGTTATAGTCCAATCGAAAAAGAATGTCTAGCTCTTATGTTCGCTGTTCAAAAGACAAGGCATTACATCATTGGCCAAACCATTCATGTTATATCCCGAGTTAATCCTCTTCGGGTGCTCATGAAAAAGCCTAGTACACTCAATTCTAGGCTAGCTACATGGGCCATTCTTCGAGCCCAATATGACATGGTGTATATTCCTCAAAAGTCTGTCAAAGGTCAAGCACTGGCGGATTTCTTGGCAGCTCATCCTGTACCGAAAACATCTAAGCTTTACGATAAAATTCCAGACGAGACGTTGGAAGTCAACATGATCTCTGAAGAATTTCCAACCTGGAGTCCCTTCTTTGATGGTGCATCCAGAATCGGACCCAATGGTGTCATTGTAGCAGGAGTTGGAGTTGTTCTCGTTTCTCCAGATGGATCAGCCATTCAAAGAGCTTACTCTCTAGATGAATCCTGCTCTAATAATGTAGCTGAGTACAATGCCTTACTCATCGGCCTTCAGTTAGCCAAACAATTGGACATCGAATATCTCGAAGTCTACGGTGACTCTAAGCTGGTTGTTAATCAGGTTAGAGGAACCTATGAAGTTCAACATCAAGACTTAGTACCTTATCATGAAGCAGCGATCAACATGGCTACATCGTTCAAAGCTTTCTTCATCGACTATGTTCGTCGAGCATGCAATACTGAAGCAGACGCCTTAGCCAATCTTGCAGCAGTCTTAGCTATTCCCATCAGAAGACAACAAGTGGTGGTTATCTCTAATCGAGAATTGTTTTGCGTCGAAAACAATCGTAATATTGAGTTCAATAATTTTGTTGAAGTCAATATTATCAGCAAAGATTGGAGAATTCCCTTTATCGACTTTGTGGTTCACGACATACTCCCTGAAGATCCCAAGGAGGCAACGAGTGTTCGTCGACGATCTCTATGATTCTACTACAATCAAACCACTAAGACTCTCTAACGACGGACTTATGACGGCCTTCTTCTACGATGTCTAGCCGGTGATGAAGCAAAACAAGTACTGCATGAAGCTCATGACGGTGTCTGCAGAGCACATCAACCCGGTCCTAAATTACAGGATCGTATTCGACGCATGGGTTACTACTGGCCCTCTATGGTATCAGATGCCATTGAATATGCACGAAAATGTCGAGCTTGTCAAATCCATACAGATTTCATTCATCAACCATCGAAGTTCCTTCATCCGACGGCTGCTTCCTGGCCTTTCGAAGCTTGGGACATGGACATCATCGGTCCTATCAATCCTCATTCTTCTAAAGGACATTGATTCATCTTAGCAATAACCGATTACTTCTCTAAGTGGGCTGAAGCTATACCTTTGGCTGAAGTCAAAACCAGCAGTGTCATTAACTTCGTCAAACACCATGTCATTTATCGATTTGGTGTCCCTCGAAGGATTATTCATGACAATGGACCACAATTTATCAGCCAAAAATTTACAAGATTCTGTGATGATCACCGAATTGACAACGTTGCTTCAACAGCCTACAATCCTGCTGCTAATGGATTAGCTGAAGCTTTCAACAAAACTATTATCAAGCTCCTTAAGAAGTTTGTATCTACTAACAAACGGAATTGGAGTGAAAAGCTTGGCGAATGTCTTTGGGCCTACCGAACTACGGTCCGCAACCCCACAGGTTTTACACCTTTCTCTTTGGTATATGGCTGTGAGGCTGTTCTTCCTCTGGAACTTCAAATTCCTTCTTTAAGGATTGCCATCGCCAAAGAGCTCACTACAGAGAATAATGATCTTCTTCGACTTCAAGAATTGGAGGCACTTGATGAGAAGCGGTTAATGGCTCAACAACATATTGAGTTATACCAAGCTCGTATTTCGAAGACTTTCAACCGTAAAGTTAAGGTCAGAGCCTTTCAGCAAGGAGAACTTGTTTTAACAGTCAGACGTCCTATGACTATGACTCACATGAGCAAACACAATTTCTCCGCCGGAAGTCATGAAGGTCCCTGTTCTGTAATTATACCTCTCTGCTAGAGCCAAGAACAGGTGAGGGTTCGGAGCAAAACCATAGACAGTGGCATGCACTGCTTGGTACAAATTAATTTGCTGCAGTTCTCTTTCAAACTTGGTCAGAATCCAATTTGCTATGCAGCTCCATCTTTTAAAATCTGGATTCACCAATCCAGTTAGTCTGATGTCCTGCTCAGGATATCTTCCTTCGACCTTCGCAAATTCATTTGCGAAAATTGGAGTTCTGACGGGCATTAACAAGGAAGAATTCTCCGGCGGAATACAACCGGGTTTCAGACCTCTCAACAAAACATTGTACCGTTCTGAGGAGCTGTAAAACATATCCTTCTTGCTCGGCCCCTTCTTCACAAAAATTCTTCCTGGACGGGCGTCTTGGAACGGTGTAAGGTTCCATTCCATCTTCCTCGGATAGCTCGCATGAGCATACCGGGATAAAGGGAGGCAGCGTGGAACATTTGGTATCGAGAAAGATCTATCCGTCTGATGGACAATCCTTTCTTCCATTCTTGGTCTCGGTTGAGAACTTTTCTCAAAAGCTTCACCGAATAAGAATAATGGTTTCTTGTGTATGACAGCATCTGCAGTTTCTAGAGGTTGTCCGTTCATCAAATATTGCAGTGTCTCATTATCCTGGGATATCAGAATGGCTTGATGGGAGGTCGGCAGATCATATTGAGGATAGTGCACATGTGACAAGTCCTCTTTATATTCTGATTCCGAAAGGGTCCCTACGAAGTTCTCGTATTCTGGGTCTTCCCTGGTATTAATTGCATCAGACAGAGAAAACAAAAATTCAGTACAAGTCAGTTAAAGATGTTGACATCAGTTTGCACAAATATCAAATTACGCAACATCAAATTGCGCAACATCAATTTGCGCAACATCAAATTGCGCAACATCAGATTGCGCAAACAAACAGATATCAGCTTGCGCTGACAATCTCGCACAAATCAGCAAGTTGTGCTGACTTTTGTCAGTGTACTTCAACCAATTGTGCAGAGAGTTGTTCTTCATAAAAATGAAGAATGAACTGATTTGTGCAACCAGAACCCTAAAAAGGGGTAGCGCAGTATGATCGCATCCCTAAAAAGAGATGGAACAGTGAAATCAAAACTCTAAAAAGTGTTTTTGATTAGGTCATCTACCTATCATTGCTGGATGAGCGGTTTCGTGGCGAGAAGCTCGTCGCGCAGCCCTAGTCGATGATTCAGCAGGGGCCTTTCCCTTAGCAGCGGCAGAGGATCGTCGAGGAGCCATTAGGATTGTCGGAGAAGAAAGGAGGAAAGAGCTCAGGAAATTTTCTCTCAAGTGCACGAAGAAAGCAAGTAAAGAACACTTCGAAGGAATTGAAGAGCTATTTATAGTTTTTCAAATCGAAACGGCCGCCTTAGATTGCGCCTAAAAATGGGGCTAAAATCTCAGATTGCGCAGACAGCTCATTATATGCGCAAATTGATTTCAAATTCAAAATTCAAAGTATTTCGAAATTTTGAATAAATTCAACTTTCGAAAACTTTGAAGGGGGTCTTGTAGGTCCTAAAAAATCAAGTTGCATATATCAACAAAGTCATGAAGATCAAGAAATGAAGCTTTAAAATGAATTGCGCAGATATCAGTTTGCGCAGCAAACAGATTGCGCACGATAGATTGCGCACATCCAAGCGCGCAGGCTGACGTGGCAAATCACCATCATTACCTGACACAAATTAAATCTTCTGACAGCTGACAGCACGGAGAACGAGGCAACCGTTCGTTTAATCGTGCAGTACGGCGCTCGAGGACAGCTGGCAGCGCAATCCAGGTTGGTGCAATCTATGTTGGCGCAATCCATTTCCTGCACAGTCTAAGTCTGCACAATCCAAGACTAGCGCAATTCAGTGTGCGCGTTCTATCAACACAAATGACAAATTACACGTGGCATTCATGCCATCAATTGCTCATTTCGTGGCAATTGTCTATGCACGATCATGCGCATTTCAATCAAATGATGCCATGTGTCCAAGGCAGTTGGCCCATGATCCAGTAACTGTCTGTGCAGTCCATTGCTGCGCAATCCAGCATGCGCAGTCCAGAATAACTAAAAGTTAGTTATTTCTCAGAACTCTATAAATAGATTTTCAAGTCTCCATTCAAGGGGGTCGATAATCAGAAATTAGGAATCAATAATCAGACTTCAAAGTTCAGAGAGTTCAGGAGTTCTTGTCCAAGTGCTGCTGCATTCTTTCGAGGCTTTTGCCTTCGACTTCCGAGGCTTTTTGCCTTCAAATTCCAGAGTTGTCTTCAACTTCAGAGGCTTCGTCTTCAAAGTTCACATCGTCCAAGGGATAAAGCAATCGTCATCTAGATTGGATTCCTATAGTTGTACCATTCCCAGAATTCAAATTGTAATCTTTTACAAAGTTTGTATCAATAAAGTTTTATACTTTTGTTTTTGCAAACACGGGGTTGTAACCCTTCGTCTGAACAGAACTTGGTTTCTCCCACCATTTATCGGCAAGATAAAATAAGAAAACAGGTCATGTAACAATCTTGTACAGGATCAAGACAAGACTAGACTGATTATACCGCATCCAATCAATCACGGCCAAGCAATAAGTACGGCTTGATACTTTAACTAACTAGGGTTATCACAGGCCTAGTTATTAGCAATATGCAATGAGATGTTCCTCCAGCCACAAGCCCTGCAGCTAATCCAGGTTATCCAGACGACTTGGGTTCATTAAGCAATTATCAATAATTATTAAGTAGCTTGATGTGAAATACATGACAGTGTGCGTAGAAATTGTTTCATGAAGTGCCCCACATGACAGTGGGCTAAAAATGTGCCCTACTCCTCGGCAGGCTACAAGTCCAAACAATTGTGGCCGTGATAACGGGATCGCCTGTAACTGGGGAAATCTCTCATGACTACTGAATTATTCTAGTTATTAGCCTTAGTAAATTTTAGTGGGTACCCATGACTATGGTACTCAGGGGTCCCCATCCTAGACATGATGCAAGACAATACTGGTTCATTTATACAAGTACAATCGTCTACGGTGTCCAGGCCATTCAATCTTGTCAAGTCATGCTAGCCGTCGCAACAGCCTTCGAGATATATCGTGTCAGGTTTATCATGTCAAGAGTGCGCCACGGCGGGCCACTATCAAGAATTGTCATGTCAAATTGTCAGGTCAAGTTATCTTGTCAGGAGTGCACCACGGCGGGTCACTATCAAGTCATGTCATTTATCAAGGAGGGAAAAAACTTGCACAATTAAATAATAATATATTAATAATATATATATTCTTGAAGCCAAGGAGAAACTCTACAACTTTCATGTTGGGAGTGGGAAGAAATTCTGACCACAATTCAGGCAAATAAAGCATTTAAACAATCAAAGTGGACCCCATGCGGCCAAAAAGTGGAAGAACATACATGCGGCCAAAGAGAGTGGGAGGCCACCCATGCGGCCAGCCAAAGCTTATGCGGCCAGAAAAATAACTAGAGGGGGCCATGCGGCCAGCAAGAATTATTCATGCAACCAGAAAGGACAAGGAGAGAGGAACCCGCAATAAATGCAAGCTTCCACTCAAGCAAAAGAAAAGGGCACGTGGCCACTCAAGTACTGAGGCCATGGGGCCTAAAATTACAACTATACAAATATTGCCCTGCGGCCTATGCAAATAAGGCCACGTGGCCAAGCAATTATTTTCATGCGACAACTAAAGTGCGGGGCCAGGCTGGCAATTTAATGCATGCAAGCAGTTGATAAATTCCTATGCGGCTATAATTAGCATTTGCAAGCAAATGCAATATAAAAGAGATTAAATAATATACCACTATATAGAGCCATGCGGCTCACCCTCACATTGCTTGCATGAAAGTACAAACAAATAAATAAATAAATAAATAAATAATGGCCATGCGGTTGATGCCAAGGAAGGGCCTTTGAAGCATTAAATATAATTTATCAAAGCCTTAAGGCATAAGGCATTAAGTAATAAAGGTAGGGACTTAATTGCATAAAACATTAATTCATAAAGTTAAGGACTTAAATGCATAAGCATTAAGTGTTAAAGTTAAGGACTTAAACGCATAAGCATTAAGTTCTCAGAAGCCTTATGCGGCTCCAAAGGCATTAATTAATGCTTAAAAAATTGCATTAAAGAAATCATTACATGCATTCTTTGAATGCATGCGGCTGGAGCATAAATTAATGCATGAAAAATGCATTAATGGCATTCTTGGAGGGCTATGCGGCGGGCTCATTAAAGAATTGTATTAAATGATACATGTAAACTAACTGCTTGCTATTGCATTAGTAGGCCATGCGGTTGAGTACTAAAAATGCCCATGCGACTCTACAAAAATCCCATAGGTCAAATTGGACCTAACGAACTTCTCTGCAATCATGGGATCATCAACTTAGCAAAATATGCAAGTTTGATGGATCAAAATCCTGGAAACCGAAAATACCACAAAACTAGATTTACAAAAATTTAACCATGGAAATGAAAAATGCCAAGTACTAAAGTGGGTTAGAAACACATGAGGAAGACAATGGAACAATAAAAGTGGACTTCTTCCATGAAGCAAGGTGCACTTGCCTAAGCTCTCCCCCCTCTCTCCTGGTAGGTGAAGAGTAAAGATGGAGAAGAAGAAATGAGTAATGAGTAATAATGGAAGAGAGAGAGAGAGGGGTTGATATTTATGGTGGGAGTGGTGGTAGGTGGGATATTTAATAAAGGGAGTGGGAGTGGTTCACATTAAAACCAAGCGAAACCGAACCATGCAAAACCAAGTCGAACCAAGTCAAAATAAACCAATCAAGGAAATGCCAAAATAAATCAAGCAGGAAGACATGCAATACGGGTCGAAATACGTACACGTATTCCAAATATGTAATACGAGATATGGGCATTACAGGGGTTTGGGAACTGGTTTAAGGGTGGTTTGGGACTACTTGTAGCTAATTTAAGGGGCTGGATTTAGGGCCAAGTTAAGGGCTGTTTTGGGGACAGGTAGAGGCTGGCTTGGGGTTACTTGTGTAACACCCAGTTTTTCCAAATGAGGGTAATTTTGAACTTTTGTATTTTAAATCATTTAATAATGATATTTAAGTCATGATATGATTTTTGGTGATTTTTAGTTATTTTAAAACTATTTATTTGAGTGAAATGTGAAATTTGTGTTTTGCTAGTGTAACCTTAGTCATACATGACCTAGAAGACTAATCATGACCAATGAGACCTAATCATGTGTTTAGGATTTCAAACTTCTATTTTTAAGCCTAGGGGTATTTTGGTCATTTTGACATTTTTGTGAAATTGTGAATTATATTAATTAAATATGTGTTAGTTACATTGTTGAGACTTGACCTAGAAGTTAGCCTAATCTAGATGTTAACCATGACCCTAGAAGCTAAGCTAGAGGATTTCAATTAAGTAATCACATTAGTGTAATATCTAGATATTATTAGGAAAGATATTTTACTTTTGAGATATTTGTGAAAAGATGCCTTAACCAATAGGAAGCCTTAGAATTTGTTGGAGAAACCTTAGCCACTTATCCTAAACCCTAACCCTAATGTTTTCAACAGCCATCACACATTTCCCCCCCTATAAATGCAACACATTAATCATTTGCACCATTTTTAATTCATTTTATTTGCCACCTTTGTGTTCTTCCCTAAACTTCTCCCCAAATATCCAAATCAACTCCAATTTGAGCCAAATTTCTTGCATTGGAATCCCCTACTGTTGAGGATGCTAAGGGGAGCTAGCTAGCAAGGTTGCACAAGCATTTGGCACCCCCAAGTGAAGAGGACAACCACCCCTATTCTAGGTTTTCATTGAGTTTTTACTCAATAGGTAAATGCCCTCATACATAGTTAAATTTCTGTTTTCTCTTCATGAATTCATGCATCTAGGTACCAGGGACCTATAGGCTGAGTTTGGTAGAAATTGGATTGGGTTTGGTGTCCGTATCGGACACGTATCTAGGTTTTAAATCAAGTGTTTGATGATTTGCCACTGTCAATTAAATGTTAATATTTTTGAAAACTAATTGCAGAATCTTCTAGCCCTATAGGTGTAGATCACAGAACCATGACACTGAGCACGAGACCATGTCGTGTTCGTGTCCAAATTGGACACGAACACGCTGTACACAGCACAGTGCACTGTCCTGCTACCTCGTGTCCAGTTCTCACTGGACACGACACGAGACCCGACCAATTTTGGTCAGCACCGAGGGGCAATGACTGACATTGTGCCCATAAAATTTAGGGAGGTATCGTTGAGTGGTTCGAGAGAAAACTCCCTCGCACTGGTCGAGCACAGCCTGTGCACGAGTGCACAGACCTCACTGACACGACCTTGTAACCCGGACACGACACGTCCCCGACTCGATTCAGGCACCCTTAGACCTAGCCTTAGACCTACCCTAGCCTCGTGCATGAGCACGAGACTCCTCGTGCCACGCGTCGAGTTCTATCCTTCTCGACATGGCCGCACGAGGTCACTGTTTCACTGTTTTTACTGATACTTGTTTTCTTGCATTTGGACACGTTGTGTCGACTTTTGTGGACACAATACAACCTGTATGACACCTTGCCATGTATAAGACACGATACCAACCATTAATTGTTAATATTAACATGTTTTTCATATTCAAATCCCTAATTCCCCATTTTTCTGATACGGTTTTTAAGTATCAGTGTTCTTCTTCGATTTCAGATATTTAATTCCTGTTTAAGTGTTAATTTCACATGTTTAACATGTTAATTAGTTGCTACTTTTATATGTTATATACTAGGGTTTTGTTCCATGAGTTTGTTGTGGGTTGATCGGGTTTAGGAGGAGTTCAGTACACTGACCTGAGAATTTCTGTCATCCACACACAAGACACTGAGTGCACATTTTAGGATTTAAGCTGAGTTTTGGTTTTTAAATTGAGAATTAATAGTTAATATAATGTTGTTAATATGTAAACATGTGTGTTATATTGGGTTTTTGCCTCTGGGAACAAGGTGATGTTCAATTGATTGTTATTTGGGTTTTCCATTGCCATTTGTTATCAAACTGTTTTTTTTTAACTGTTAACTGAAGAATTAATTCCTGAGAACCTGAAATTGAAACCTGAGGTTAGTTAGGTTGTGTTAGATTGAATTCATTGTTAATTGAGAAGTCCTGAGATGTACAGTTATGTATAACCTGAATTTTGGGTTTGATTTTACAATGATAAACTGAGTCTTGGTTTTAAATTGTTGGGTGTTCGAATGTTGACTTGGGTTTAACTACCATCTTTTCCTGAGAATGAAACTGAAATGGGAGAACCTGAGATTGTCCTGCATCCCTCATACAGGATGCATCTTGCATTCACTGAAACCTTGGCATTCAAATTGGGTTCATTTATGCATGACTGCATTTGGGGATGAGAATGGGGTTTTTGTGTAAAAACTGAAATTTGAATAGGTTCAAGTATGAAATTCTGAGAGTTCATTCAATGATAAAAACTGAGTTTTTGGGTGCTAATAGGTAAAATGGTTTTGGTAAAACCTGAGAGTGCATATGTGTCCTGAGTTTCACATTGACAGTAAAACTGAGAACCTGAGATTTTCCTGAGAATCTGAGAATTAGCACTGTCAACTATCAATTGCACACACACACCTACACATGAGAACCTAGGACTGATTCCTATAGACACTGCTATACATGTGCATTGTTTACAGATTTTTCCCATTTCATTTATCACACCCACACACAAGTGCCTAACACACACACACTCATACCCATTGTAACTAATGTATGCAACTGTTTTCCTATTAAATGTTAGCTATCACACATTGTCACATTCACCCACATACATTTCACTCATACACACACAGCCCCCTTTCCCTTCTATATGTATGCAACATGTATAATATATATATAAATAAATGTAGGTTTGCATGTATATGCCTTAGCCACACTATGTACCTATGTACACATGTATGTATATAGATGGTATGTGTAAAGAGTGTTTTGGTATTTGTAGTTGAGAGCTTGCCTTAGCTCATTTGCTTCTTGGTTCATTGTAACCATACACATGGTATATATATGTGGAACTATGTACATGTCATTGGGTATATGTGTGAGGTATATGGGATGAGGTTGGGGTTATAAATAATATATGATGTGATATATCTTAGGGTATGATATGGTATGGGATAGAATTTAGGAGTTTAGTTTTAATATAGAGTTGACTAGATAGTTGACCCTTGACTATGTTGACTAGATAGAAGCCCAAACCCTAAATGTTGACTTGGGTTGACCCAGAGTTGACCAAGTTTGACTGGGACCTAGTTTGACCTAGGCAGTTGACCAAGTTCGACTTAGAGTTGACTTTGACCTAGAATTGACTTAGAATCATGTAGATTGCATCGTAGACTTTATTTATCTTATTTTAAACACATTATAACCTGTACTGCTCTATTTAGGACTTTGTGACTCCGGTGCAGACATCTGATATTTTATTACTCTTTTCAGAGTAACAGGCGAGTATATTCTCTGATAGTTCTTTCATTTACTTGTCAATTACTGTACTTCAGTTCTAGTTACTTGTATGTGATTCTCTGTTACAAACACGTATTTTTATTTCTGAATCCATGTATGCGACACACATACTTACTTGTCTTACCTCTATTATTCGAATCACCATACGAATCATCATACGAATCACTATTCGAATCACCCTATTCGTATCTTCATATGTTGGTTGGACTTGTATTCGTCTTATGTGTTGGATTACGGATTCATTTGTATTAGACTGGGCGGGGAAATACTGATTAGACATGTAGACATATCCCCATATTCGAATCACCCCTCTGTGAATTATATTCGAACGATAGCCATCCCTCATCTGATCAGTGAGTGGTGTGCCGTATTACCTACAGCCGTTTACATGTCGAACTCGGTATTTTAAAATACACTTGGAGAATTTATTCGAATCATTGTTTGACTACTATTCGAATCACTATTCGTATCACCTTATTCGAATCACTATTCGCATCATCTTATTCGAATCACCTTATTAGAACAATGATTAGAATCACATTCGACTCATCTTGTATTAGACTCACTTTGGGATTACACTCGACTTATATTGTACCATCTGAACTCATTATGTTACTCTAGTTCAGCTAGATCTTGTTTTACAGTCTTCATTGCTATGATTCTTCTCTTGTTTAGTTATTTACTTTCCTTACACTTTATCTGTCTTTCTTACCATCACCTGAACATAAACTGCCATATTCATCAATACAACTGTCTATAACTGCTTTATAGTTCTCTGTCATTTACTTGGAATTTCTTGATGAAATGTACTCGTTCCTGTCCTGACTGGACCTGTTGAAAATATTACAGATGATTGCCCTGATGACATTTGCCCCACTTGCCTTGGAGCAGGAGACGGCTTAGCTACCTTTGGCCCCGACACTCAGGAGTGATCGGGAGACTAGCTAGTAGACTTGGTTTAGTTTTCATGTTTTAGAACTTGAATTGTAATAACTTGAGATACGAGTTTGTATTTGACTTTGTTTGAGATATTATTATTTAGTAGTTTATAAATGTTGTTATTTAGTTTTTAGTTAAACTTCTGTGTTATCTTATCGTGCTTAGACTGTGATTGAGATTTCACTATATCCATACTTGTCCTCCGTTCGGAGTTGAGATATTGACAAGTACATTATATAATTGCGTGAGTGGTTGATTAGATAGTAACCTAGGACAGCGTTCTACCGCCGACGCTGCAGCGTAGGCTGGACGTACCCACTTCTCGTGCCCTTACTCTAGGGTGCGGGTCGTGACAACTTGGCTGCTGCCAGGGGGGCAGCAGCTCCCCATCTATGCTGCTGCTGCTGGGATATATGCTGCTGCCTATGGCAACAGCTCCCTCTCCCTCTAACTCTCTCAACCTCCACATCTATCACTCCTCCACTCTAAATCTCTCTACCACACAACACACAATTCTAACACCACTCCCTCTACCACTCTCTACTCCTTAATCACTCTCTAATATCCAAATCTCTACTCCCCACACACACCCATATATATATATATATATATATATATATATATATATATATATATATATATATATATATATATATGGAAGCGGATCAAAAGCTCCCCTTAGAAAGCCCCCCAAAAACCCCCCTCACTCTAATCCGTAATTTAATGTTAATATTAATGTTAATATTAATGTTAATATTAATATTAATGTTAATATTAACATTAAATACTAAAATTAACATTAAACTTAACATTAAAATTAATATTAACATTAATATTAACATTAACATTAATATTAACAATAACATTAACATTAATATAAAAAAAAATTTAAAAAAATTAATATTAACATTAAAATTAATATTAACATTAATATTAACATTAATATTAACATTAATATTACGAATTAGAGTGAGGGGGGTTTTTGGGGGGCTTTCTAAGGGGGGCTTTTGATCCGCTCCCTATATATATATATATATATATATATATATATATATATATATATATATATATATATATATATATATATATATATATATATATATATATATAAACACACACTCATGTGTATATATATAGACACACTCTCATGTATATACATATATAGAGACACACACACACACTAACACAATAATTTAGGAGTGCCTAAACCACTTAGACACAAATCTAATTATTCTAGAGGTGTCCAAATTTGGGAGAAACTCAAGGACACAATCACAATCATAACTTCTCCTAGGACACTCCAAACGGACTCAAACTTGACACGAAGAGGGACACAAACACGGGGATCAATCCTACTGGGTTCAAACTATTTATTATGATGAAAAGAAAGAATTAGAGAATAAGTTGTACCTATCGGGAGATGGATCCCAATTAAAATTCTCCTACACGGCTCCGACACAAAACGAATTGTTTAGGACACACCCCTCCACTTCTTGCTCCCAAAAGCTTGGAGAAGCACCACTTGGGGTAGAGGGAGAGATCGATGGAAGAAAAACGGAAAGAAAAGCTTTACGTGGAGATAAAATCCAAGGATTTCTCTTCTTCCTTTTGGAAAGAACTTGGAGAAGAAGAAGAATAAGAAGAAAATTTAAAGTGGGAAGAAGGAAAGAGGGAAGAAGTGGCCAGCCCTAATAAGGGGGTTTGGGGCACTTGCTATTTACAAGTTTGCCCCTCCCTTTACTTTCATGCTAAGTTAGCTTCCTAATTTGGTTTTGGGAGTTAGTTTAGACCAAATAAAAATCATACTTAAGCCTAAACACTCATGTGGGATTAGTCCAAACTCATCAACCTAAATATTAAGTTTGGTGGGCCATGGCTAATTAATGTGTGGGTCCCATTAGAGTCAAAACTACCCTGGATCTCCGATACAAGTCGGATTGAGCTGAAATTCAAACCCGACTCAAATAACCCTAAAATAATATTATAAATAAATAAATAATTTTAAAAAAATATTCTAAAATAAAAAATAATAAAAATACTCCTGTTTCTGAAAACTGGGGGTGACACCCGTGTCCAGGCGAACGTCATACGTGAGTTTGGGACAAGCACGACACAAATCGGGAGCTGTTACCTACGTGTCCGGTCGAGCTAGGGGTTGTGGAGGGTGCTGACGGCGGCTAGAGGCATCGTCGTCGTAGCGCTCGGGTGGTGCTACACTCGTCTCGACGAGGCGCGTCTAGTGGTGGTGGCGGCGAGCGTCGACGTCGGTTGTGGAGGCGGCGCTAGGGTTGTCGCCGGAGTTAGGGTTAGGGTTAGGAAGTAGGGGGTCGAGATAGGATTGGGGCGGTCGAGAATTTAGCCTAGGGTTAGGGTTTCGACGAGGGGAGTATTTATAGGGGGGTAGGTCGGTCGAAGTCGGCTAGGTCGGCCGGAAAAGGCGGAGAAAAGCGGTCGTCGGTCGTCGGGGCAGCTGGCCAGTCGTCGGGGGTTGGTGACGGGGGTTTTTGCAGTCGGGTCCCCCAATTTTGGGGTTTTGCAGGAAAGTCTAATGCCTAACAGTTTGCAAATAACATTTGCAAACTGTGATTAAAATAATTGATATATTTGCAAACTGATATAAAAATAAATTTAAATATTACAAAGTGATATTAAAACATTTCAAATAATTACAAAATAATATATGTTGATTTAAAAACTATTTAAAAATCATTTAAAAATTTTAGAAAAATTCCTAGCAATTATATTAATCCATTTTAAATATATAAAATCTATTTAATATTATAAAAATATTATTTTGAAAATTAGGGGCTTACAATTATCTACACCACATGATCTCACCTCCTAACCGATGTGGGACTAAATTATCAACTCCATCGTCCCCCCCCCATTCGAGGGCTCAACCAGAAACGAAATACAACCCAACAATCTCCACCTTAGCTCATTTTTGTGCCCGCTAGCCGAACAACCTTTAGCATCCCTGCTACCTTTTGTTCGTTTCCGTCAGCCGAACAACATTAGCACTCATTGCTAGCTTTTTATTTGTTCCCGCCAGCCAAGCATCCTGGAGATTCAACATATTATCGTCTCGATCCGTTCGACCACAGAACCAAATTGACACGTTCATCCATACCACCATTATGTGCCAACCACAACGTCTTGCTCCACCTTGGGCGCGTCAAAGCCACATTTGAAGCCAATTCGTGTAGTTGATGCTCCTACTCCACGTTGAGAAGAGCCCGTATAATCCGTTATACACATGAACGTTCAGCACCATATGTCTCAAACTAATTAGAGCCGCCCAAACTAGTCCCGTAACCAGGGCCGGCCCGGAGGGTTGGGTTGCCCAAGACAAAACAAATTTTGGTTGCCCTTACCTAGTCCAAAATAAATTTTGCTATACTTCAAGTATAGCAAGTGCTCACCACTTGAGCATATGCTTGTTTGACGAAGATAAATTGGAGGCACGTAGACAGTATAGATTCAATGAGAACGTAGTACCAACTAGTTATCCATTTATGGTTGTAATTTCTCTGGTGGCATTTGGTTTCATCAGTTAAACCACAAAAACTGCATTTTGGTTGTCCTTACCACCGAAAGCACTACCAGTTTTCCCCTGGCTACTCAAGTCATCACACTCTTCTTGATCAGCATTGTCTCTCAATTCTGTTTACAATAATATTCTCACAAGATTTACTGTCCTCTCTTGTTCTGAAACTATTGTGGTTCCACTTGTCTTTTGACATATAGAGAGAAGTTGGAGTTACTTTAACACCTCCAACTGGCAAACAAAGGGAAAGCTGGACAGGGCTTCAAGTAATACGTCATTTGCAGATAAAATTTGATGATCGGAAAAAGTATTTATTTTTGTTCCTAGGATCTTGCTTTCACATTTTCCTGATATTTAATTAAATCAATATGTTGATTTATGTCAGATATGAACGTATACTTGACACCATTATCTTATATAGATAAATATATCAAATATAATGCAAACAAATTGTGGAATTGTTCAAGTATATATATGAGAAGAAGTAACATTTCCTAAGGAGTTTTCTATCTTTTTTTGTGGACAGGCCAGCTTGTAACAGACCACTACAATTTGCATTTAATTGTAACAGACCACTACAATTTGCAAAGAACATACACAAATTGTACAAAGGTTGTAAGAACAATACAATTTGCAAAGAACACTACATTTAGAAGAAAATGATCGAACAAATGAGAAAAAACATAAAAGTATATAGATACAAAATTTGATAAAATCAAGATTACATTGCGCTTTTAGCTCGAACTATACAGTAAATCTTGATTACAAAAATAACAACCAAATAGCATGTCCGATCATTATAGTTTATAAACTAGTACAACCCGGTTCAAAGAAAAATGCTTCTACTTGCATTTTTTGAAGCAAATTCTTCAATCAAGTGATCATACTTAAGCTTCTCTAGTAGCTCATTTTCAATTGAGATCATAGCTAATCCATTTAATCTTTCTTGTGACATGGTGGTCCGAAGGTAATTTTTTATCAACTTTAACTTAGAAAAGCTCCTTTTCGCCGAAGCAACCGTGACCGGTATAGTCAACAAAATTCGATAAGCAACCCAAGCATTCCGAAAACCACCATCTTCCCAATAAGACCCTATGAAGTCAAGGATTTCAATTGATTTTGTTACTTTTTTAGGTAATATTGCTTTCAATTCTTTAAGGTCTCCAAATAACTCTTTCCCATTTATATCACAATGTCGGTCGTGTTCCAAAAACCTTTCTAGTTTAGTGCAATGAACCATCAAGTTTTCATCACTAACACTTCTCAACTTTGCATTAAACAAGAACCCAAAGATTTCTTCAAAAAGTTCAAATTGTTCAAATCGATCATTGAGTGATGTAAGAGCTTGATCTATAATGTGAATAAAATAGGTGATTCTAAAATTACCCTCCGGTGTTTGGCTTTCTTCTACACCCACCTCCGTATCCTCATCGAAATGCTTGCTTCTACGAACAACTCTCTTTTTTGGAAAAGTCGGATCGATACCAACTTCATTAGCAAGTTCTTTAGCTTCTTTCATCAAGTCTTCAAACCCATCTTCTCTAAACTTTTGAAAGAATGTGATGAGCTCCTTTAGTCTTGTAATTGCTTCCTCCAAATTCATCTCTTCTTGTTGAAGTATTTTGCTAACCCGATTAATTTTTTCCAAAATTTTGTACCAAATGCATAAGCTAATCAAGAACTCAAAATCTTCTAAAGCATTTTTGCACAAACCTTTAGCTTTGGCCATCACAACATCCTCTTTAGAAGTATTTGCAATTTCAATCAAAGCATCTCTCAATTCCGGCGCTTGATTTCTTATAGCTCTAACACTCTCAATATGACTTTCCCAACGAGTTACCGACAACGGCTTTGGTGTCAACCCCTTCACATATCTTCTAAGAACATCCCATCGTTGCGTTGAACCCGAAAACAAAGTATAAACCTTTTGCACATATGCAAAAAAGTTTCTAGCTTTCACACAAGATTTTGCCATATCACATAGTGCAAGGTTTAAGCTATGACATCCACAAGGTACATAAAGTGCCCTAGGATTTATGTCAAGTAGCCTCTTTTGCACACCTTGATTTTTTCCCTTCATATTTGCCCCATTATCATAACCTTGACCTCTTACGTCATCAATGTTGAGCTTAAGATCAATCAAGGTATCTTCAAGTTGCTTGAAAAGTCCAAGGCCCGAAGTGTCATGAACTTTTATAAACCCAAGAAAGAACTCTTCTATCTTTACTTTACTTCCATCTTCAACATCCACACATCTTATGACAATTGACATTTGTTCTTCATGACTTAGATCTGGAGTGCAATCAAGAATAACGAAGAAGTACTTTGCCTTCAAAATCTTTTGGAGTATTTTTTTCTTTGATCTCATTTGCTAACAAGATTATCAACTCATTTTGAATTTTGTGGCTAAGATAATGGTGTTGAATTTCATTATTGATCACATGACGAAGATGCTCTTGCATAATTGGATCAAATTCTGCAACAAATTCTATAATTTGACAAAAGAGTCCATTGTTCTTCTCGTAGATCTTCTCATTAGTACCACGAAATGGCAAACCATTTCGCGAAAGTGTCTTCACAACCCCAATGATTCGAACTAGTATTATCTTCCAACGAACCTTTTCCTTGTCAATTTGTGCTTGCATTTCTTTGTCAATCGTTGTCTTTAGCTTTAGTCCCTTTTGTAAGTCAACCCACTTCACAATATTTGCATTGTGTTCCGGATTACCTTCATGGTCTCGAAGCTTTGTAGGTAGGTTGTGCCAATCATTAATTCCATTTTCGGCCAAATTAGATATCATTCTTCTATGCTTAAATAGCTTGCAACAAAAACAAAAGACTTTATTCAACTCATTTGAATAGACAAGCCACTTTCTTTCTTGCTTCTCCCCGTTTGGTTGATGACTAATGTAAAGTTTAGAAGAAAATAACCTCCCATTACTTTTGTCTCTTGGAAACTCATCATTTTCTTTCAAAATCTTAATATGGCCTCGTTGAACTAAGAGTATCCTCTTGGCATCATTAATTTTTCCCCACAAACCCGGATCGTAATTCACATCAACATCTTTTTCAAGATCAAGCACACTTTCATTCATTGGCTCCACGTGACCTTCACCACTAGCTTCTCCATTAGCATCTTCTTCATCATTATGATCTTCTTCATTAGGCTCCCCATCACCTTCATTGATAGGCTCTTCAAGGACATCATCCGTACTTTCATTATTAGCTTCTTCAACTAGACCCAAAGGTTGAGAATTTTGAGCTTTTGCATTAAACAACTTGGAAATTGATCCCGCTAGTGATTTTGTAATTGCATCTTTACATTGTTTGACCCTTCTATTGTAAGCTCCGGAATTTTGTTGTCGAAATCTCACTCGATCTTTATCATCTTCATTTTTTGTCATGGTACCGGTACCTATACAATAATACAAATCAAGTATAGCATAAATTTATATGTTTCATTTATAGGTTTCATTAAATTTATAGGTTCATAATTTCATTAAATATTGGTGTCACGCCCCAGTTCCAAATAATCGGATCGGGAACACGTGGCATGCCAGCTGTACGATCAAGTATAGAAAACCCCCAATTTAATGGACTATACTCGATCGTAGTACGCTGAAGTAACAACTAAATAATAATACAGGCAGGTAAATACTAATCTCATCCACAGGAAAAATCACAGAATAAAGCTGGAAGGAATGAAAATAACTCTGAATCAAACTATAAGTCATGACTAGTGGGAAATAATCCACTAATAAATGTATGAAAGAACTACTAAAAGAGTACAACTGAACCAGAAAAGAAATAGATAGTCACTAGCAGAAATCACCTAAGAACTCAAGAAACTCACGAGGCTCAACATTGAAGTCCTCGTCAACAAAAGTCTCCAATCTCCGTAGTCCGTCGGTACCTGTGCTCGTCCCAATCTGGAAAAGGTGCCAGGTCCTCAGAGGGACGTAACAAGTACACAAGAAATCGACATGCATGATAGTACAGGGCAGTATATAAATAACTAGAACAAAATGTAACATAACATCTCCCCAACCAAACAAGGACAGGAGTTGTCATGCGACATACGACAGGTAAACTAACCATCTATGTGTAATGCTCTCGAGACATCTCTAATGGTGCATGAGGGAGGGAGAAGAAGAAGAAGAAACGGCCACCAAGCGTCCTACGGTTTGAGGAACGAGGGGCTACGAGCATCCAGCGTCCATTGGAAACAGAAATTCTCATACACCACTAGTAGACTCTCCCCACCCAATGTGTATCTGTACCGTATACACGGTACAAATAATATGCAAGACGTCATAGTATATATAAGTAGACCTGTACCAACCACTAGACCAGACGCGAACTCACGTGCCAATGATCAGTCGACACACAAATCCATGCTCTCAACTCACTCATATAGTGATCGTGTATGATACGGTGTCCGGCTAGAAGGTACCACATACCTTCACAATACACGAGATAAGTCCACTACTACTAGACGCGTGCACACAACTGAGAAGTAACTAGGTAACATAAACTAACTGCAAAAATATACAATCAAGCAAGGTATACTTGCCTGTGTCCAATAGCTGAGAATCCGAGTCTGGTATAGAGTCCAAGTTCCGAGAAACGAATAATCCTACAATAACATTAACCCTAATTCATTACTAATTAACCAAATTAAACTATACATTTAATTGATAATTAATCGATAATTATTATTCAAACCATTACTACTAGCTAATCATTACTAATAAATATGAATAATATCATACAATAATAAGTATGAAGCACTTATTATTATACTTTTATATTCTGAAATTATTAATACAATTAATAATTTAATAATTAATAAATTACTTATAACTAATTAGTTAAACAATTAAGAAACACATGCATTCACAAATTTCCATTAATTATAAATACTAATTAATAAATAATGGCAAGTCTAAATTTGGTTAGAAAACACTTTTCCATGAAAACCCACTGGAAATAATATTTTTAATATTATTTACCTAATTTATAAGTAATTAAAAACATTTAACTACTAATATATAGAAATTACCAATTTAGCTATTATAATTAGAATTAAATGTTAAAAATTCACTAATAAATTGGGAAAAATCATAAATCACAGAAAATAACATTTCTAACAGTGACTATACATTTATGAGCATTACCAATAATAATTTATAATTATTATAAATTAAAACTAGTATTGAACTAATTACATAATCAAATATATTTAACTCTGGTTTAATGCCAAATAAATAATAAACATAATTATTCTCTTTTGAAAATTTTACAGTAAATAGGTATAATTATTATCTACAAGTTTTGTATAAAACTCATTAATTAATTCTTAATGGATTAATTAATAAAAATCCAAAACAGTGTAAATAAACAGTCATTTAGAATCAGTAATTCACAGTTTAAAATATAAATAAAATATCTAAACTATTTATTAAATCTTGAAAATTTAACAGTAATTAGTTTACATTATTACCTACAATTTTTGTATAGATCATAACGAGTGATTCCTAATGGATTAAATTCAAAAAAAACAAAACAGAATATATAATTCTGTGGAAATTTACACAAAAACTGCTTCATTGACATCAGTTAAAATACCTAATAAATACGAATAATTTGTATAAAAATCTGATACAATTAATATAGAATCTATACTAATGTCTCTAATCAATAGACTAATAATTTAGGTACAAATTACTATCAATTTATCCTTAATTAATTAATCACACAGCCATAATTACACCAAATAATTATTTTACATTCACGAATCAATACGGATAAAATCATAATAATTCACAATAAATTCTTTACAATTTATTTCTGATTCTACGCTAAATTAACAATCATAAAACATTAATAATACTAATTAAAATCATTATTTCTTCCTTACACAGATTATTAATAAATGACTATTTGTAGGAAAAGAAAATAGAAATTAATGCTCTAGGTTTTGTAGGGGGATAACCTCGTGACAAAGCCACGTAGGGGCTCGAGATCGTACCTGCCGACTGCAGGGAGTCGGGGCTACACTACGATGGTGATGGCGCCGCCGGAGATGGCCTGAACGCCGAGGACGAGGTGATCTCTTCGCTGAACGCACGCCGGCCGAGATAGGAGGGAAGGGGAGTTCTCGGGTAGCCGAAAAAATGGAGGGGGAAGAAGTGGTGGTGTGGCCGAAAAGTGGAGGGGAAAGAGGGGTTGTGTGGCCGAAAAAATGAAAGGAAGGAGAGGTTATCATTTGGTTACAAGAGATCCATACTTTGTGGAAACCAAAATTCATGTGGTAGAGAATGGGTTAAGGTTGGTTAAGAAATTAATTAGCATTCTAAGTATACATAAACATGTAAATTCATTCTTAATTAAATAGTGACAAAAAAATAAATTTGGGTTAGGACTAAACTTGGGTTTTAAAGTTAAGTTATCTAGAGTTTTAATTAGGCTTACACTTTACCACACATCCACAGGTGAATATAGCCACATATAGATACATATATATTTACATACATATATTACTATATATCATCAACATTAATTAATTGTTAGTTAAAATAACAATTAATAAAAAAAAAACAAATTTAATTTGAGGGGTTTTACATAATGTAACAGCATTTATTTAACAAATAACAATATTTAGTAATCTTGCATCTATATATATACAATATAAATTAAACCTTGATTAGAAATAATTAATTAATTATTTAAGTAAAATAAATTAACAAGCTATTCTTCAAATAAAAAAAATAAAAAAAATAATTTTAAAAATTCCCTGAAAATTCAGGGGGTTTACAATTGGTTTCATTAAATTAACCAGGTTGGGACCCTAAAAAAAAATAACCAGGTTGGGAATTTTTTCTTGAATTTTTTTGAATTTTTTCTTCCCATGAGTCCATCAGGTTGGGACCCTAAAAAATATTGGTTTCATTAAACTTTTTTTGAATTTTTTCTTCCCATAAGTCCATCAGATCTGACCTAAGTGACCTTTCACAAATCACAAAGAAAGTAGATGGAGAACTAAACTTCAAATAACTGAAATAAGCAAGGGACTAAGGGAGAAATTAGAGAAATTAGAGGGAGAGGAGAAGAATACCTAGAAAAGGGAGATGAGAGAATTGGATTTGGTTTGGGATGACAGCAGCAGCAATGAGGATTGAGGATGAGCAGCAACCAGCAAGCAAACGACCACGATTCTTTTTTCTTCAGCACCCGCTCGGCTCCTCAATGCACAGGCGGCAGCAGCCAGCAGCATTCAATTTTTTTTTTTTTTTGTTTGGCCGGGGGTCATGTGTAAATGTTGCCCTTTGGTTAGGGGGTTGCCCAAGCCCATTGGCTTGTTGGGCTTGCCTTAGGGCCGGTCCTGCCCGTAACCATGGGCTCTGATACCACGTGTTGGTAATGCGGTGTGACCCGAACCAGAGTTGGCCTATGAGATGCGATATTGAATTGGGCCCACATACCTTAAAAGAGAATTCTCATGTAATGTCTGAACCAATCTCAATTATCTACACCACATGATCTCACCTCCTAACCGATGTGGGACTAAATACAACCCAACAAATATTATGTTATAAAATTATACTTGAGATATTAAGTTGTCTAATTTTAAAATTTATAATATTAAATAAAAAACTGTAACAATTAGAAGTTTAATACCAAGTTAAAAAAATTAAAATTAGATTATTTAGTAATAAAAATCTTATATAATATTTAATATTAGAATTTGGACCTCCATAAAGTTAAAGGTTAGAGTTTGGTTCTTCGTGCATCTCCACGGAAGCACTTTTCCATGTCGGGAAGACACGGCCCACATGTCAGTGTGGGCCAGACGGTCGCAAATTATGGTTTTCTCAATAATTCCCTACCCGCCCTTCGAAGAAAGAGGAAAGGGTAGAATCCATATAAACCCCAAATTCCCAAGAAGAATTTCAACACACAGACTCCTCCTCCTTCTTCTTCTTCTCCAATCGATAATAAATTCAGCATAAAATTTGATCTGGAGGAGATGGATCAGTACCGGCTGGTAGAGAAGCAGTCGTCGACTCCGGAGGAGAACGAAGTAAGGATCACCGACCAAGGAAGCATCTGGACTTTCCACAACCACGCCACTTCCATGCTCCAGGTGATTTCTTTCTTTCTTTCTTTCTTTCACTCCAACAATGAATAATTCCGATTGTTAATTCACTTTTTTTTTTTAAATTTCTATTTCGTGTTGATCTAGTTCTATGCAGATTGTTATTTTCCAGGGTCGTGCTCAATTTCTAATTAGAAGAGGTTGGAAACGTTTGGATTATGCAGTACTTGATGAAATTGGCAATGGATAGTAGTCAGGAATTAGGAATGGTGTTTGATTGTGCTTTCTTTTTTCCATGGAAAATATTTCCATCATCAATTTTCCACCACCAATTGTAGTGTTTGATAGTTTATATTCTCCATGGAATTATTTTCCAAAAAAAGCTATCATTTTCCATATTTTCTTCCAAAATAGTGGAAAATGGAACTGGCCCAACTCATAGGAAAATATCGTTTTTCATGGAAAATACTTATTTTCCGTGGAAAATAATGATAATCAAACACCCAAATTAAAAGTCTTCCATAAGAAAATTTCAAAATTCCATGGTAGTAAAATAATTCCGTGGAATTAATTTATTTTCCGCATATTTCCACCTTGCAATCAAACGCACCCTATTCGAAAAAAGAGAAGAAATACCTAGCTTAGTTACTAAATTTTCAAATAAAATGCCATTTAGTTTTGAAGATAATGTAGTACAACCAGGTAGTTCCATTGTCCTACGCTGTCGATCGCTGCCATTTGTCGTCCTTTAATCTTTGCCTAAGCTGCCTAGTCGCTGCTACGAGTGTGTGTGTGTGTGTGTGTGTGTGTGAGAGAGAGAGAGAGAGAGAGAGAGAGAGAGAGGGTTGGCTTGACGACGTTA
>JANAVB010035417.1:0-370214 GCA_029216955.1 Iris pallida | reverse complement strand
ACTTGAATGGTTTCTTCGTGCTCAATATATTATTGTTATCTCAGTTATTATCAGTATCTTTTAATTACCTTTACTATTTTTTTGTGATTTGCTAGTTTTAGTTCCTAAGTGAAGCCTCCTTTGTGGTACTTGCTCTTTCTGGGGTCTGACCCAGCTGGTTTTGTATGGCCAGATATCGGAGCAGCTCCAGAGGATCTACCTACCTTCCAGCCAGATGGTGACCACCAGGCATAACCCTGGCAACGAGTGGGTTTTTTTTGTCCTCCCACTTTATTGTAAAATTATTCTTTTGAGGCGTTTAGCAGACGAGCACGTGTTAGCTCGTATTGTACCTTATTTACTGTCTGCCTACGGGTGTAACATGATTGACAAATCCTAGGATTGATCATGTATGACTGAAACTCTTGCTAGTCTTAACATTTTGTACGACTAGCTTTATGATTATCCGAATATGTAATATATGGGACGCCTTGCTATTATATATTTGGTGCTCTGACATCTTGTAACTATTATTGTTTGCTTGAGATTGAGACAATAGGCTTGTTCATGACCATAGGAGACTGTTGGCTTGTAGTTAAACCCTCATGTATCTAGACAGCCATGACCGTATAGCGAGGTGGGTTGTACTTCAATATACGTAGCTGGCTATGTACGCCCCCGCTCTCCAGTATTCTGGTTCTGGGGCGTTATATGGTTTAAGTGGTGGCCCATGCAGGTCTTGTAAATTAAGATATATGAGGGTTTACCGAATAGATATCTCAATCAGTACTCTCCCTTGATCTCTGCTCATATCCTCTCGATTCTTGAAAATCTTGACCTGATCACCTGCTTGTATCATTGATCTGTCCTGGTCCTTCTTTATTATTCCCTATGTCATCTTCTTCAACGGCATTATTCCTGGACCTGCCGATCAGCAAGACGGAGCACCTCCCGCGGACCAACAGCAACCCGGAGATCAAGCCCATCATTCAGAAGTAGCCTCCAGAGTCATGCCTACTGGAGGAGAGCCACCAGTTCAGCCCGTCCAGCCTGCAGAGCCCGATGATGGCACTTTGGTGGGTCTCATCAGGTCATTATTAGCCTCCCAGGTGTAATGCCCTGCTCCGCACGGCATATTACGCTGAAGTGTTGACTCAGCGAGTCGCGTTGACCGAATGAGATGTATCGATGTGAATCGATACGAGAGTTACGTTATCCCGAGGAACGCATCGAACTAAGTCGATGCGAAGAGTTGCCTTGCCCCGAAAGAATACATCGAGTTGAATCGATACGAAGCGCCGTGTTGCCCCCAAGGATGAGTGCGTTGATTCGGTTCGAAGATTCTAAGAAATCGAATCGACCAAGGCGCAAGTCCGAATCGATGCAAGTATTGATTTTAGTTGGTTTCGTGTGCAGGTTAAACTTTGACGCAAAAATATTAGAGGTCGATCTTTTGCCATATTTAGTAAGGGGTCCGCAAAATCAAATCGACGCCTTGTGACGGGCTGAGACTTGGGCACGCTAAGCCAAATCGGACGTATAATTCAATGAAGCTCGAAGTGCTCGAATGACTAAGTCAGAAGAGTGGCAGTGCAACAAAGTTATAAAATCGAGCCGCATCGGCTCGGCAAAACGACGAAGGCGTATCGAATCAAGATGGGAGGATTGACTTCTTTTTACTCCTTCATGCGATAAGTCAAATATATCATTGTATGCTAAGTTAACCTATCGACGCCACAGGCGTGGACCGAACGGAAAGTAAATCGTAGTGTGAGTCGAACACTAAGTTAGAACAATTGAAATGAAACGTACATCATATGCACGAGTCGCTATGGAACATTGGATATCGTAAAGGCGAGCGCCTCGGTGCGCAAGCCGCAAGAACATGGGATAACTGTACTCGGCAAGTGTCTTAGTGCACGAACCATACCGTGCCTTTGCGCACGAGTTAGAAGGCTAGAACATCGAAAGACAATAGGCGAGCGCCCTAGCGCGCAAGCCCCGAACATGGAACACTAAGATATAGAACATGGGAATATGGTCGAAACGTGCCTTCGTGCACGAGATAATAAAAGATGGCTTCGTTGCGAAAGAATACAGTTGTGGCATGAATGTGGCAGAACTGTCGGATATGACATGGTGCCTCGAAAGGTGTTCGAGACCTTCGGGTCGTTCGGTTGACGAGCATTGAGTTGAGGCATAATGCCATTGAACATCGAAACGAAGTACAAAACGAAAGAACATAGAAAGTTAAATGGAAGAAATTCGAGATGATAAGTCTGAGTCTCGGACTCAAGACTATGTTTGGTTGTTTGAATTTGATTGCTTGAATGATAGGGCGTTGCATGGTCGATTGGAATGGGCTCGAGATTAATGTGATAATAACTCGTGCATGAGTGTTTCCCCCAAAACGGTTAAGTGCCGGAGGAGCGCTCCGAAACCGATTGGCCGCGGAGGGATTCGAATAATCTTTGTAGGCGAACATCTATAAGTCGAGTAGCACTCGTTTATAGTTGGGCATGCAGCGGAAACGTTTCGGAATAGGGACCGCAACCCACCCGTTAAACGCCGGACAGCCCGACCAATATTGAGAAAAGAAGGAGAGAAAAAAAAGTAAGACTCCTTTAGTCAATTCCGACGCGGATATGCCAACGGCCCTCATATAGTTAAGGAACGATGGGTTGAAAGTGTAGGCACGTATGTGTCTCGCATAGAGATCCTGCTTAGAGATGCATATATAACATGACAGGAAAGGAATACGACGTATTCACCTTGCATCGGTGCAAGGGCGAGTGCGTCGACTTGGTAAAAAGTCGTGCCACGAATCAAACACGAGATTACTTGTTTGCTTGCCTATTCAATTCGATAACATGCTGCTATGATAACATGCTTTACGCTTTCGAATATGCCATGAAATTGACCCTAAGAAGAACATAGCAAGATCATAAGCTAAGTTGCATGATTCAAGATAAATACTATAATGTTGGTTTGGAAAGAAGATCTTTGCTTCAGTACATGCGAGGACGAACGTACTGATCCCCCACCAGCTTCATGCAGGGTACAGGGAATGGATTGCTCACGGCAAAGCATTGCTTGAACGCGTTGAGGCTTGGAATGCCGAAGTGCATTAAAGCGTGCGATCGTATTGACGCTCGGACTACGCAACTGGATTGATACGGCCGAGATATAGAAGGCATGATGTATGGAACGGTGAAATCCTTTGTGGGCATGAGAGAAACTGAGTGTTGTAGCCAATCTGGCATATATTGTTAGGCTATCGAAAGCCATTGTAATCTCAGTTTCGGATATCAATAAAGAGAATTGTTTCATATATTCTGTTTTACTTTTGTTGTTAATATCTCATCAAAAGATAACCATTTGAGAACTTGTCATCTTTTCTTGCACGAGCGCAACTCCAGGCTCGTGCGGCATCACGTCCCCTGCGAGGACGATGATTCGGGTGATTCCGGGTCGGGGCGTGACAAATTGGTATCGGAGCTCTAGGCTCAATTTTCTCTGGACGCTCGCTTCATTACAATTCTAAAAGTTGCCCACCACCACTTGAAATCACTCTTGACTCTACTCGATGCCACACTAGATATTCCATACAATAAGTCTAATACAAATCGTGAAATTTTGCCACATGTGTTTTGGAAATTTTATGATGTTTGCTAAGAAAGTTGCGAAGGGTATATTGCATTGAATGCAACGAGCCGTAAAAATGTTAGTTGCTGCAAGCGCAACAAATTGTGAAATACGATTTGGGATATTGTTGTGGCAATGTAACATGTTGAAGAGAAATAAAATGATGCACGATGTGCAACGAGTTAATCGTGAATATGCGTTAAAATGAAAGTGAGAAGTGATAAGCCAATACTGAATGTGTTAAACGGATTGAGCATTGACTTGGAAAGTCGGAAATTAATCGTTGCATGATGTGCAACGCGTGTTGGAAGTAAAATTATTGCACGTGGTGCAACGCATATCAAAATAATTTATTGCACGAGATACAACGTAAGGAAAGAATTGAAATCATAAATCGATAGAATGAATTGTTCGGTTGCACATCAAACTTATATTGGCAAACGAGAACATTGACCGAGTGGTGTTGGATGTGATTTAATCAAAGTTACGGTTGTGATCAAGCACGATCACTGCGGAAATCGTAAGTCGAAAGAGATTGTTGGTTTATACTAAGTGTAATGCGAGGGAAATGACTTGAGTTCCGAGTGGTATATGCCATACCACATAGGCTATGAATGACTCGATTTTCGAGTGGTATATGGTATACCCCTTGTGCGATGAATTGCATCGACACATTATGAGAATTGCGGAAGGTTTGTCCGCAACGGACGGAAGAGTACCGAGACTCGATTGGAAATTTGTATGACGGTATGTTGATGCAAGTGTTCTTCGAAAATCGGTTGGGACGATATGGCGAGACTCGTATCGATGAACGATACGTCGTACGGAAGTTATATGTTGGTCGGACGACCGAGACTAGCAAAACGATTATGCCTTGAGGCAATAATCGAATCGACGGGAATGAAAAACTCGAGCTTACGAATGAATCGCACGACTAGCGATTTTGATAGAAATGTTGGGCGATGCGAATTGTAATCGAACCGCACGATGTGCAACTTCGGTGAAGAGTTGGTTGACGCGAGTAATGGTGCCTAAGAGATAGTTGGTTACGTTGCGATGAATCTTATTTGAGTATGACTGAAAAACACGCAAAACTTAGAGGGCGAGATCGTATGACTTGAGGGTTCGATATTGGATAATCGGTAACTCAGTTACGCGATCAAAGTATAGCGGAATGCGGCGAATCGGAAAATGGGTTGATGCATATGGAAAAGTTCGTTGCGAACTTGGACGTATGCAATGCAAGTTGTCGACGTTGAAATGGATTCAAAGTTGACCCTTACGCTATCGAAATTGATACGACGTATCGAGATCAATATGTAAGGAAACGTAAGCACGATGTGGGAATACAAAATGAAGAGCGCCTTGCGCTATCAAAGTTTTGTAAATAACAATATGAGAATAAAAGGAACTGGTTGATCATGAACTTTGTGATTAATCAAGATGAGACTATAAATCATCGACGATTGCTCGATGTGTATAGCATCTCGTGTGTCGACCCGCGAATAAGATAGACTCAACCTCGATACGAGTAGATGTTTCGTAAATTACAAAATCATCGACGGTAGTACATAACTTGACTCGGAGGATAGTTGCATATCAGTTGCGCCGATAGAAACAGTTTTGTCCGAAATTTGGGTAGTCACATAGAATCGTCGGAACGTGATTTGGCTCCGAAATAAGATATAGCATGGTTCGTTGTAAACTGTCCTTCGTTAATGATCCACAATTATCAAGCGTAGCTTCGGGATAGCTGACCCTAGAAGGCTTGACCGCCAAATCAAATTGAATGCTGCAGACCGTAAGATGACCCATGTGATATCGCATATGAGATTGCACCGATAACAAATATAATACGGTACATATTGACGATAAGTCTAGGCGATCGAGAATTGTTGGAACAGATTTCGATTGAGAATGATATAGTTAGATTTTGAGTATTCGTCGGATGAATACTTGGATGGTTATGTTGGTCGATGATCGAACTTGAAATTTGCCAACGAACTTGGTGATGCGAGTAGGCGATTGCGAGAAACGTGCTATGCACGAGAGAAAACGATAAGGGAATGACCTACGAGTCATGTCATTAGATTCGAATTCACCTTGCAATTGAGCTTGCGTGAATCGAGATTATGTTCGATGTTGCGAGACGGATAAGTTGGGAATTTGGCTAGTGAATTCCTAATCGTTAGGAAATCGAATGTAAGACGCATCGTAAGACCTTCGTGTCAAGGCGATCGATGTCTTGGCCACCGTCGCCTTGATGTAAACTTTCGTGTCGGATAAATTGTGGCCTTTGTGCAATGTCAATTTAAAGTTACGTCGGAAAAAGTTAAGCACGGTGCTAGGTAAGTAACCTAGCGGGCGTAGTCCCGAATGTTGATAAGGAAATCGTAATCGAGATTGCATAGCCAGACTCCAAAAATAAGTTGGGTAGCGATATCGAATGCAAGGCGTTACGAAGGATCGTTGCGATCAGATGCGCGACGGCTCGACGCGATGCATAGAACTGATAGTTCCAATGAAACATACGAAATAAAAAATACGATTTTAAATCGCATCGTGTGCCATGACTTTTGTTGGATGATCGCGTGTGTATCAATATGCATATGCAATGAAATTACGAGAACAAGTGCTAAGGATAAGTCCGATCGAGAGTACGAGATGGCAAGCATAGGATTAAAATTTACCTGTCAGCTTTGTTCCAATTTGCTACCACTGGAATTGGTCAAAATACATATATCTTCGGGACGCCTTGAATATAGGTACCGATCCGGATCGAGTTGTACGCAAATTCAAATCGAGCTGCAGGGATGACTTGAAAAGTTAATAAAAAGCTTGCGAGATAGTGTCAAACTGAACAACGTTGGTGGAACGAGATCGTGAAACGATCTAGAAAACACTTAGTCGGAGTATTGGTTTTGGTTCGAGGACGAACCTTGTTTTGAGTGGTATATTCTGTAATGCCCCGCTCCGTACGGCACATTACGCTGAAGTGTTGACTCAGCTAGTCGCGTTGACCGAATGAGATGTATCGATGCGAATCGATACGAGAGTTACGTTGTCCCGAGGAACGCATCGAACTAAGTCGATGCGAAGAGTTGCCTTGCCCCGAAAGAATGCATCGAGTTGAATCGATGCGAAGCGCCACGTTGCCCCGAAGGATGAGTGCGTTGAATCGGCTCGAAGATTCTAAGAAATCGAATCGACCAAGGCGCAAGTCCAAATCGATGCAAGTGTTGATTTTAGTTGGTTTCGTGTGCAGGTTATACTTTGATGCGAAAATATTAGAGGTTGATCTTTTGCCATATTTAGTAAGGGGTCCACGAAATCAAATCGACACCTTGTGACGGACTGAGACTTGGGCACGCTAAGCCAAATCGGATGTATAATTCAATGAAGCATGAAGTGCTCGAATGGCTAAGTCAGGAGAGTGGTCGTGCAACAAAGTTATGAAATTGAGCCGCATCGGCTCGGCAAAACGACGAAGGCGTATATCGAATCAAGGTGGGAGGATTGACTTCTTTTTACTCCTTCATGCGATAAGTCAAATATATTATTGTATGCTAAGTTAATCTATCGATGCCACGGGCGTGGACCGATCGAAAAGTAAATCATAGTGTGAGTCGAACACTAAGTTAGAACAATTGAAATGAAACGTGCATCATATGCACGAGTCGCTATGGAACATTGGATATCGCAAAGGCGAGCGCCTCGGTGCGCAAGCCGCAAGAACATGGGATAATTGTACTCGGCAAGTGCCTTAGTGCACAAACCATACCGTACCTTTGCGCACGAGTTAGAAGGCTGGAACATCGAAAGATAATAGGCGAGCGCCCTAGCGCGCAAGTCCCGAACATAGAACGCTAAGATATAGAACATGGGAATACGGTCGAAACGTGCCTTCGTGCACGAGATAATAAAAGATGGCTTTGTTGCGAAAGAATACAGTTGTGGCATGAATGTGGCGGAACTGTCGGATATGACATGGTGCCTCGAAAGGTGTTCGAGACCTTCGGGTCGTTCGGTTGACGAGCATTGAGTTGAGGCATAATGCCATTGAACATCGAAATGAAGTACGAAACGAAAGAACATAGAAAGTTAAATGGAAGAAATGCGAGATGATAAGTCTGAGTCTCGGACTCAAGACTATGTTTGGTTGTTTGAATTTGATTGCTTGAATGATAGGGCGTTTCATGGTCGATTGGAATGGGCTCGAGATTAATGTGATAATAACTCGTGCACGAGTGTTTCCCCCAAAACGGTTAAGTGCCGGAGGAGTGCCCCGGAATCGATTGGTCGTGGAGGGATTCGAATAATCTTTGTAGGCGCACATCTATAAGTCGAGTAGCACTCATTTATAGTTAGAAAAAGCTGCAAATGATGGCAAGCAGCGGGAACATTTCGGAGTAGGGACCGCAACCCACCCGTTAAACGCCGGGCAGCCCGACCAATATTGAGAAAAAAAGGAGAGAAAAGAAAGTAAGACTCCTTTAGTCCATTCTGGCGTGGATACACCAACGGCCCTCATATAGTTAAGGAACGATGGGTTGAAAGTGTAGGCGCGTATGCGTCCCGCATAGAGATCCTGCTTAGAGATGAACATATAATATGACAGGGAAGGAATACGACGTATTCACCTTGCATCGGTACAAGGGCGAGTGCGTCGACTTGGTAAGAAGTCGCGCCACGAATCAAACACGAGATTGCTTGTTTGCTTGCATATTCAATTCGATAACATGCTGCTATGATAACATGCTTTACGATTTTGAATATGCCATGAAATTGACCCTAAGGAGAACATAGCAAGCTCATAAGCTAAGTTGAATGATTCAACATAAATACTATAATGTCGGTTTGGAAAGAATATCTTTGCTTCAGCATCGTTCTTTCCAGCATCACCAGCCGTAGGTGCAGGCCAGAGCACCGATTCAGCAGCAGGTGCAGCACACTCAGTAGAGGCAGACACAGCAAGGGGCTCCTTGCGGCTACTGCAAGAAGCCCGGTCACATCTGGGAGGTCTGCCGGAAGAGGCTGGGCTTGTGCCTCTATTGCGGGGAGGCTGGACATCAGTTGAGAGATTGTCCTACGAACCATCACCGTGCAGCTCAGGGAGCACAGGGTAGGCCACCTATGGCACCGCATCACGCCCTCCACCAGCAGCGGGATATACCCCGCCAGGACAGGGCTTTTGCGATGGCAGTTGAGGATCCTGCACGTATTGGACTAGGAGGTAGGGTCTTGCTCTTTCTTTTACCTATTATCTCCGCCCATGGATTGATGATTTCTTTCTTAGTACCTTTAGTTTGCATATGTGATGATCATGCTAGATTAAATAGAAAACCCTAATGAAGACTGCAATAAACGATACTGTAGAGATTTAAAACCATACATGTGTTCTGATTTCCTGGATTACATGTTATATAACTTAGGATAAAATTTAGTAGACCTTGATTGTGGGGTGCTTGACCTAGAGAAGAGTACGACCATTTGAATTTCGAGGACGAAATTTTTTTAAGGAGGGTAGATTTATCACCCCCAGTTTTCAAATTAGGGGTATTTTCGTCATTTTTCAAGTTTTATCATTTTTAGGAATTTTTATTTATTTTATGTGATTTTTTGGGATTTATTTGGTTTGGTTTGGATTTTATCCAATTCGGACTCAAATTGGAGACCCGGGTAGCCTGGACCCTAGTAGGACCCACATACTAGCTGGACTTGGCCCACATACCATCATAATTAGGTTAGAAATCATAAATCCTATTTCTATGGCTTAATTAGTCATTTTAGAGCTTAATTAGTTGATTAGAATTTGACCGAAACGAACCGAACCAAACCCGAACCAACCCAACCTAAGTTTATTGGGTTTGGGGGCTTAATGGGCTTCACCCAAACCCATTTTCCCTCCCCCTTTGGCCAGCCACAAAGGAGCACCCCCCCTTTTCTTCTTCATTAAGTCAACTCTCTCTCTCTCTCTCTCTCTCTCTCTCTCTCTCTCTCTCTTTCAAAAATCCATTCTTTCCTTCAAGCTTTTCTTCCCTACAAGAAAACCCAACCTAGGTATGTTCATAATCCCCTATTTACTTCTCTTTTGCATATATTGTCTTCACAATAATTGGAGAGGATGAGATTCTCTACACTTTGCCCCTAAATTTTGTAGGATTCCCTAAAAATCTAGGTTAGAGGATTATTGGGGGTTTTATATATTAAATGGTATATATATATATATATATATATATATATATATATATATATATATATATATATATATATATGTGGATGTATTATATATTTATATTTGAATTTGTGTGTGTAGAGGAATGAGAGTGGTGGTGGTGTTGTCATGAGGGAGGTGTTGTGTGAGAGTGTGCTTGTGTGTGTTAGTGTGGTAGAGAGAATGTGTGTGTGTGTATTTATATATATATATATATATATATATATATATATATATATATATAGATATATATATATATATATATATATATATATATATATATATATATATATATATGTGTGTGTGTGTGTGTGTGTGTGTGTAGAGAGTGGTGGTGGTGGTATTGTGAGAGAGTGTGTGTGATGAGAGTGGTGGTGTGTTTGTGTGAGTGTGTGTGTGTGTTTGTGTGAGAGTGTGTGTGGTTGTGTGTGAGAGTGTGTGTGTGTTTATATATATATATATATATATATATATATATATATATATATATATATATATATATATATATATATATATATATATATATATATATGTATATGGAGATGTGTGTGTGTATGTATATATATATATATATATATATATATATATATATATATATATATATATATATATATATATATATATATATATATATATATATATATATAGATGAGTGTGTGGGTTTGTGGAGATATATATATATATATTTTTTTTTTTTTTGTGGAGATATATATATATATATATATATATATATATATATATATATATATATATATATATATATATATATATATATATATATATATATATATATATATATATATACATATACATATACATATATTTTTTTTTATATATATATACATATATATATATATATATATATATATATATATATATATATATATATATATATATATATATATATATATAGAGAGAGAGAGAGAGAGAGAGAGAGAGAGAGAGAGATAGATGAGAGGAGAGGAAGTGAGGAGAAGAAGAAGAATAGAAGACAGCAGCAGCAGGTTGCAGCAGTAGCAGCAGCATGTGCAGTAGCAGTAGCAGTAGCAGCAGTAGCAGGATCAGCAGTAGCAGGAGCTGCTATGGCAGCTCCTCCCCCCCTTTAAGCCCTTAAGCCTATATAAACCCCCCCTTATATATATATATATATATATATATATATATATATATATATATATATATATATATATATATATATATATATAGGTTGAAAGATAGTTAGAATTAGAGAGAATAGGGGAGGAGAAATTAGAAGAAGTTTAGAAAGAAATTAGAAGAAGAAAGGTTAAGAGGAAGGGAAAAAGTAGAAGAGTTAGAAAAGAAGTAGAAGGGAATAATAGAAGAAGTTAGGAAAAGAATGAGAAGAGGATTAGAAGAGAATAGGAAGGGAGAATAGAGATTAGTAAGGAGAAGGAGAAGGAGAATTAGAATGGGAAGAAGAAGTTAGAAGAGGAAATTAGAAAAGGAGTTAGAGTGAGAGCTAGAGAAGGATTTTGGAGGAAATCGAGTTAGAGAGCGAATTTGAGCCCGGAGTATCGGAACGCGATGAAACTTGGCGTGGAGTTAGAATACGTGATTTAGATTTTGCGGGTAAGCTCCCGAGAGGAAATCGGGGTCGTAGGGCGCCGGTATCGCGTCGTATCAGTGCGTATCTTGAAATATTCAAGATTTTGGCAACGGGCCGTATCATGGACCGAACGTCCACTTTACCTAGGTATTTTGGTAGGTATTATATGTATAGGCTAGTATCATACTACCCTAGAGAGATCGGGTCAAAATATCAAGCGTAGGTAGGCTAACTAGATAATCGCCGAAGGTAGAATTTTGCCCTTTTTAAGGGTAAAATAGGTAATTAGCCTATGGCCAAGAAATGAGTTCGAAGTCCAAGATGGACTTGGATATGGGTTGTAGAGGTTGGTAATAGTTAGAAATAGCCGTCTAGACCTAGTCTTGACCCCGGTTGACCACGGTTGACTTTTTAGACCAAAAGTCAACTATGGGTCAACACTTTACCCAATTTAGTCCCAAATTCCTTTAAACTTGTGTAGTTGACCGAAAGTCAACTATTAGTCACCATTGACCTAGGGTTGACCAGAGTTGACCACGGTTGACCAGAGTTGACCAGTTGACCAAAAGTCAACTGTAAGTCAACCGTTGACTCAAATTGACCTAGATTAATTCCGTTTGACTTGTATTGACCCAGTATGACCTAGCTAGACCTAATATGACTTAGGTTGACCTCGTACAGTCTAGTTTGACGTGTTCTGACCTAGAATGACTTAATAGGATTCAAATTGATTTGATTTTACTTCTTAAACATAGTATTGATACGTCTTGTTCTCTATAGGTCCTCGAGATGCTGCATTTGCTCCGGTTGACATATCATACCATATTACAGGCAAGTACATTCTCTGACACTTTTCCAATTTATAATGATTATTATGATTCATGTAATTAGTGTGGATATGCTAGTTCTCGACACATTGGACACACGGATTGGTATTCATGGATCCCGACATGAGATGTTATTCCTCGTTATCTTGGTATATCTTGTGCAAGCCCTCTTGTAGTTCTTGTGCAGTATATGGACACCGATTCTCGAGGAGACTTGCTCCCTTCTCGTAGAATCCCGTGTCGTAACGTGTCTTGCTTGGATCCACTCTACCAGTCGGAGACGGGGAGTACTAGTGTAGATGTGTGGTCATTATCCACCTTGTTTATTCTTGTAGACCTTGAATGCTACCAATCCTACACTCCACGCAGGATTGGATGATTAGTAGACCTTGTGCAGACCCAAGCCGGCCACATATTGTAGCTAGTACTCACACACCTAGAGATATGATTCTTGATTCTTGTACATTCTATGATCAGTTTACTTGCCTTATTCTAGCTCTAGTTTTACAGCTTACCTTGCCATGATATTCACATGTACATTTCATGATTTCCTTGTATATACTCTCTATTTACAGTCTTATAGCTTTTGTCATATCTTGTGAACTGTTGTTAGTAGATTGTACTCGTTCTATCCTGACAGGATATGTTGAAAATATTACAGATACAGACGAGGGAGACTACAGTACCTACTACGGTCCGGATGACGTAGTGGGCATAGACTTGGAGACTTTGGTCCAGCAGGGCTTAGCTCCGCCTGACGAGACCCTACCTATTACTTAGTTAGAGTAGGTCTTTTGTACTGGACATTGTCTCCAGCTACTTTTGAGACTGTTATTATTATGGACTGTATTAGAGACTTGGACTTGTATATATTCTTGTGTTGGACTTGACAGGTTATTATTTTATTAACGTCTTGTTGTCTTTATCTTTCAGTCTTTACTTTATTATCTTAGAGTCGTGATTGAGTACTCATATATATATTCATTGCTTGTCCTCCGTTCGGAGTTGACCATATTCTCGACAGCTTTTGTTATATATATAAACTGTTTAGAGTAAAAAAAATCTACAGCGTTCTACGCCGATTTTTCGGTGAGGGCTGGGCGTTGTCGCGTCACGTGCCCTTTTAGCGAGTGCGGGTCGTAATACCGTTGGATTAGTGGCCCCTATTGCCTCGACATTATTCAGAGAGAGATTCCAGACCAAGTATTTTGATGCTGTAGCTCGGTATGATCTCAGACGAGGTTCACCAATCTGAAGCAGATAGGCAGGACGGTCAATGGATATACGATCGAGTTCTCCAGGCTTAGTCGGTTTGCTCCCACCTTGGTGGCGACCGAGTTCGATAGAGCCTAGCAGTTCCAGCAGGGACTTCACCTGGAGATTTTATTGACGGTGGAGCAGTTTGAGCATCATTCTTTTGATGCAGTATTGAGAGCAGCTAGGAGGCATGAGTATACCTCCCAGAGGATCGTGGATAGGACCGGAGGTCGAAAACGATCCTATAGCCAGATGAATCAGTCATCAGCACCAGCCCCGGCAGCCAGGGCTTTGACCATTGGAGCTCCGAGGCGAGCGGCCTCAGTGACGTCGGTTCAGCATTCCATCCCGACGTACCCTCAGCAGCAAAAACAGAAGCAGTCTTCCGCAGTGGGATGTTCACACTGCGGAAAGCCAGGGCATGTGGTATCAGAGTGTCGCAGAGCACAGGATTTGTGTTTGGTTTGTGGTGCCCCGGACCACAGGATTGGGAATTGCCCGAACAGGGGAAGTTCATCGGCCTTCTCTAGTCCTTCAGTTAGATGACCAGCACCGGTCCAACAGCAGCACTAGCTGCAGTACCCGTTCCTGAGGCCATTGCCGACGCAGGCCCAGGCATTCCAGCAGCAGAGACCGCAGCAGTATGCTGAGGCCCAAGCCCTAATCCAGAGCAGGCAAAGGAATTTTCAGCAGAGGGGACCCGCACCCAGAGGGCATGGTCAAGTGCTGGCTTTGACCATAGGAGAAGAAGGAATGACACCCGGTGAGTTAGTGACAGGTACTATTCTCGTCAACACCTTTCCAGCTTCAGTATTATTTGATTATGGTGCCTCGTATCTATTTATGTCTGCATGATTCGCGACACGGATAGGATTGGAGCCCGAGTCATTATCAGTAAGGCTCAATATACTTACTGGTAACGGACTTGTGGGAGTAGATAGAGTATTTTTCTCGTGTCGGATCATAGTTAGCGGTAGAGAGTTCTCCGCTAGATTGATAGACTTTCCGATGGCCGATTATGATGTGGTCTTAGGGATGGATTGGTTGAGGGACGAGTATGCTAGGATAGACTGCCATATTGGCAGGGTTGTTTTTAGAATTCCAGGCGAGCCGGAGTTTTTCTTCTCCCGAGGCGAAGTTGAACATTTTTCTCCAGTGTTGCGGATGGCAGTAGCAGCAGTGCAGTTACCTCGGATAGTCAAGGAGTTTTCAGATGTTTTTCCTGAAGAGCTTCCAGGGATGCCGCCAGATGTAACCCCTCTTCCCGAAATTTTGATAATATTTTTATTTATTTAAATTAAATGGTGATTTTTAGAGTTTTTATAAATAATTATATAGTTAATTATTACGGTAGATGATTTTAGCCATGATGGAGTTTCGGAGTACACGGTGACTAGAAATCGTGGCACGGGTAGTGCAGTGGCGTGCTTTGGCTAGTGTATTAGTCCTGGTAGGGAAGGCCGGACCATAGTGATGTCCTAACTAGGAAAACCAGGCCAAGTTGTGATATGACCATTATAAATAGATTAATTATTATTAATATTATTTTGACGTTTAAGTGACCCGGTGGTATCAAACTGGTCCGGACTGGACCCGGACCGGACCAAGCCCATGTAGTCATGCGGGACAGTCGTATTGATGGAATTTAGTATGAGTGTGTTGTAATTCGTTTTAATGGTTTAATGAGAATTCCTAGGTATTCGTATTTAAATATTATAAATATTATTATTAGTGTTATTCAGTGACTTTTGTATAAAATAGGTCCTCGTATATTTTAAATTTTTTAGATTGTACATATTGGTATATATACCATTATTGGTTTATTGAATTTTGTTATTTATTATTATATTTATCGAGGTTATTATTATATAATACTATTATAATGGTTATACTATATTTTTCAAGTAAATGTTATATATATGTATATTCCTATTTATATAAATAGGCTCAGTGCTAGGAATGGATATCATTGAGGTTTTAATTAGATTTTATGGAAGAATATTATATAAGTCAATATATAAATATGTTGATAGATAGATACACACACACACACACACACACACACACACACACACACACACACATATATATATATATATATATATATATATATATATATATATATATATATATATATATATATATATATATATATATATATATATATATATATATATATATATATATATATATAAGTATATATATATATATATATATATATATATATATATATAGATGTATATAAGTATAGATTTATTGATTAAAAAAAAAGAAAGCAAACCCATACTGTTCCCTTGGAACAGTGGACCCCCAAAACAAAAGCAACAAGACCCGACCAAGCCCACAGAGCCCAACTTTCCAACACCCAGCTTTCCGCTCGGTTAGCCTTCGCGCGTATATAACGCGAGTAAGGGAGAGGGGATCGTGAGCCAAAACTAAAACCCAAACTCCCACGACGTACCTCGACACCTGGACAACCACTGCGTGCACAGGGCGCCGCCCATTGCCGGCCGTCGCGTGCGCGTCGCACGAAAAACAGAGGAACAGAGGCAACAGCATTGACGACGGAAGCCCAACTTCGTCGAGAGTTTTCTCCGTGCACGGGGGACGAATCTTCGAGCCGTTTGTTCAGGTATAAACCTAATCTATACCCCTTCATCCCTGTATGACAGTTTTGGTTTAAATCGAATCAGAATCGAGATAAAAATTGCCGCCAATCTTGGTAAAAATCTGTTTCGTATCGAAACAGAATATTAGGTTAGGGTCTGACATAGGACGGCGATTTACGGCCAAACCGAGGCGATTCTTCCAAATGTGTTAGAATAGATTTGTAGACTACCTATCCAGGATTAAAACCCTACTTTTAGTTATAATTTTAGTTCTTTAAGAAGTGACATAAATCAGTTTGAAAATGACGAAAAACTATGGAAAATAGTTTAGAAAATTTAGAAATTCTCTCGATACGACGTGCGTCCCGCCAATCCGGGTGACATGGTCGTGAACCAAAAGTATCGAAAGGTGTGTAACAGTTTCGTGGACATGTGGGCTTTGATGGAATTCAAATTGGTCGTGTGTGCACGACGAATTTGATCCGTATCCGTCGGAATTCACCGTATCGATCTCTATACAAATTTCTCAATTAGTTTGTGCACGCTCGTCAAATCGAGATTAAACTTGCACCAACAGGACCGTATCGTTTTTCTGGTCCTGTATGCCAAGTTTGGTCCAATTCTGAGACTGTTGATCGGATCGCCGTTTTGCGGGCCCCACGGTCCGACTCAACGGGTGATTTTGTGCACAACCTGCCGGAATCCAACTTTGGACATACGGTTGGATTTGTATCATCAAAATGAATCTGTAGACATGTAGTTTGATGACTTAAGAGACCGTTGACTCTGGCACACTTTTTGGTGCAAAGTGGGTCCAACGGCGGATACCGTTTAGGCCCGAAATTACCGTTTTGCCCCTGTGTCCAGAATTGGACTTAAGGACAGGCAATCTTAGCTAATTTGACTATTCTGAGAACATTGATAATATTTATTTCAACATCCGGGGACTGTTGTACGAGTTTTGACTATTGTGGCACATTGAGTGGTTCAGATTGTCGGTTTCACCAGCAGAGGACCACAGGCGAGTATAGTTTATTGTCTGCATTTCGATATTGATCTTTACTATATTTCATTGATTGGCCATTGGTTATGTGATTTTTATACTCTATTATAAATTGTTGAGTCAGAAATGAGAAGTACCAAAGATGTGTGATCCGACCGTAGACAGTGTTTATTTTTATGCAGTAGACATCGTAGACAGTGCTTATTTTTCTGCAAGTAGACATCGTAGACAGTGTTTATTTTTCTGCAAGTAGACATCGTAGACAGTGCTTATTTTTCTGCAAGTAGACATCATAGACAGTGCTTATTTTCCTGCAAGTAGACATCGTAGACAGTGTGGTGTAGTATCCCAGACTGATCACATATCAAAGGTACTTCTAACAGTTGGAGAAAGTATTTTGTGTCTATTTATTTGCTATTGGTTTTCCGTATTTCCTGTTTATTTTCAAAAACATGTAATTGATGTCTAACCTCTGTTGTATAGTCATTTTCTTTATTTGAAATTGCATTCAGTGAATTGTGCTCGTTCCATTCCTGATTGGAAACCAATATTTTTCAGGTTAGCCGTGGATTCACTTTGCTTGGGGAGTGACGGGTATACTTGCAGACGAAAAGCCTAGAGATTAGCTAGATAGATGAGTTGTAGTCATTCCATATTTGTACAAGTTTATATTTTCTACAAATATAAAACTTATGAATATTATAAGTTAAATTGTTTTGTGAATGAGCATTATTTGTGATTTTGATCTCCATGGCCGTGACAGTGTTCTACCACCGATACTGCGGTATAGGCTGGCTTGGACACGTCTCGTATCCGTTTAAAAAAATGGGTACGGGTCGTGACAAGTTTTTGTGGTGGCCCATGCAGGTCTGTCTTCGCAAATCATGTGAACTCGTGATAGTACTTAAGTTAGTCGTACTATTACGAGCCTGCGACAAAGAAATGCTCATTCACAAATTAGAAACTAAGTTAATTTAAGAGAATGACTAGGACTAGGAGTCCCTTATACAAGTTTACCAATGGGTAGTCTAGGCCATGCAATTTAGAGGAGGATTATTAATTTTGATAGACTGTCAGATCACCATAGGTACACTGTTTCCTCTTGATATGACGATTTGATCCAATGTGGATAGGTTGTTCATTTGGTGAGACAGGACTTCAAAGTATGGATGATCTAACCTTGATAAATTGTTTAATTCCTTATCCTTGCCACTTTAGATATCATCCTCATACCTTAGCTCGAATTGCCTATTTAGTTCACATTTTGCCCTAAGAATTATTATTTTATATAATTTCATATTATGTTATCCATATGTAAACCTCGAGTCAGTTTCGATTCAAGTTTTTCCTCAATGGTTTGAATATACATGAAGAGATACTAGAATGTTTGTAGTTCTTTTGTCTTCGGTTTGTTCCTCCCTGTGCAATCTTTTATTTTAAAGGGTTATGAACGATAGGACAAATACTTACGCTCTATTTCATGGTCAACTTGTTTGAATCTCTAGAAGCTTATGAACTTTTACAGATTATAGTTAAAGAAATGTTAGTTCACTCATAATGGCAAGACAGCAGCGCACTGTCGTCATTAAATTGAATTATGGAGACTATGGATTCACTATAGCCAGCAGCGCACAGACGAGGCACGACCCCTAGAGTGAAGTTAGTTTAGGAAAATATTAGTTATAGAATATTGCTAAAACTATGGCTAGAGGACCTCTTTGATCGTAGTTACCCTTGAATTAATAGTGGATAGAGTTAAGAAGTGTTCAATTTTGTATCATGTTTGAGTTACGAAACCAAGGGTTTATGTGAGCCCTTGACCCGAAATCCCCATCTTTTTATTATTATTATTATTTTGTTTTGCTAAATTATTAATTTATGCTTAATTAATAAGTGAATAATCTAGTAAGTAGTCAATATATGCATGTATCAATTATTCTTGTAAATAATAAAAAATAGAGAGTGTTTATCTCAAATGTCTCAAACAGGGGGGAACAACTGGTAAATTCCATAGTTAGGAGGGGGTGTTTGCATGTTGTCCCTATTCAAATTTTCAACGATCAAAACTGGATAAGAATCGAATTCATTTCAAACTCTATTCAATCCGAGATTGATTTGAACTCTAACTGATTCTCTCAATCCTTGAGAGATTCAACTCCATCCCCAACTCGAGTATATAAATCTAGAGCAGTCGACCCTGCCTCTCCCCTTCAAACCCTAGGAACCCACATTGCTTTCAGCCGCAAGGACAACTCAAGAGGAGCAGAAATTGAAGGGAAATTGTCGAATACACAAGAGGTAACCTTCACTATCCTGGCTAAAGAATAATTAGAGGTAGTAATTTCCTTCATGAACGCAATAGGGGTTAAGTATTTGTAACAATTCCAAAGAGGGAGACAGGTTGAGATGAACACCCTAGGAACAAAACTATGATTGCTTGTATCCAATAGATTTATATGTGAATTCTCTTGTATCCAATGGATCTCGAGCCTTCTTCATGATCCCAGATAACACTAAGCATGGTATCATAAATACTCACTGGTTGATGGGGGTACACCCTATGAAATAATAGGGCAGTCCTGAGGCTTGGAAGCTTAAAAGGTTGTCTATACCCTCACCTATGATGACAAATTCGAATTACAAGTATTTATTAACTGCTGTACTAGATGGTAAACACCCAATAAAATTGAAGCTCTGTCAGATCATGTCCAGTGTCACACGAGAAGAGTTAAACTGGACCTCAGGAAGAGAGAACAAAGGAAAACACAGGAACCATATGCAGGACAGTAAATCTCATCCTAGTAGGAGTAGGGCTCATATTCACATGACAGGTCGAGTGATGGTTGTCACCTCCTCCCAGGGGAGGATAAGGGAAAAGGGTATGTATGCCAGCCCAACGTGAAAGAGTACACAAGGGTCCTATTATTTGTATACATAGATAGTAAGTACCCTTGTCCAGTTCACTGTCAAATTTATTACTGTTTATGCTTCCATTATTTAACTCCTTTCAAAGTGTTCCCTGTAGTAGCCTGGGTGTTGTATAGGGAAGAATGGCCAGACCATAGGTTAATTATCCTGAATACTTTAGCCTTTTCCAACACATCCATGTATCAGAACACAGATACTAGCAGACATGTCACTTAAGGTAGGTTTTTACAGTACACCATGATACTACTACCTTAAACCTTCACCACCTACACATACAACTCAGCCCCTGTTTGGCTAAGCCCAATAAGCTCAGGTACAGCAGTCCAGATTGCAGATAGGAGTATAATTCATACCCTGTAGAAGTTTGTGTCCTGGATACACACACATGTGATTCATGTTCATCCTTCACCTTTTCCCTCTGTGGTTTGAATGTATTACACCAAGACAAGACCAAATTCCCAATTTGTACTCACTACAGATTTCATGCACTGCCTTCATCCCATTATTCCTACACACATGCTTATGGCAATATGGGCATACCCTACACAGAACACAGAACCTGATACTTGGGATGGAGTGTAGCCTACTCTAGGTGTCCCTTGTAACTGGTCTACCCCATGCCTTGCCACATTGGCCACAATGGTTCAGGCCTATGTGAAAGTTATACCATGTTCAGCCCCAAGCCCATACCTGGACAAGGGAATTGACCTACAGTCCTTCTATTGATCCTACCATTTTGAAACTTTATTCATTACACCTGGAGTATTAGTCCTAATTGACACCATGTGTGAGTTCAGATGGTATGGATGCAGTACATGAGACATATTGCATCAGTTGGTGTTTAGTATGAGAAGACTGGTTTCAAATCAGAATTTTCTGCAGGTAATCAGTTGAAAGTTGTCAAGAATTTCTCATCAGTCAATAAGATACCTTATTGTAATCTGTCTTTGTACCATGGTGCAACTCTTGCCTTGGTTCAACCACAGGGACTGTATCAGCCTCTGAATATGAGGGTCATTCCAGGAGATAACTAGACAGAACTCTCCTAGGGAAGGGTATCAAACCTATTGCAGTATCAGCTATTAGTCCAAACTGAGTAATCTATACATCATCCAAGTATCCATCCAAATAGGCCAAGTTGTTGTATAGTCCAGTTTCTCATGATAGAAGACTGATATCGATTTCCCCAATACATGTTCAGACCCATAGCCATGTATGTAGGGGTGGCCTTATTAGCCTCACACATGAGTACATCTGTTTACATTGAGTTTTCCCTGCATTCCTTTAATTCAGTTAGTCCTACTATAGCTCCTGTCCCCTTAAGTATCTAATTGCAAATCATTCCTACAGACTGTAAGAATAAGCACCTGGGGTATACATCAGATATCAGAGAGATGGTGTGGACCTGTGGTTGTACTAGTGATATAGAGAGTGGCCTATTAGTTTATTAGTTAAGTTAGACTCTAAAATATAGGCAAAGAGGGGAAAGTAGCAATAACTGTAGAAATAATCTTATTGTAGTCAATTTCATTGTGTTAATTAAAGTTAAATTCACAAAATAGGTTACTTGGACTGTAACTCAGCTCTTGACCCGTGTCCGTAGCTCAGGACGACAGGCAAGTACACTTTCTGTTCTACTTCCAATTCTGATGGTTTGTGCAGTATAAATTCATATGTTCTTTTGCTTGGTGACACGATGGACACACGAGTGAGAGACATGAACCACATTTATTATACTCTTGTTTAGCTCATTTTTCGTGACTTATTTGTGTTCATGAGTACTGGTCGGGAGGGGAAATATTCTAGTAGGCATGTGAACTTCCCTTTCTATCCCCCGTGTCTTTCGTGGAGAATAGCAGCTGCACACGACACGTACAGGGTGCCGGATTATCCCCTAGCCGTTCACATGACGAAACAGATATTTCAATTCACGTAGTTAGCTTGTCTTTTATCATTTTCACCACTTGACATGTCACTATATATTCACATTCTTTTCCAGTTGACATATTATTCTGTGACTCTCGTCTTATTCTAGATACACCATGTCATCATATTACTGTTCAGTTTTCTTTTACATATGTTACATTCATATACTTCGATTCTATTATGTTGCGGATAGTTTTTCAGCTTGTGTGCTTGTTCCAATCCTGACTGGATAACCAACATTTTAGGTGAGGAGTTAGAGAACTTTTGTACTACATATTATGAGCACACTGCAGATCTCGACTTTGGTGCACAGGACGAGTTGGAGGCTGCTTACGCTGACTTGCCTACTGCAGATGGCTTCCAGTAGCTTTATTCCTTTATTTTTCACAATTGCTCAGTTGAGACTTTTAGTTGTATTTCTTATTTGAGACTCATGAGTTGATGTTTAGTACATTACTTTTCTTGGAGATTGTGACATTTGATACATTTTGATATTGGAGGTTCTTCAGACTATTCATTATCCATCCTTCCAAATTGTTTACAGAATTCTTATAAATTGGCCCCTCTATGATTTGGTTTACTTTATGAAAATGATTATAAACTGCGTGGTTGTATTTGTGAACTGTGGAGATGACTAGACAGCGTTCTACCGCTGGTACCGCGGCGTAGGCTGGACGTACCCACGGCTCATGCCCAAATATTGGGTGCGGGTCATGACAGTTTACCATAGGGGTGAGCGTTCGGTTTATTCGGTTTAAACCGAACCGAATTAGCCAAAACCGAATAAACCGAAATTCTAAAAATGCAAAACCGAAACCGAACCGAATTAGCTAAAACCGAAACCGAACCGAACCGAATAATAAATTCGGTTTATTCGGTTTGTTCGGTTCGAAGGTCGGACCCAATGTTGGAAACGTGGTTAAATTATACTAAAAATTATAATTTTGATACACATATTTGTTGAATTTCGAAATTATGCACAAAGTTGGACTAGTTGTTAAATTATCAATGTTAGAATTGAAAACACATACATAGAATTATTATTTTCAAAATATATATTTTCTTAAATTGAGAATATTTACATATTTGTATAATTCTTATTCGGTTTTCGGTTTGGACCGAAACCGAAACCTAAAACCGAAACCGAAACCGAATAAAAAATTATTGTATTTTGAAAACCGAAACCGAACCGAATCTTTTATTCGGTTCGGTTCGGTTCGGTTTTCGGTCCAAAACCGAATAATGCTCACCCCTAGTTTACCACAGCCAGAGTATACGAGCGGGGCATAATCCTCGGTGAAATGACTTCAGACATGATTACAAGTTCATGATACTATAGAGGATAGGATATGCCCTGTGTGTCCCATAAGATCCAAAGCCGATATTAGTGAAAGTTTTGTAAGTTGGGTAGCAAGTCTCCTGACCTAGCATTCTGTAGTCCTTGTGACTTATTGACGAGGAAATTGATTGACACTAATAGGTTTACCTAGAATACAGAAGTTAGAGGTCATAACCCATTAGTCGACCAAATCCTTGTGGATAAGAAGATAGTAGGAAGACTGTATAAGCAAGAACATCGGGTAAGGTTTGATTCTCACAAAACTCGAACTACTTGTGCCTTCTTTCAAAAATCTCGCATAATTGTATTCGACTATCTTAACAAACACTGCTGTTATAGCTTAGTTTTGCAAGCTCACTCTGTTCTCGAGCTTGATTCAAGACATATGTTAATGGGGACGCCTGCTAACTTATTGTCTAATCAGAATCAGTGTATTATGGTCTGATCAACCATGATGCATTTGGTTCGCTCTTCGTTTAATTACACTACGTGGATGGAGATATATAGGTATCTAGGATCTCATCCGCGATTGCTTTGACAATTCTTTTTGAATTATACATTCGCCCTTGAATCACGTAATTGTATTCGATGACATCTTTCCTGAACTCCTTATTGTTTTTGTCTTTCACTAATTGGAAAGACGAATGTTCGTATTTGATAGATAGATACATCGTTTTTCCCATGGTTACGATAGTTGTATACGCAAGTGTAGCTACCATCGGCCAGCCATATGACTAGAACCTTGCCTTGAGTTACTCATTCTCCTCCCGACCCTCAAACTACTATTGAGACCTTCTAGCTACCTGAATTTGAGAAGGATTAGGGTTTTATCCTTAGTCGAAATGCCAACCCAGGAGACCATCTATCCTCAAGAAACCAATTGTTGTGAGCCTCTAACTATTTGCTTGAAGCTTGCATTAACTAGCAATCCTTAAATCTTAACCCAATCTTTCCTCGACCAAAGCCCACGGTTTGGACAAGAGATGAATAGACAAGGGTAAGGACAATCATTTACCATGACTATGGTAGACACTCATCCCAAGATTGCTTACCCCGTCGATAACTCTTGTATACTGTAGACGAGTAGGTCATTCTATTTTATCGATCGTGTGTCGTTGTACACACTCGTTTTCCATTTATTGAGAAACGATCCTTGACTTGACTTATATCTACCGTATTCCGTTACGCCGTGCCTTATTCTTCATTAACAAGTGTCGGGGTACAATATCCGGACTTTAGAATCCTTCTAACCTCATTATTCCTAAAACCATGTCTTAGACTCTAAGGTGGGTAGACAGTAAGCCTTCTAAAATTTTTGGGATATACGAGGATTTCCAATTGATTAGAATAATTTCCATTGGGAGGATAATTAGTGTCTCATGGACTCCCACTTCCCATTTAGATCATTTTGTGTTCCCGGCCGTGTCATTAATATTCGGAGCACGAGACCAGCTGTTACCTTCCAATAAATTTTATATGTAAGATCTAGACGAGTCCACCTTTATCTAGTTATATCATGTCCCACTCAAACACGTCCCCTTGTACCCTATTTTTATAGTACGACTTTCAGATAAAAAGGACTAGTTATAACCCTTACCATAATACCGATATACTTTCCGACTTTCATTATAGCCTCAACCTCGACTCTATTCTTTCGACCCAATATATGGTTGTGATCTACTCGAAGCCTACTACGCACATGTCACTGGTGTGCCATGCCATTGTGTCTTCTCGTGCTACTTAAATACAAAAGTCACCGAAGACGCATTGTTGGGCTTTAGGAACCTATTTAACCAATCCGACTGCCCAGCTAGCTCAACCACTTGGGTGAAAACCTATTCTAGGTTACCCTAGTCTAGTAGGAATAGTTTTATCATTGGGACCTTGTTCAGTCAATATAGATTGAAATCCAAGGTTCTTCCGACCAACGATTGATGTCCAATCAAGGAACCCTTTAAGACCCAGTAAAACTCCTCCATATATACCACCATAATTGGACTAAAATCGGACTACTTGAAATAGGTCCCTGTACCTATTATGTAGCCTCCACCTCTTAGGATGCAGGGTCATCCGTAACCATTATTCCATCTACCTGGAAGTCGCGATACGATTTTGTATTGCATTTATATCCCTCGCTGGTGTGTTTAAATAACCACGAAAAGGATCACAATCTTGATTTCTCAAATTTCGTTCTATTATGGAACCTGGTTAGAATTTCGAGAACGGAACTTCTGTATTGCACGGATTGCAAGTCCCTCTAGGAAGCAAATGGTTCTTCGATTTCGTAAGTGATTGGACTAGAGTAGCCCAATCCAGCAAATAAGTTGAGGGTTCATTGACTTTCTATCTACATCATTGGATACTTTCTACCGCTCTAGAAACTTCATATTGCTCTCGATTATTCTTCCTTATCATCCTGTCCTTCCTATTTCAGAGCGTCGAAGGTCATGTTTATTAAATTTATCAATATTTTTTTAGCTACTTGTGTAAATTTGTTGCTGATTAAATTTTGGGTTGTTTGATAGATATGAGAGAATTATAGATGTCATATACCGTAGATATCTATTGGTGGATATTTTTGCAATTAGTTGGAGGATTATAAAATTTTAGTGACATGAGATTTGAGGGAGTAGTGTGACCAAAGGTGAGTAGAAGTTCTCGGAGTTTCGTAGTTACAAAATGGCTAGGAGGAGGACATAAACTGTCTTTGAGGAATTAAAACTTCGAGGAGATTAAGGAAATGGTAGATTTCCTTTTTGAAGTTAAGGAATAGTTCTGAAGTAGAATTTCGAGGACGAAATTATTTTTAAGGTGGATAGATTTGTAATCCCTCTTCCCGAAATTTTGATAATATTTTTATTTATTTAAATTAAATGGTGATTTTTAGAGTTTTTATAAATAATTATATAGTTAATTATTACGGTAGATGATTTTAGCCATGATGGAGTTTCGGAGTACATGGTGACTAGAAATCGTGGCACGGGTAGTGCAGTGGCGTGCTTTGGCTAGTGTATTAGTCCTGGTAGGGAAGGCCGGACCATACTGATGTCCTAACTAGGAAAACCAGGCCAAGTTGTGACATGACCATTATAAATAGATTAATTATTATTAATATTATTTTGACGTTTAAGTGACCCGGTGGTATCAAACTGGTCCGGACTGGACCCGGACCAGACCAAGCCCATGTAGTCATGCGGGACGTTCAATGACAGTCGTGTTGATGGAATTTGGTATGAGTGTGTTGTAATTCGTTTGAATGGTTTAATGAGTATTCCTAAGTATTCGTATTTAAATATTATAAATATTATTATTAGTGTTATTCAGTGACTTTTGTATAAAATAGGTCCTCGTATATTTTGGGATTTTTAAATTGTACATATTGGTATATATACCATTATTGGTTTATTGAATTTCGTTATTTATTATTATATTTATCGAGGTTATTATTATATAATACTATTATATTGGTTATACTATATTTTTAAAGTAAATGTTATATATATGTATATTCCTATTTATATAAATAGGCTCAGTGCTAGGAATGGATATCATTGAGGTTTTAACTAGATTTTATGGAAGAATATTATATAAGTCAATATATATATATATATATATATATATATATATATATATATATATATATATATATATAAAATATATATATATATATATATATATATATATATATATATATATATTCTACTATATAATAGGAAAACTTAGATGGTGAAACTTTTGAATTCCGAAAATACCCTTACATACTTATACTAATTAAAAATAGTTCATTAATTTTAATAAGGACAACTTAGTAATTAGAAAGACTACCGTTTGGTCTTCCTAAAGAGTCTTCCTAAATTAATTAAGAAACGTTAAAATACGTGCAAGGCACGTACACATATGCTAGTATATATATATATATATATATATATATATATATATATATATATATATATATATATATATATATATATGTGTGTGTGTGTGTGTGTGTAGATATGTATATAAGTATAGATTTATTGATTAAAAAAAATGTAGATATGTATATAAGTATAGATTTATTGATTAAAAAAAAAGAAGGAAAGCAAACCCACACTGTTCCCTTGGAACAGTGGACCCCCAAAACAAAAGCAACAAGACCCGACCAAGCCCACAGAGCCCAACTTCCCAACACCCAGCTTTCCGCTCGGGTTAGCCTTCGCGCGTATATAACGCGAGTGAGGGAGAGGGGATCGTGAGCTAAAACTAAAACCCTAACTCCCACGACGTATCCTCGACACCTGGGCAACCTCTGCGCGCACAGGGCGCCGCCCATCGCCGGCCGTCGCGCGCGCGTCGCACGAAAAACAGAGGAACAGAGGCAGCAGCATTGACGACGGAAGCCCAACTTCGTCGAGAGTTTTCTCCGCGCACGGGCGACGAATCTTTGAGCCGTTTGTTCAGGTATAAACCTAATCTATACCCCTTCATCCCTGTATGACAGTTTTGGTTTAAATTAAATTGAAATCAAGATAAAAATTGCCGCCAATATTGGTAAAAATTTGTTTCGTATCGAAACAGAATATTAGGTTAGGGTCTGACTTAGGAAGGCAATTTACGGCCAAACCGAGGCAATTTTTCCAAATGTGTTAGAATAGATTTGTAGACTACCTATCCAGGATTAAAACCCTACTTTTAGTTATAATTTTAGTTCTTTAAGAAGTGACATAAATCAGTTTGAAAATGATGAAAATCTATAGAAAATAGTTTAGAAAATTTAGAAATTCTCTCGATACGACGTGCGTCCCGCCAATCCGGGCGACGTGGTCGTGAACTGAAAGTATCGAAAGGTGCGTAACAGTTTCATGGACGTGTGGGCTTTGACGGAATTCAAATTGGTCGTGTGTGCGCGACGAATTTGATGCGTATCCGTCGGAATTCACCGTATCGGCCTCTGTGCAAATTTCTCAATTAGTTTGTGCACGCTCATCAGATCGAGATAAAACTTGTGCCAATAGGACCGTATCATTTTTCTGGTCCTGTACGCCAAGTTTGGTCCGATTCTGAGACTGTTGATCGGATCGCTGTTTTGTTGGCCCCACGGTCCGACTCAACGGGTGATTTTGTGCACGGCATGTCGGAATCCAAATTTGGACATACGGTTGGGTTCGTATCATCAAAACGAATCCGTAGACATATAGTTTGATGACTTTAGAGACCGTTGACTCTGGCACACTTTTCGATGCAAAGCGGGTCCAACGTCGGATACCGTTTAGGCCCAAAATTACCGTTTTGCCCCTGTGTCCAGAATTGGACTTAAGGACAGACAATTCTAGCTAATTTGACTATTTTGAGAACATTGGTAATGTTTATTTCAGCATTCGGAGACTGTTGTACGAGTTTTGACTATTGTGGCACATTGAGTGGTTCAGATTGTCGGTTTCACCAGCAGAGGACCACAGGCGAGTACAGTTTATTGTCTGTATTTCGATATTGATCTTTACTATATTTCATTGATTGGCCATTGGTTATGTGATTTTTATACTCTATTATAAATTTTTGAGTCGGGAATGAGAAGTACCAAGGATGTGTGATCCGACCGTAGACAATGTTTATTTTCATGCAGTAGACATCGTAGACAGTGCTTATTTTTCTGCAAGTAGACATTGTAGACAGTGCTTATTTTTCTGCAAGTAGATATCATAGACAGTGCTTATTTTTTTGCAAGTAGACATCGTAGACAGTGCTTATTTTTCTGTAAGTAGACATCGTAGACAGTGCTTATTTTTCTGCAAGTAGACATCGTAGACAGTGCGGTGTAGTGTCCCAGACTGATCATATATCAAAGGTACTTCTAACAGTTGGGGAAAGTATTTTGTGTCTATTTATTTGCTATTAGTTTTTCGTATTTTCTGTTTATTTTCAAAAATATGTAATTGATGTCTAACCTCTGTTGTATAGTCATTTTCTTTATTTGAAATTGCATTCAGTGAATTGTGCTCGTTCTATTCCTGACTGGAAACCAACATTTTTCAGGTTAGCCGTGGATTCACTTAGCTTGGGGAGTAACGGGTATACTTGCAGACGAAAAGCCTAGAGATTAGCTAGATAGATGAGTTGTAGTCATTCCATATTTGTACAAGTTTATATTTTCTGCAAATGTAAAACTTGTGAATATTATAAGTTAAATTGTTTTGTGAATGAGCATTATTTGTGATTTTGATCTCCAAGGCCGTGACAGCGTTCTACCGCCGACACTGCGGCGTAGGCTGGCTTGGACACGTCTCGTATCCGTTTAAAAAAAATGGGTGCGGGTCGTGACACCAGAGCGGAAGATCGAGTTCACCATCGACTTGATTCCCGGAACAACCCCAGTGTCAGAGAGAGTCTACAGGATGGCACCGTCAAAATTAGAGATATTGTACAAGATGATTGAAGAACTTAGAACCAAGGGATTCATTCGTGCAAGTGGATCGCCTTGGGGAGCCCCGATGCTTCTTGTGAAAAAGAAGGATGGTACGTCCAGATTATGTGTAGATTGTCGTACCTTGAACTTAGTGACAATCAAAAACAGATACCCTCTCCCGAGAATAGATGAATTGTTTGATCAACTCAAGGGGGCAACAGTGTTCTCGAAGATCGACTTGCGGTCCGGATACCATCAGATCAGAGTCAGAGAGCAGGACATCCCGAAGACTGCTTTCAGATCTAGGTATGGGCATTAGGAGTTCCTTGTGATGCCATTTGGAGCAACCAATACGTCGACTGTATTCATGGACCTCATGAATCGCATCTTCATGCCTTATTTGGATCAGTTCATGATTGTGTTCCTAGACGACATTCTGGTCTACAACAAGAGTGAAGCGAAGCATGAGCAGCTTCTCCGAGTTATTCTCCAGATTCTTAGAGAGCACCAGTTGTATGCCAAGTTTAGTAAATGCGAGTTCTGGCTCGATCACATTTCGTACTTGGGCCATATCATCACCAGAGGAGGAGTGGAAGTGGATCCCCAGAAGATCGTGGCCATTGAAACGTGGCCGGTACTGTAGTGCCCCGTCCCGCTCAGTCAATCGGAGGAATCGAAACGCCGACGGCGTTCGGACTTAGCCTTGCAATGGCTACTCGGAGACATCGCTCGGTCGAGGCGACCGGTCGCTCAGGTGGGGTAGTTTCGGTGAACTTGCCTCATCCTTGCCTTCACATAATAAAACGTATGTTTTTAACTTGCACAATAGGCTTGATAATAAAAGAGACAAATCCACATAGCTAAGGAAATAATCCCGATGGGTCAAAATGAGTTAGAACATGGAAAACGTCCCACGGTCGGCTTAGAGTTGGTGCACGACGTGCTTTGAAAATGACACTCGGTCCTTCATCCCGTGGCTTGGGAGAAGGAAAGTTGGTCTTCGACACAAAGTTATGAAATAGCCTAAGTCATAGGCGTCGCCTGCGTGAATGCTTGTTAGAGCATGCACGGTCCCGTCGAATTGTCCCGATACTTTAGTTGGCCTAAGTCATAGGCATTGTCCGCGTAAATGCTCAACAAAGCATGCACGTTTCCATAATACAAGGCTTGGCATAGACTTTGCTCTGTACTTGCAGCTAGTGGTACGGGAAAGTGAGTTCGGCTTTCAGCTCTTCACTTATCGCCTCCGTTTCCGATGGAAACTCCGGTCGCCTTATTAGGTCTTGAAACGAAAGAAGAAAGAGTGTGGGATGAAAGTCCGGGCATTACAATCAATATTTCTTAGACCGTGGATACCCTGCTTTGAATAACTGACCGACGGCAGAATGGTAAGCTTCCTCGTTCACTTGTGCGGGTCGGCACTGATTTTGTATGTGATGCAACTACAATGCTTGAGAGGTCTAGTGATCGGTCTCAAAAGCAAGATGGAAATAGGGAGGGAATGGAATCTACCTCACTGAGTGAGATCAATATCGAGCGCCCTTGAGTCAAGTTATAGGCTCGATTAAGTTAGGCAAAGTTACGCCGATCGACCTATGTCATCTCCAGTGCTGTCCCGCTCTTTCTGCGGTTGTCAAGTTAAATAGTCCCACGATCCCAAGGCCCGTCATATGAAGTATGACTTGTGCGATAGCGTCGCGTAGATCGAAAGTCGATTTGAGACACGATGGCACGGTCCTAGAGTTTTAAGGCACGTGCCACGGTTGATTCATTTGTTTTGGAAAAATATCTAAACAGTTGTTTTTGAGTTGAGTGAAATGATAGGGCAAGAAAGAAAGAAAGAAGAATGCTCACGACTGGGTCGTTGAGGCAAGAAAGAAGAACGCTCGCGACTACGGGTCGTCGAGGCAAGATCTCAGATGTGAGAAGTATTGAATTTAGCCCTGAAAGAGATGGTAACACTAGATGTACAATGACTGTGTGAGACGTCAGTTGAGTCGAGTCTTGCATGGTCATGGACAACTTGTCGACAAGGTAGAGTTTCCCCGCACGGCAACCTGTGGCGCCACGGGACCGCTACGGGCACAAAGGGAAACAAATATGGCTCTAGGAGCCAAATAGCTGCGCCTAGGGCAAAGTATTCGGTGGACGCTCATTAAGGCTAGCTACCCGAAGAGGTCCATCCTATACTCAGCTAAAAAGGAGTCCACCATGGCTCTGGGAGTCAGTGACCAAATCATATAGATGAGTCGGCATGGCGGCAATCCGCATGAGTGCCTTTGGATTGAGTTGAGTTGCTGAATGTGTGTGTACAAGTTAGAGTACAAATGTTTGGACTTAAGAATGGCTACAACATAGGTAACGTGCTTCGGCACGAGATGTGGCGTCGAGTTTAAGTTGTCGGCATATAAGTTGCATAAGTTGGTTGAGTTGGTTGAGTTTATGTCGGGAAACCGCCGCAAGGCAAAGTTGGTCGAGTGACACTAGATTCACAAGTCTTGATTGGGTCGATTGGTTATCAAAGTAGTACGGGCCGCGAAGCGGCGATATGGTTAAGTCCTAGTGAGTTGCGAGGCACGACCTTAATATGGATTTCGTAGCACGGTCACATGGAAAAGGAGTCTATCGTGTAGCTGCGTCTGTGATTTTGGCCGTAAGGCAAACACGACTTGATAGGTTAACGTTGTTGGCACGAGAAGTGGTCTAGAGACAAAGTATGAGTGAACGTTGACATTACAAGCACGGGATGGTTCTGATACACAAGTTGCGCTAAGGTGCCGGTCCTAAAACTGATCCTAAGGCAAGAGTAGGAAGACAATCAAAAAGGGGACTATGTTGCACAAAGTAAAGTAAACGTGTTGGTTTTGTATGGGTGGGCGAGAAGCTCATTCCACCAGTACAGTTGAGTACTGACACCCACATAGTTTACATGTGCAGGCACAGGTAGAAGCTCGTGGCACGGGGATCGCTTGGATGCGTCGAGGCATGGAGTTCCTTGGCGACTCGAAGCGTGCAGCCGCATGAAGTAAAGACTTATACAGGACATAATGTATGGACATCGCCTTCCGAAGCTTCCGCTGGATCAGGACTTGTAATTGAGAGATGAGAGAGAGCTGAGTGAACTTGTAAAATGTGAGAAAAGTGAGCTTGAGTGATTGTAATCTTGGCCTTGCGCCCCCAATGTAATCGTTGTTTCAATATCAATAAAGAGCTTATTTGAATGACTTGTGTTTCGTTCTAAATGCCGCTGCTATTATTCAATGTCTCTGCTCGGGACTTCTGTGCGACGACCCCGTCGTAACCGCTGAAATCGGCCGTTATGGAACCCGCCTTGCACGAGCGCAATATAGGCTCGTGCGGCATCACGCCTTAGCGAGGACGATCGCTCCTACGGGAGCGGGGCGTGACATAATGGTATCAGAGCACGGCTTTACGTCCTTGGACTACCGATTGAATTCTTTAACTTTGTTGTTCCCACAAACTCTGAATCGTTGCTTCTGTAAAGCTGATATCGTTGGTACGCTCTCTCTCAATTGTCCCACAGGATGTCCATACAATAAGTCTAACTATTTTGCAAAACATAGGAGAACAGTTTTTGATAAGAAACAAAAGATGGTTTGCGTAAGCACGGTTGGCTAAGTCGGGCTGGGCATATACACCAAAGTCGTGTCGACCTTAGAAAAGTCGAGTGCGGGATTCGAATTGTGTCGAACGGGAATGAGATAGACTTGATTGAGTAAATGGGACGACTATCGATAGGGGTGCTATCAAGCGACGACAACGTCGGTGCGATATAGATGAGCGTGCTTGGAATTCGAGGAATGGTTCGAATAGAAAATTTGAAGAAGTCGATTTTGATTCGAATGACAAGCTGAGGATTTGTTGAATGACTTCATCCCTGAGTGGTGTATGTGATAGCCTCAGGGATGTCGATAGATTGATAAAGGAATGATGCGAATTGAGGAAATTGATGTTGCGAATGGTTTGAGGAATAATGATCGAACTTGAATTTAAATGAAGAGGAGATTATCCAGTCGGACGATAGCACCATTCGTACGACTCAGAATTTGGTTACAAAGGAAGATCGTCAGGTTACGCATATCGTCGATGGTATTGAGGCGTATCAAAGATCGATATGCGATAACTCGGGGGTACTCTGACTCGGCAAACGACGATCGTGCAAGTGTTATTGTTCGGTTGGATGCTGTACTTAGGATTTTGATTGAAATGAATGTCGGATGAAAATGAAAGTGTCTTGATGGTTACGCGGATAACCACAGCGTCGATATTCTTGTCTTGCGCAAGCGCAACTCTAGCCTCGCACATGCGTTGCATCGGATTTGGGGTGATCGTTTCGCGTGAGCTCTGACATGGTGATTCATGTCGTAGGAATGATCGAACTCGAAAGATCAGGACGCGGCAACTTTGATTGTCTCGACTTGTCAGTTTGATGCGAAGAAAAGAATTCGAGGATGTGTAGACTTGCGATTGATGAATGAAATGAAACTTGAGGATTGAATAGACCCAATCCACGTACCGAGAGTGAATTAGTCTAGACGCAAAACAAGAGTTACGTCCCGATGAGGATGATTATCCCGCAAGAGCGTGCATGGTGATTCATGCCCACCGTGGGTAATCTGAGTCGCGTGAGATCGGGGCACAACATATTGTTAAGTTAGACGACCTCATAATCGAATGCGTGAATTGGGGTGAATGACTTAGGAAGTATGAAATATGAATTATGGTTAGCGATGGATTGTGTCGTAGCGTGCTTGACTTGGAAGGGATGATAGGAAGATTATGTCGAACGTGTTCGAAGATATTGACTATGTGAAATGGCTTTGCTGAATGACTCAGACCCCGTACGATGAAATGTTGGGATGCGCGTAGGAAATCGATGCTCGATGTTTAGAAATCGGAGTGATGCGAGCTTGGGTAGAAAATCCCGTACCATCAACTTGGTTTGACCTTAGAATGGGGTCAGTGTTGATATTGTTGTTTGGGAACTATGATTCCAATACTGACGGAAAGACATAGCCTAGCGGTTAGGCAGACGTCCGAGTGCGAAGTGGTAGGATTGTGGAGGCACTACTCGCGAGCTCGGTTGACATGTACGTATATCAGGGACATCCGAATATGTGCACGATCCGACTCGAGTGGTGATGGTGGATTCTCTATCACGAGGCTTGGCTGAAATGCATGTATTTTGGAGACGCCTAAGATATGTGCACGATCCATACTAAGTGATACGTTGAATCAAGTGAGACTTGAGGAACGAGAAAGTGTCGAAAATTTTGAGATCGTGAGTTTTGAAGAAAGGATTGAGGATAGTGCGAGCGTGGCTCGGATTGAGGAAACGCATAGGCGTAGTGTGTGCGAGAGTTCTTGAACGTTGAGTAAAAGTGATAAGTCAATAAGTGTACTCAGTTAGTTTCGAGGACGAAACTTTTTCTGAGTGGTGTATGATGTAGTGTCCCGTCCCGCTCAGTCAATCGGAGGAATCGAAACGCCGATGGCGTTCGGACTTAGCCTTGCAACGGCTACTCGGAGACATCGCTCGGTCGAGGCGACCGCTCGCTCAGGTGGGGTAGTTTCGGTGAACTTGCCTCATCCTTGCCTTCACATAATAAAATGTATGTTTTTAACTTGCACAATAGGCTTGATAATAAAAAAGACGAATCCACATAGCTAAAGAAATAATCCCGATGGGTCAAAATGAGTTAGAACATGGAAAACGTCCTACGGTCGGCTTAAAGTTGGTGCACGACGTGCTTTGAAAATGACACTCGATCCTTCATCCCGTGGCTTGGGAGAAGGAAAGTTGGTCTTCGACACAAAGTTATGAAATAGCCTAAGTCATAGGCGTCGCCTGCGTGAATGCTTGTTAGAGCATGCACGGTCCCGTCGAATTGTCCCGACACTTGAGTTGGCCTAAGTCATAGGCGTTGCCCGCGTAAATGCTCCACAAAGCATGCATGTTTCCATAATACAAGGCTTGGCATAGCCTTTGCTCGTCCCTTGAGTCAAGTTATAGGCTCGATTAAGTTAGGCAAAGTTACGCCGATCGACCTATGTCATCTCCAGTGCTGTCCCGCTCTTTCTGCGGTTGTCAAGTTAAATAGTCCCGCGATCCCAAGGCCCGTCATATGAAGTATGACTTGTGCGATAGCGTCGCTTAGATCGGAAGTCGGTTTGAGACACGATGGCACGGTCCTAGAGTTTTAAGGCACGGGCCACGGTTGATTCATTTGTTTTGGAAAAATGTCTAAACAGTTGTTCTTGAGTTGAGTGAAATGATAGGGCAAGAAAGAAAGAAAGAAGAATGCTCATGACTGGGTCATTGAGGCAAGAAAGAAGAACGCTCGCGACTACGGGTCGTCGAGGCAAGATCTCAGATGTGAGAAGTATTGAATTTAGCCCTGAAAGAGATGGTAACACTAGAGGTACAATGACTGTGTGAGACGTCAGTTGAGTCGAGTCTTGCATGGTCATAGACAACTTGTCGACAAGGTAGAGTTTTCCCGTACGGCAACCTGTGGCGCCACGGGACCGCTGCGGGCACAAAGGGAAACAAATATGGCTCTGGGAGCCAAATAGCTGCGCCTGGGGCAAAGTATTCGGTGGACGCTCATTAAGGCTAGCTACCCGAAGAGGTCCATCCTATACTCAGCTAAAAAGGAGTCCACCATGGCTCTGGGAGTCAGTGACCAAATCATATAGATGAGTCGGCATGGCGGCAATCCGCGTGAGTGCCTTTGGATTGAGTTGAGTTGCTGAATGTGTGTGTACAAGTTAGAGTACAAATGTTTGGACTTAAGAATGGCTACAACATAGGCAACGTGCTTCGGTACGAGATGTGGCGTCGAGTTTAAGTTGTCGGCATATAAGTTGCATAAGTTGGTTGAGTTGGTTGAGTTTATGTCGGGAAACCGCCACAAGGCAAAGTTGGTCGAGTGACACTAGATTCACAAGTCTTGATTGGGTCGGTTGGTTATCAAAGTAGTACGGGCCGCGAAGCGGCGATATGGTTAAGTCCTAGTGAGTTGCGAGGCACGACCTTAATATGGATTTTGTAGCACGGTCACATGGAAAATGAGTCTATCGTGTAGCTGCGTCTGTGATTTTGGCCGTAAGGTAAATACGACTTGATATGTTAATGTTGTTGGCACGAGAAGTGGTTTAGAGACAAAGTATGAGTGAATGTTGACATTACAAGCACGGGATGGTTCTGATACACAAGTTGCGCTAAGGCGCCGGTCCTAAAACTGATCCTAAGGCAAGAGTAGGAAGACAATCAAAAAGGGGACTATGTTGCACAAAGTAAAGTAAACGTGTTGGTTTTGTATGGGTGGGCGAGAAGCTCATTCCACCAGTACAGTTGAGTACTGACACCCACATAGTTTACATGTGCAGGCACAAGTAGAAGCTCGTGGCACGGGGCTCGCTTGGATGCATCGAGGCATGGAGTTCCTTGGCGACTCGAAGCGTGCAGCCGCATGAAGTAAAGACTTATACAGGACATAATGTATGGACATCGCCTTCCGAAGCTTCCGCTGGATCAAGACTTGTAATTGAGAGATGAGAGAGAGCTGAGTGAACTTGTAAAATGTGAGAAGAGTGAGCTTGTGTCACGACCCGCACCCACTGTGAGGGTACGAGAGCGTAACAACGCCCAGCCTACGCCGCAGTGTCGGTGGTAGAACCATGTTCTAGGTCATGAACTATAACTAACATAATATGAATACTCTCCATAAGGAGGCCAACACAGAGGTATAACTCAATCACAATCTAAGGTAGAATGTAGCATGATAGAAATAGATAAGAAATCCTCAACTGAGGTACAACAGAAAGAAATAACAAAGTCTCAACATCTATAAAATATACAACTCTGAAAGTAAGACAATAGCTAAACATGAAAAGAAAGGACAGTCTAGGCTATCTACACTATACAAGGTATCATCCTGAGCAGCTGCCTAAACCTCCCCAGGGGTCCAGGTTGCGAGTGTGAACTAGGCAAGCTCCAAGTAGGGTTGCAGGTTCCTCATCATCCTCTGTAAAATTTTCAACAGGTCCAGTCAGGACGGGAGCGAGCACAAAACATCTCACGCAGTTCATATCGAGTTAGGAAATATAAAGCATGCAATAGAGTAAAGTACATGAAACACTGAAAGAAGAAGATATATAAAAACAGTAGAGATTTGATAACAGAAAATATCTAAATATGATAAGTAAGAACTGTAAGGAACATGTGATTTTAGAGTACAATCTGGTTATGTAAACGGGCTAGGAAAATGCAATGGTAACTCCATTGTACGTGGGTGTACAATAGACATATACAATAGTTATACAATATTGTACAATAGGATTTGAGTACATAACCAATTCTACTCCCCCTCCCCAATCAATACACAAGGATCTACTCCAGTTACGTTATCTTATACAATAGTGTACAATGTTATACAATGGATGTACAATATTATACAATAGTGTACAATGTCTATCCCTGGGGCTCATGTGATAATGAGAGTACAATATGCACAGTGAGTATACAAGGATATGGGTATTCAATAAATACAATATGGAAGTGAAACGCACAACACAATATATATTTAGTGAATACAAGGAGATAACATCTCAAAAGAAGATCCATATAGTACCAATCCGTGATAACAGTCGTGTCAGCATCAAGTACAGTAATCTAGAGCAAGAATATAAATCCATACAAGTATGAAACGGTCAGAAAATGTACTCGCCTGGTATCTGAATAGCTGTGAAAATGTACTGTCCGAGATGAGGCACCTGACTCCTAGTTAGAGCAACACAAGTCACAACAAGTCCAGAATGGTAATAAGATGCACTACTATGAGTTCTACATGAATCTAGGTCGATCTAGACCAAAGTCAACTCTTGGTCAACTCTGGTCAAACCTTAAGTCAAACCTAGTCAAATAGTCTAATCTAGGTCTAACCAAGCTATTCTAGGTTCACTAGGCTAATCTAATTAGAGAAGTACACCTAGGCTATCTATAAGCTATCACCCAATATCATAATATATCACTAATACCCCATATTTATATGCAATCAAAATCACAAGTACCATGTATATATATACATTACACATATTATATATATGCAACTAATATATACACAGGAAACTAAATGATACTATAAGCAGGTATATTATATATATGTACAAGAGAGAGTACCAAGTGTATGTGTGTGTGTGGAAGGGGAGGGTTCAAGTCATGAAAAACAGGGCTAATGAATACAGTGCATTGTGACATAAGGGAAAGGAAGGAAATCAGTTGCATTCATACACATTTCAGTTTTGTGGTGAATCACAAGTTCAACAGTTAATACAAAAGGAGGGGAATCAATTCAAGTGGCCTATTCATGAAGTTAACTAAGGAAAACCAAAACTGGAATTTAAGGTAAACTCTACATGAGACTAACAGTCCCAACAGTCCAATATGAGGATCCTCCCTTCAGATTTAATGTAAACAACATTCAATAGCAGTTTACAAATACACATGAAGAATTCAGTTGGCAGTACATTCATTTGAAAATCAATTGATATGAACCCAGAATTTAGCCCATTAGAAAGAACAGTTGAATCAATGCAGTGTACTCATGTTCTTGACAATCAAAAGAGAAGGAATTCGATTTGAAACAGTTTAATAGATCATTCCCAGGTTATGAATAAAACTCAGAAATCAAGGACAAGTAAAAATCAGATAACAAACTACTTAATGTGGTTAAGCTATTCACAGGTTTACAAACCAATTTCAGTTTTATGAAGAAGTCTAAAACTTAGATAGCCATCTATCCATTACCCAAATACAGTCCAATCTATTTAAACATTCAACTAACCTTCATTCTCAGGTTATACTAAATTCCAAAAATAGTTCATAAAAAAATCAGTTTAACACATATCCAAATCAGTCAAACAAAAGGAAAAAAAAGACAACCAAACATCTCAGTTCCTAGGAAATGAAAGAGAATCAATTCAAATAATCAAGAACCATTCCCAGGTTTAATTCATTTTAACCCTTAGTTCAGAATATACAATCACAGGTTCCAGCTGAAAACTGGGAACTAACCCAACCAATTTAAGCTTTCATAAACCAATTTGTAAGGGAATTGAACAACAGTGAAGTAACGAAAAGGAATTTAATTCACAACTAACAATATAGTTACAACTATTCTCAGTTTCATATCAGTGAAACTAATTCAGTTTACCTACAGTTGAAACCAACTCCACTTGAATGCCAAACTCCAAAATACACCATACCAATCCCAAATTTGAATGAAACACTTAGCTAACAAAAAAATGAAACATGTAGGGATCAAAATTCAGTTGAAACATAAGAGGAAAGAGCATTAATTTGGTTTAGAAATCTGGGGATTAAACAGTATCAGGACATATATTAGAAAAACTCAAGGAAACCCCATGTTCGAATCATACACCTCCTGAAAACCCAAGTTAATCATGTCACAAACAAATCAGAGGTTTAAACATGATTTTTAGAACCTAACTAACATTAAAACATCATTAACAGGAATATATAAGTGAGGAACTCACTGCTAGAACACTGTGTCTGAGTGTATCAGTGTAAATATCAGGAATCAACTGTTCGAACACAATTCAAGCCAAAACACACCATTAAACTTAAACTACTATGTAGCCTAATGTAAACAGGTATTACACATGATATTTAGGACCTAAATATTCATTAAAACTTAATTTAAAACATTTAAAAACGATTTAACATCAGAAACAATCACTGCACACGCACGCACACCGTGGTTTCCCCGTGCACCCTGAATACCGTGTCCGACACGACACGAGGACTCGTAAAACTTTGCGAGCCTCGTGTCAGTCACTGCCCCTAACTACTTGCCAAAAATCACATGTCGAAGTGGAGGAATGAGCGCGCAGTAGCCCCCGAGTAGCAGGGGAGCTACAGTGCCGCGCGCACGCCCCCGACTCGCGTGTCCCGTGTTCCCCACGACTCGACACGACACTAAATACAGCACACGACACAGGAAAACCCTAGACGACACCTAGGGCTAGCTTCCTATTCAAAAGGATTTCGAAAACTCGACTGAAATGTCCTTTGGGATATTTCGTCAAACACCTACACCAATACTCTAATACGTGTCCGATACGGGCACGAAAAGAGTCCAAAACCTAGGGTTAGCCTACCCTACAGTTGGGTGAGGGCTAGGGCTTCCCTAAAATGATTTTTACAAGAATTTAGGAGCAATGGATAGGATTTTACCTATAGGTGTTCAATCTCCCAAAAAAACTCCAAAGAGAAGGATCCTTCAAACCACCAAAAGCTCTCCAAATTGTTCTTTCCTGTCAAAATTTAATTCAAACAGCAAGAACACAGGATTTAGGTCCTGTTGCAATTTGTTTGGGAGAAAAAGGATGTAAAATGAATTTAATAGGAATTTTTGAAGATGGAACTCACCTCTTTCTTAAACCATGGATAAACCCTAAGAGAGAGAGGCTAGCCCTAATCCCTAGGAGATGTTTTATAGGGGGGGCTGTCTCTTGGCCGGCCATAGGGCCCTAGGACTAGGGTTTTTGCCTAGTTAGTTGAGTCCTAATTGGTTTAAGTCATGATTATGACTTGTGACTTCACAAGCCATTCTTAGGCCAAACTAACTCCTAATTACCCCAAACTAATTCCAATGGACTTGAAATCACTAATTTAGGTCACACTAGGGTTTATTAACCTAACCAAGATATCCTGACCTAGGTTAGCCACTAGGTTAGTCTCCTAGTCAACACTAGTCAACCCTCATTCAAACTATTTCAAAATAAATTCTAAAAATTCTCATAAATCCAAATAAATTATAATAAACCCAAATAACCCTAAAATATCAAAAATACCCTAATCACATGGCTAGGCTCTAGGGTAGACAGTCTCTACTGTTCACTAGCAAAACACTAAAAATTACAAGTCAAGAATTTAAATAATTTAAAAATAATTAAAAATCACTAAAAATCATAATATGAAATAATTATCATTAAATATAATTATAATTACAAAATTTCAAAATTACCCTCATTTGGAAAACTGGGTGTTACAATCCTACCCACCTTATAAAAATTTTGTCCTCGAAATTAAGATGATCGTACCCCCTTCTAGGTCACACATTGACAAGGGTCAATCAATGGTCAATTTCTCAACATCCTAGTACTTGGTCATCAGCTGGTCAACTTCTTAGGATTTTACCCATGCTAGCTATCTAAGTATTGGTAACCAGAATCTAGCAAAAGAGAAACTCTATAATAGGCTAGCTCTTAACATTCCAATCCTATCAAGTCACCCATAACCAAATACCCAAAATTCTAAGCACACAATCCCAATACCACATAAATATATAAGCTCAAGAACAACAATCCACTACATATATCCTAAGTATATCATTCGCAATCTATCTATATATAGAACTCTCAGTCTTAGGTGAAACTACAACTATACTCAAGGGCAGGCTCTGGTCACTGGGTACCTCACTGGAAGGGTAAATGAAAACAATAATAAATCATCAAGGTTGTATGGCATACCAACATCCTATACGTAACTGGTTGATATTATAAATAACATGGGAGTCATCTACACTGGGTTACTACTCTAACACCAATGCCAACTATCATCTCTAGGGTACAGACACTTTACAAGTCATCATATCATTATATTGTGAAAGAACCACCTACTCAAAATACACTCTGTTAATCATATGCGTCTGCCCAAAATCGTGTTGTCCAGAGTCTTCATCATGCTAGTGAGCAAGGCTACGATAATCACGGAGCCCTTGACTAAGGTACGTACCCCTAGGTTCATGGTATTTAAAATTTTTGCACTGCCGCATGCGACGACGAAAACCTTAAATTCCCATACCCGAAAAATACATCCGAAATCTGACTACATGTCCTCACTATGCCAACTAACATGACTATCGAAGATTCTAGATCCTATGATTTAGGTGACCTAGCCCATATGATTTTGAAGAAAAACAACATAACAAAAGAACAACATGACAAACTAAATCAATCAGCAAGGAACAGATGGAATCGGATTTCAAGGTAATTATAAAAGACAATTGCGGGAATGGAATTGAGAAGAAAGGAACTTGTAGCAAGATCTCCAGTGGTCTATGCATCCTCGACTGTCCTGACGATAGCTCACCCTGCTGGTTTCCTCCAGCCTGATGCTGATACTGCACAAATCTCTGCTGCTAATGCTGCATGAATCGTTGCTGCTGAGAGAAATCGGAAACGAAGGGAAAAGTCTCTGCACAGACGGAGGTGCACCTCCAATGTAGCAGAAACACCAACCTGAGTCGGCACAACAGAAGCTGCGGTCTCAAGGCCCTGATGAACAGGACGAGAGGTGGCCAGCCTCTCGATAGTATCCCCCGAACCGAAGCGATGAGATCGTGTCTTTATAACCATCATGAAGACAGATCAAAACAAGAAGCAATTTCTGAGAATGAAGCAAAAATTCAAGAAGAACAGTTTATATTCAAGGGAAGTCAATAAGCAACAATTTTAGACAAAAGGAATCGGATTAAGAGTTTTTCCTAATGTGATTGAGTACCTACAAAAATATCCTAATCCTACTGCAGGCTGTAGTGATACTCTAGTTCGAATACCACTACATAAACTCGACCTGCATGGGCCACCACTAAAAACGTGTCACGACCCGCACCCACTGTGAGGGTACGAGAGCGTAACAATGCCCAGCCTACGCCGCAGTGTCGACGGTAGAACACTGTTCTAGGTCATGAACTATAACTAACATAATATGAATACTCTCCATAAGGAGGCCAACACAGAGGTATAACTCAATCACAATCTAAGGTAGAATGTAGCATGATAGAAATAGATAAGAAATCCTAAACTGAGGTACAATAGAAAGAAATAACAAAGTCTCAACATCTCTAAAATATACAACTCTGAAAGTAAGACAATAGCTAAACATGAAAAGAAAGGACAGTCTAGGCTATCTACACTATACAAGGTATCATCCTGAGCAGCTGCCTGAACCTCCCCAGGGGTCCAGGTTGCGAGTGTCAACTAGGCAAGCTCCAAGAAGGGTTGCAGGTTCCTCATCATCCTCTGTAAAATTTTTAACAGGTCCAGTCAGGACGGGAGCGAGCACAAAACATCTCACGCAGTTCATATCGAGTTAGGAAATATAAAGCATGCAATAGAGTAAAGTACATGAAATGCTGAAAGAAGAAGATATATAAAAACAGTAGAGATTTGATAACAGGAAATATCTAAATATGATAAGTAAGAACTGTAAGGAACATATGATTTTAGAGTACAATCTGGTTATGTAAACGGGCTAGGAAAATACAATGGTAACTCCATTGTACGTGGGTGTACAATAGACATATACAATAGTTATACAATATTGTACAATAGGATTTGAGTACATAACCAATTCTACTCCCCCTCCCCAATCAATACACAAGGATCTACTCCAGTTACGTTATCTTATACAATAGTGTACAATGTTATACAATGGATGTACAATGTTATACAATAGTGTACAATGTCTATCCCTGGGGCTCATGTGATAATGAGAGTACAATATGCACAGTGAGTATACAAGGATATGGGTATTCAATAAATACATTATGGAAGTGAAACGCACAACACAATATGTATTTAGTGAATACAAGGAGATAACATCTCAAAAGAAGATCCATATAGTACCAATCCGTGATAACAGTCGTGTCAGCATCAAGTACAGTAATCTAGAGCAAGAATGTAAATCCATACAAGTATGAAACGGTCAGAGAATGTACTCGCCTGGTATCTGAATAGTTGTGAAAATATACTGTCCGAGATGAGGCACCTGACTCCTTGTTAGAGCAACACAAGTCACAACAAGTCCAGAATGGTAATAAGATGCACTACTATGAGTTCTACATGAATCTAGGTCGATCTAGACCAAAGTCAACTCTTGGTCAACTCTGGTCAAACCTTAAGTCAAACCTAGTCAAATAGTCTAATCTAGGTCTAACCAAGCTATTCTAGGTTCACTAGGCTAATCTAATTAGAGAAGTACACCTAGGCTATCTATAAGCTATCACCCAATATCATAATATATCACTAATACCCCATATTTATATGCAATCAAAATCACAAGTACCATGTATATATATACATTACACACATTATATATATGCAACTAATATATACACAGGAAACTAAATGATACTATAAGCAGGTATATTATATATATGTACAAGAGAGAGTACCAAGTGTATGTGTATGTGTGGAAGGGGAGGGTTCAAGTCATGAAAAACAGGGCTAATGAATACAGTGCATTGTGACATAAGGGAAAGGAAGGAAATCAGTTGCATTCATACATATTTCAGTTTTGTGGTGAATCACAAGTTCAATAGTTAATACAAAAGGAGGGGAATCAATTCAAGTAGCCTATTCATGAAGTTAACTAAGGAAAACCAAAACTGGAATTTAAGGTAAACTCTATATGAGACTAACAGTCCCAACCGTCCAATATGTGGATCCTCCCTTCAGATTTAATGTAAACAACATTCAATAGCAGTTTACAAATACACATGAAGAATTCAGTTGGCAGTACATTCATTTGGAAATCAATTGATGTGAACCCAGAATTTAGCCCATTAGAAAGAACAGTTGAATCAATGCAGTGTACTCATGTTCTTGACAATCAAAAGAGAAGGAATTCGATTTGAAATAGTTTAATAGATTATTCCCAGGTTATGAATAAAACTCAGAAATCAAGGACAAGTAAAAATCAGATAACAAACTACTTAATGTGGTTAAGCTATTCACAGGTTTACAAACCAATTTCAGTTTTATGAAGAAGTCTAAAACTCAGATAGCCATCTATCCATTACCCAAATACAGTCCAATCTATTTAAACATTCAACTAACCTTCATTCTCAGGTTATACTAAATTCCAAAAACAGTTCATAAAAAAAAATCAGTTTAACACATATCCAAATCAGTCAAACAAAAGGAAAAAAAGACAACCAAACATCTCAGTTCCTAGTAAATGAAAGAGAATCAATTCAAATAATCAAGAACCATTCCCAGGTTTAATTCATTTTAACCCTTAGTTCAGAATATACAATCACAGGTTCCAGCTGAAAACTGGGAACTAACCCAACCAATTTAAGCTTTCATAAACCAATTTGTAAGGGAATTGAACAATAGTGAAGTAACAAAAAGGAATTTAATTCACAACTAACAATATAGTTACAACTATTCTCAGTTTCATATCAGTGAAACTAATTCAGTTTACCAACAGTTGAAACCAACTCCACTTGAATGCCAAACTCCAAAATACACCATACCAATCCCAAATTTGAATGAAACACTTAGCTAACAAAAAAATAAAACATGTAGGGATCAAAATTCAGTTGAAACATAAGAGAAAATAACATTAATTTGGTTTGGAAATCTGGGGATTAAACAGTATCAGGACATGTATCAGAAAAACTCAAGGAAACCCCATGTTCGAATCATACACCTCCTGAAAACCCAAGTTAATCATGTCACAAATAAATCAGAGGTTTAAACATGATTTTTAGAACCTAACTAACATTAAAACATCATTAACAGGAATTTACAAGTGAGGAACTCACTGCTAGAACACTGTGTCTGAGTGTATCAGTGTAAATATCAGGAATCAACTGTTCGAACACAATTCAAGCCAAAACACACTATTAAACTTAAACCACTATGTAGCCTAATGTAAACAGGGATTACACATGATATTTTGGACCTAAATATTTATTAAAACTTAATTTAAAACATTTAAAAATGATTTAACATCAGAAACAATTACTGCACACGCACGCATACCGTAGTTTCCCCGTGCACCCTGAATACCATGTCCGACACGACATGAGGACTCGTGAAACTTTGCGAGCCTCGTGTCAGTCACTGCCCCTAACTACTTGCCAAAAATCACGTATCGAAGTGGAGGAATGAGCGCGCAGTAGCCCCCGAGTAGCAGGGGAGCTACAGTGCCGCGCACACGCCCCCGACTCGCGTGTCCCGTGTTCTCCACGACTCGACACGACACTAAATACAGCACACGACACAGGAAAACCCTAGATGACACCTAGGGCTAGCTTCCTATTCAAAAGGATTTCGAAAACTCGACTAAAATGTCCTTTGGGATATTTCGTCGAACACCTACACCAATACTCTAATACGTGTCCGATACGGGCACGAAAAGAGTCCAAAACCTAGGGTTAGCCTACCCTACAGTTGGGTGAGGGCTAGGGCTTCCCTAAAATAATTTTTACCAGATTTTAGGAGCAATGGATAGGATTTTACCTATAGGTGTTCAATCTCCCAAAAAAACTCCAAAGAGAAGGATCCTTCAAACCACCAAAAGCTCTCCAAATTGTTCCTTCCTGTCAAAATTTAATTCAAACAGCAAGAACACAGGATTTAGGTCCTGTTGCAATTTGTTTGGGGGAAAAAGGATGTAAAATGAATTTAATAGGAATTTTTGAAGATGGAACTCACATCTTTCTTAAACCATGGATAAACCCTAAGAGAGAGGCTAGCCCTAATCCCTAGGAGATGTTTTATAGGGGGGGCTGTCTCTTGGCCGGCCATAGGGCCCTAGGACTAGGGTTTTTGCCTAGTTAGTTGAGTCCTAATTGGTTTAAGTCATGATTATGACTTGTGACTTCACAAGCCATTCTTAGGCCAAACTAACTCCTAATTACCCCAAACTAATTCCAATGGACTTGAAATCACTAGCTTAGGTCACACTAGGGTTTCTTAACCTAACCAAGATATCCTGACCTAGGTTAGCCACTAGGTTAGTCTCCTAGTCAACACTAGTCAACCCTCATTCAAACTATTTCAAAATAAATTCTAAAAATTCTCATAAATCCAAATAAATTATAATAAACCCAAATAACCCTAAAATATCAAAAATACCCTAATCACATGGCTAGGCTCTAGGGTAGACAGTCTCTACTGTTCACTAGCAAAACACTAAAAATTACAAGTCATGAATTTAAATAATTTAAAAATAATTAAAAATCACTAAAAATCATAATATGAAATAATTATCATTAAATATAATTATAATTACAAAATTTCAAAATTACCCTCATTTGGAAAACTGGGTGTTACAGCTTGAGTAATTGTAATCTTGGCCTTGCGCCCCCAATGTAATCGTTGTTTCAATATCAATAAAGAGCTTCTTTGAATGACTTGTGTTTCGTTCTAAATGCCGCTGCTATTATTCAATGTCTCTGCTCGGGACTTCTGTGCGACGACCCCGTCGCAGTCGCTGAAATCGGCCGTTATGGAACCCGCCTCGCACGAGCGCAATCTAGGCTCGTGCGGCATCACGCCTTAGCGAGGACGATCGCTCCTACGGGAGTGGGGCGTGACAGGTACCTAGCACAGTAGCAGATGTTCGTAGTTTTCTTGGATTGGCCGGCTACTACCGACGACTTGTTTCAGACTTTGCTCGGATTTCAGTGCCATTGACCCAGTTGACCCGCAAGGATGTACAGTTTGCTTGGACAATAGAGGCCAGGATTCTTTTGAGAAGTTGAAGCGAGGTTTGATGACGGCTCCTATTCTCACGCTTCCATATGGGACCGGAGGATTCTCAATGTATTGTGATGCTTCAGACAGAGGCTTAGGATGTGTTCTGATGCGGCATAGGAAGGTAATAGCTTATGCGTCATGTCAACTTTGTGATCATGAAAGAAATTACCCAACCCATGACTTGGAGCTGGCAGCAGTAGTGTTTGCGCTTAAGTTGTGGAGACACTACTTGTACGGAGATAGGGTGAGGATTTTTACCGACCACAAGAGCCTGAAGTATGTTTTCACTTAGAAGGATCTTAACATGTGTCAGAGAAGGTGGCTGGAGCTACTTGTGGATTATGATGTCAACTTGCAGTATCACCCAGGGAAGGCCAACATCGTTGCAGATGCATTGAGTAGGAGAGCCGAAGTTTATTTTCTAACAGCGCAACCAGAGCTTTTAGCCGATCTTCAGAAGATGGGTATAAAAGTTATCCTCCCTTCCAGTGTGGCATTGATGGCCAGCATGCAAGTTCAGTCCACTATAGTCGAGAGGATCCGGATGGCGCAGTCAGCAGATTCCAAGCTTCAGCGACTCAGAACAGAGTGTGAGGCAGGACGAAGACCAGAGTTATGTATCCATGAAGACGGTACACTTCGACATGGGAAGCGTCTTTGTGTACCCAGGGTAGATATCAGACATGAGATCATGGCAGAGGCTCACAGTTTGCAGTATTCCATTCATCCCGGTGGTACGAAGATGTACCGAGATATTCGTACTTCGAGATATTCGTCAGCACTTTTGGTAGAATGGCATGAAGAGGGAGATAGCTCGGTTTATCTCACGATGTTTGGTTTACCAACAAGTTAAAGCTGAACATCAGAGGCCAGCTGGACTATTTCAGTCCTTGCCAATTTCAGAATGGAAGTGGGAGCATATAACCATGGATTTCGTGACTAGATAACCTAGATCCTCGGATGGCAGAGATGCTATTTGGGTTATTATAGACAGGCTCACGAAGGTGGCTCATTTTCTCCCGTTCAGAGTTGGTCAGTCGACGACTCAGCTAGCAGTGATGTACCTCAGACAGATCGTCAGACTTCACGGTGTACCAGCCAGTATCACCTCGGACAGAGATTTAAGATTTATGTCGTACTTTTGGCGTAGCCTGCAAGAGAGTTTGGGAACTCACCTCCAGTTCATCTCAGCTTACCACTCGCAGACAGATGGCCAGTCGAAATGCACAATCCAGATTCTTAAAGATATGTTGCGGTCATGTACACTCGACTTCGGTGGTTCGTGGAAAGATCACCTGCACCTGGTGGAGTTCTCGTACAATAATAGTTTCCAAGCTAGTATCCAGATGGCCCCGTTTGAGGTGCTGTACGGCAGAAAGTGCAGATCCCCGCTAGCCTGGGACGATGTTGGAGAGAGACAGATGCTTGGTCCGAAAATAATTGCTCAGACCGTTGAAATGGTCAGGAGAGTCAGAGATCATCTTCGAGTTGCCCAAGATCGCCAGCGTCACTGGGCCGATTCTCATCGACGACTCTTTAAATTCTCGGTCGGTGACCATGTATTCCTGAGGATTTCGCCTAACCGTGGCATCATTCATTTCGGCGTACGTGGAAAGCTTAGTCCTAGATATGTAGGACCGTTCGATATTCTGGAGCGAGTAGGAGATGTATTATATCGTCTCGCTCTTCCGGCGTCGCTACGTGAGGTGCATGACGTGTTCCATGTATCCCAACTGCGATGGTATATCCCAGACCCTAGCCACGTTCTGGATCATTCAAAATTGGTTGTTGGTACCAACCTTTCGTATGAGGAGAGGCCCATGTCTATATTGGACCGGAGAGAGAAGGTACTCAAGAACAAGACTATTAGTTTAGTCCGTGTTGCTTGGGGTCATTGTAACACCCAATTTTCCAGATGAGAATAATTTTGAAATTTTGTAATTATAATTATTATTTATTGATTATTATTTCATATTATGATTTTTAGTAATTTTTAATCATTTTTAAATTATTTAAAATTATGACTTGTGATTTTGACATTTTACTATTGTTTGGTTTTAATTTCGAGGAATTTGTCACCCCCAGTTTTTAGGAACATGGATATTTTTGTCATTTTATATTTTTGAAATATTTTTGAAATTTATTTTATTATTTATGATATTTTTTTGGGATTATTTGAGTCGGGTTCGAATTTCAGCACAATCTGACTTGAAACGGGGACCCGGGAGGTAGTGTTGACTTTAGTGGACCCACACATTAGTTAGCCATGGCCCACATGATAGAAATATTTTAGTTAGAGGTTAGACTAATTATTATGGATAAGGTTAGTGTGATTAGAGACTTTAGAATGATAATTTAGCCCCAACCAATTAGCCCTTTCCTAATACTAATAGAATAGGTTAGTGGAGACATTTTGGACCTTACCATAATAGGACAAATAGCCCCATATGGCCAGCCACTTTGGGAGAGGATAGGCTCAAGTTCATTTCATTATTCTCATCCACACTCTCTCTCTTGTTCTTCTCCAAATTTCTAGAGAGCAATCCCTAGCAATTTCTCCACCAAATCCTTCCATTTCGCCACCAAATCTTCTTCTTTCCTTCTCTATTCTAGACAAGGAGGAAGCTACCCAAGTTTGGGAGGATTCGGAGCTCGTTCGTGTCCTTTGGAATCTCTACGTGTCGATGTCGGTCCGGGAAGGCTTTTCTTCGATTCGATCAACTGGGAGGTATAAATCCCTTCTCCTTTTCATTTTCTCATGCATATAGGTCTATTTTGAACCCATAGGAATGACCCCCATAGTTGTATCTCCATTTCGTGTCTATTTGGTGGTCATAGGAGTGTCCTTTGTGTTGTGATTGTGTCCTAGTGGAAAAAAAACCCCTATTTTGGACACTTGTGTGCATATATATATATATATATATATATATATATATATATATATATATATATATGTATGTATATATATATATTTGTGTGTGTGGTTAGATGGTTAGAGAGTGGATTGATCTTAGTTAGGATGGTTAGAATGAGTTTCATTTGGATACCTATGTTTGTATCCAAGTATCTTGGCCTATATGTGTTCTTTTGTCAAATTCGTCATAATTTTTATCCACATTTTTATTAACCAAAGCAACTTAGAAATGTCATAACTTTTAGCTTAGAACTCCGATTTATCTCTCGTTTTTTTAAAAGAACCGTATCGAAGTTAGCTTTCCAAATATATTTTTTAATAAGCCAAATTCTTTCTCTAACTTTCTGTAGAATTATTTGAGTGTCAGCTGTACGAAAGACGAACATGTTTCGGTATTTTCGCGATTCCGGGAGCTTCCAGACACGAAAATGCGATCCGTTTAAAGTTTCGGAAAGCTAACACGAAGAGCTACAACATACTTTAATCCTAGAATTTAATGAATACCCAATTGGTACAATATTGGTTTTAAGTAGAAGAGTGACTATACGATATATGCATTTTGTGTAACCTTTGAGCCTATGTAGTATGGATATTAAATGAATATAGAGTATGTAATGCATGATATGTTAGATGAATAAAATGATATATATATGATATATATTCTTTTTACATTAATTTATATATATGGTTGAATGCAAGCATGTAGGAATGCTATTAATATAATGCATATAAGCAATGCATGAATGAAAGAATGGTATACAATGTATGCATGAAAGTATATAATGAATGCTAGATATGAATGCAAGATATATATGTAATGATAGATATGAATGCATAATGTATAAATATTGTAATGCAATATATAATGATAACATGTATGGTAATGTAGAGTATATGATGCAAGCATGAATGAATGAAGGAAATACATGTGTATAGGTAATATAGAATGTAATATATGAAAAGAATGAATGATAATATATAACATGATATGTAGGTAATGCAAGATATGAAATATATGATGTGTGTATCTTTGTATGTCTCTATGTTAATGTATAAAATGATATGAATATACAATGTATGCATATGTATAAAACATGTAGGTAATGCATAGATGCATGAATGAAATGAATGTTTGCAATATGTTAATATAAATATAAGTATCTAATATGCATGAATGTAAGTATAATATAATACAAGTATACATGTATGTATCATGTAAATGTAATATACATGATATGTATGTATGCATGTATACAAGGTAAGTATGTATGTATGTATTTCTATAAACTGAGTTAACCTATAACCTTTTACACACATGCATTCATACACCCTTTGACATCATGTATCCCATGTCACATACACCTACCTATCACTAAATTTTAGAACATTAACACATATCCTTTCACACACATGCCAAACACACACATACTCACTTACTCTTTTACCTCTCTTTCTCTCTCTCTCTCTCTCTATATATATATATATATATATATATATATATATTATATATATATATATATATATATATATATATATATATATATTATATATAAAAAAATATTATATATATATATATATATATATATATATATATATATATGTGCCTATATATATAGCTTTTTTATATATATCTATGTATATGAATATGTGAATGTGAATAATATATATACATTATATGACTAAGTTTGTGTGCCTTGTTAGCTTATGGTTTAGTTTTGTGCTTGGTTTAGCAAGTGACTTAGGCTATGAGTTAGTAGCTATCTTGGATACTTGATTTGCATATACTTAGTTTGTTTAGACCTAGAATAACTTGTTTGACCTAATTTAGACTTGTTAGACCATAGTTGACCTAGGTTTGACTTTCAGGGTTGACCAAGTTGACCAAGAGTTGACTTTGGTCTAGATTGACCTAGAATCATGTAGAATGCATAATAGAACTTCATATTGTCATTTTGGACTTGTTGTGACTTGTGCTGTTCTGATTAGGAGCCAGACACCTCTCATCGGACAGTATATTTACTTTGGACATTCAGACATCAGGCGAGTACAATCTCTGATAGTTCTCTCATTTACTTGTCAATTACTGTACTTCAGTTCTAGTTAGTTGTATGCGATTTTCTGTTACAACACGTATGGATATTCTGGATTCATGTATACGACACACATTTATTTTTTGGCCTCTATTACTGGTATCATCATTCCTGGCTTCTATTACTGGAATCACCTACTGAAATAATTTACTGGAATTATTTACTAGAATCATTTACTGGAATCATTTACTGGTATCATTATATTTTGGCTGGACTCAACTTGAAACATTGTGTGGAATTCTGGATTCACTTACTGGAAAGGAAAATACTAGAGTAAGACATGTAGACATACCCCAATCTGGAATCTTCTAACTGGAATCTACTGGAATAATAGCCATCTTACACCCGGCCAGGTGTGTGATGTGCCGTATTACCTACAGCCGTTTACATGTCGATCTCGGTATTTTAAAATACACTGTTAGAGTATAGGCTGGACTCACCCTGGAATCATTGATCACTATAACTGGAATCGTCCCTTACTGGATTCATCTTGTATTAGATTCATCCTGTACTGGACTTACATTGGAGTTACACTTGTCTACATTGCTGTCTGGACTTTATATTATATTACCCTGGTTCAGCTAGATCTATCTTTACAGTCTTCATTGCTATGATTCTTCTCTTGTTTAGTTATTTTCTTTCCTTGCACTTTATCTGTCTTTCTTACCATCACCTGAATATAAACTGCCATTTTCATCAATACAACTGTCTATAACTGCTTTATAGTTCTCTGTCATTTACTTGGGTTTTCTAGATGATATGTGCTCGTTCCTGTCCTGACTGGACCTGTTGATAAATTTTACAGATAGCCTGGAGGTTGCCTGCTAGCCTAGAGGAGACACAGTAGAGGTTTTATAGTTAGTTATTTCAGTTGTATTGAGTTGTATTTATTCTATGGATTACTGTATTGAGCTTTGAGATATTTTTTGGGTTTGTGTATCTTAGACACTTAGACTTCTATCTGCTGTATCTCTTTTGGATTTCATGTTAAACCTATCTTTTATCTCGCTCTACCTTAGTTATGATTGAGACTGTATCTTATATGTCACCTCCATTCGGAGAGTATATACTGTACAGGTACCTTTATATTGTTAGATGTTTGACCTAGGACAGCGTTCTACCGCCGACACTGCGGCGTAGGCTGGACGTACCCACGTCTCGTGCCCTTACTCTAGGGTGCGGGTCGTGACAGTCATCACTCTTTGGGTGAGTCGACGTGGGAGCGTGAGGATGATATCCGATCGCGATATCCCGACCTGTTTGACTCGTAAGGTATAATGTCTTCCTTATGCCTTATGTTTTCAATTCTTTGCTTGAATAAATAACTGCATGATAAACTGCTTGTTATAGCTTACGATTAGTATAGCTTGTCCTTGCCGCTCTAGCCTCTAAATTAAATTCCGAGGACGAAATTCTTTTAAGGTGGGTAGAGTTGTAATGACCGTGGTTCGTATTACGTATTTGGAATACGTATACGTATCTTTGTTTGCCATGAAATATAAAAGAACAGAATAATTATCGGAGGACCGGACTTTTACTTCACGTTACAAACTCGCTTGTACAAAGAAAGCCTAGGGACAAAAACCTAGGTACAGCAATGTAAGTACAATTGTTTATTTTAGATTCTGGGGGGTGACAATAGAGGCTCGGGAAGGCGACGACAGCCCTGCCTTACTCCTTGGACGATCAGTATGCAGCCTTGGCTCCTGTGAAAAGATGGTTGGCGTTGATGAAGAAATGCTCTTCTTGCTCCTCTGTTGCTCTTCTGGCTTCTCTCCCTCTCTATTGTTTTTTTCTCTGATAGCGTATATCTCTCCTTGTCTCTCTCCTCTTTTTTTTCACAAGGGAATGGCACCCTGCTATTTATAATAGTGGAGGGGCATCATTAGGGTTTGGCTGATTACCCATTCTCAAAGTGGCGGCGGCCTGATGCTTAATCAATCTGGACCATTCATTTTAGGCGTGAAGGATCTGGGCCATAAATGGGGATAACACTAAATCTTTCGAATAATTAATGCTGATTGCTTTTAAATCTTCATGATTGATTGTGTAGCTTGGATCTCCCACCACGTGTCCTATTGGCTTGATTATGAATGATATGACCTGATTCCATTAATTATGAAGATATGGTCATTGGGATCTGGTAAATCTTTGCATCTCATAATCATCTTTGCTACCAGCTGTCATTGAATCTCTGCCACGTATCTTGATGATGGACTCTGCCAAAGCCGCATGACATCCATGAACCGCATGAGACAGCGTCTCGACGAACCGCATAGGTATAGTATTTGCGAGCCACTTGGTGAGCCGCATAAGTGTAATAATCGCGAGCCGCATGAGATGGTTTCTTGGTGAACCGCATAAGTGTAGTAATTGCGAGCCGCATGAGATGGTTTCTTGGTGAACCGCATAAGTGTAGTAATTACAAACCGTATGGGATGGCTTTTTGGTGAGCCGCAGGAAGACGATCCTTGCCAGCCGCATGAAGCTGTTCTTCACTGGAGCCGCATGGGAGTAGCCATGTGTCAATCTCGGATCGTGTCAGAGATTTTCTTCTATTTTCTAAGAGTCTGTCATTATGGCAGGGCCATTATGATACTTCATGTCAGAGCCGTCAGCTGTCAAATCATGACAGAGCATTAAATAGGCAGACTGCTCGATGGCCAGCTGTGTGAAGGGGTCTCGTGGGTACACGTGGCGTTGAGCCGCATATCTCCGTAAGCCGCATGTACTTTTGAACCACATACGGCTGGAGGACTCTTTGAACCGCAGGACTGTCCCTATGTAAGCCACATGGACTCTCCTGTCCGAGCCGCATGAGACTAAGAGTCTCTCTGAACCGTATGGGACTGCTCCTGTATGAGCCGCATGAGGTTCTCCTGTTCTGAGCCGCATAGATCATCGTTCTGATATTTTTCATGCTTCTACAAGACCCCCTTCAAAGTTTTTAATTTGCAAAATTGAAATACTTTGAATAAGAAGCATGGCCTTTGTTGACCGCATAGATAATTCAGCCGTATGAGTTTATCTGGCCGTATGAGCTGTGAGATCGCATAAACTTTTTGCCACGTGTGCAAATCTTCATTAAATGCCCTTGATCGCCGCCTTTTGGGGAAGGATCCCAAGGGTCAGTTTTGTTTTGACCGAAGCGATTTATTCTTTTAGGCGGCACGTGGATCGAGACGTTTGTTTTGATTTTTCGAGCCTCCTTCGCCTATAAGTAGGAGTAAGTTTATTCTTTGAGGGTTTCTTTACCTTCTTTCTTTTGCTCGAACTCTTTGTTGCCGACTTCCTCTTCGTCTTCTCCTATCAGCGATCGACAATGGCTCCTAAGAAGACTGCTACTGCTACGGGCAAGAAGGCCGCGTCATCTTCTGCGGCGGCGAAGGGCAAGAAGGCCGCGTCTTCATCGACTGCGACGGTGAACGTGGCGGCTCCTCCGACGGCTGGCGTGCCTGTTTTTCACTCCGACATTCACCCGCCTATTGCTGGTAGGACCATCAATATGAACTGCCATGGCTACGCCGCATATTCTATGCGCGAGCCTATATTCCCAAGTATGCTGTGTGTCCGACTCATATTCGGACCGCATGGGATACGACCCAGGCCTGAGCCGCATAAAAGTTGTTTGCATAACTACTTCATCATCAGGGCCGCATAAGCCCATCTGGACCGCATGAGCTCTTTCAAACTGAGCCGCATAAGCATATTTCGAACTGAACCGCATAAGCATATTTTGAACTAAACTGCATAGGCTCATCCGTGCTGGACCGCATAAGCCTGTTTCGAGCCGAATCATATAAGCTTATTCGAATCGGACCATATCCGTATATGCTCCTTTCGAACAGCATAAGCTCATCCGCACTGAGCCGCATAAGTTCCTTTCGAGCCGAACCGCATAAGCTTATTCGAACTGAACCGCATGGGCTCTTTCCAATTGAGCCGCATAAGCTCATTTGGACTAGCCTGTATGAACTCTTTTAAACTGAGCCGCATGGGGCTATACTGAGCTAAGCCGCATAAGCATCACGTAGTTTTGTGTTTCAGCTATCTTTTTGACTTATTTCTTTTGCTTTTTTCTTCAGTGAATCTGCCAGTAAATCCTGCGGGAGAACTTATGGTTGGCTCGCGTCAGTTCGCCTCGGGCGTGCATCGGGATGATTTAGTTCGTCAAGTGTCCGAACAGCTACTTGTTGATGATCCTTTGGAGCGACTGAATGCTATTAGGGTTCAATCTTTCCAATTCCTCGGTGACATGATGAGCTCCGGGAAGTCTGATGGGAAGTATCTGAGACCAGTCTTCCTCTTTGGGGATGCGTGATCATAGAAAACTCCCGAGTGCTAGATGTTTCCGAGAGTTGGGATTTTGACCTGGACGGGATGCCGATTCACATCCCCGTTATGAAGCGCCATTTCCCTTTTGCGTGGTTCAACATGATCATTCTGGACAGGCAGATGCCGGACACCCTCATTCCAACCCGATCGAGGATGTTTGTTGGTAACATCCGTTACAATAAAACCACTGGGTCAGTGCGCGCGATCAAAGATCCGGCCAGTCGGTCTGTGATGGGGTTAGTTCTGGGTACCTTCATCAACACCCCCGGTCCTAACTTTTCATTCTCTCAGGCTGATACCTTCCTGAGCCAGCTTGCTCGCAAAGGGTCCTATCCTGTTGGCAGGTTGGTACTGCCGAGCTGGTTACACCCCATTCCCCCATGGGCTAACCTGACCTCATAGATTCTACGGAAACACGAAGAACTTTTGCGGGAAGTCAACCTTTATGACGCTATCCGGGGTACCAGCCACGGGTTGCCCGTTAATAAGCCACTGTTCATGGCCCTTCTGGAGATGTACAATCATCGGACAGGGACTTTCTTCACCCCTGTTGGGGAATTGGGGCTCGCTCTTCAAGAGATGTATGCTGTCTCCAAGCTCCCCTGGAGGGACGAGCCCTTTGAAGCGTACACTCCGACGAATGAGGAGCTCCAGGATTTAGACCGACGATTCCCCGGTTTCGTTGCCGTGTATCAAGAACTATTGTGCCATCATAGCACCTGTCACCGAACGGCTATCCAGAAAAATGACAGCTCGGAAGGGGACTCTCCCCATACTAAATCTTGGGTCTCATACCTTTTTAAATTCAGCGCGGCTGGCCGGGTTACTTTCCGAGATCATCAAACTCCTAGGGAAGTAGAGGACTTGGTGTCGACCGCTAGGAGGTCGAGGTCTAAAAGTGACAGGTTTGGGAGCCAGATTGACTCCTTCAGCTACTTTTATTATGGTACCCGGCGGCTGTCAGAGAAGGCACTCTTGGCCGGATTTTTAATGGTATGGCTGCACAATTGCGTGGTCTCAGGAGGGGCAGGTTCTATCGAGAGGATCAGTCGCCACTTCATTCTCCTTGCCGTGAAGTTGGCCTTTGGGGTCAGGCTGGCTCTTCTTCCTGCCATGGTGTGTAGTATTCAGCATGGTCTCCGTGCCTTCTCGTCCAAGGTCATTGCTCGTGACGTGGCAATGGACTTTGAACGTATAGAACTGCCTTATCATTACTTGCTGGGATGGCTGTTGCTGCATTATCAGTCTTTGATGAGACCTGGGACGGAAGATGGCGTTACGGACGACGACGCTTTTCTTTTCAAGTATCACCATCAGCCTTGGGAATGTAGTACCATGCCGGCGTGTCGGAGGATGCTGGCGAGGGTGGACGGGTATAATTTCTTCGTGTCTATTCCCCGTTTCACTGATCAAGAGGTGAGGAGTGTTCATGTTGATGGTGTCGGACCTCCTCATTTCTTACCTGAAATGATGCGTTTCTGGCTGCGTAATATTCGCCCGGCGCATTTAGTTTACCGGAATCACAACACTGTGTACTTGGAGCCCTACTTGCCCAGTAGGTTTGCCCGTCAATTTGGGTACAGTCAGCTATTCTTCGGGCGCCCCAGTTCTCACCTGGGATTTGAAGGTAGCATTCTCGACGGTATTAGGGCATGGAGCTACTATGACACTTGTCATACTCGGGCTAGCTTTTTGGTCCCTGCCGCAAACGTGATAGGGAAAATCCTGCATATGGCGGCCCTTTATCATGTGACGGCAAATCCTCTCCCCCTCGATTTTGACTCGAGGACTAGCTTCATTGTGGGCACTCGCCTGGCGGAGAAGGCTATGGTGTCGAGGGCAAAGAAGAAAGGGGCGAATAGAGTTCCTACGCCCGATTCTGAATCCTTCGACACAATTGAGGAAGACAACGAGCGGGTCGACGAGGACTCTCTTTCTTCGGGTGATGAAGCCATGGCGGGTCAGCCTCCCGTCATGGCAGGTGAGATGATGACGGATCAACCGTCGGTTGTTTTCGATGAAGCGGTAGACCAATTGCCATCTGTGCCGGAGGTAGTACGGATAGAACTACCGCCCGTCGTGCCTGGTCCCTCACGTAAGCGAGGCAGGTGTGAGTCCACTGGCGGAGGAGTAGCTTTTTCTGTAAAGAGAGCGGCGGTCGGACCTCGTAGGCTGCTTATTACGGAGAAGGGTGAGGATGTAGACGATGTTCCGGAGGTAAGTCGGAGCCATCTCTTTGTTGTAGTTTTCTTTTCTCTCGGAGATATGACTTAATCACTTTTCTTTGTAGCCGTCTGATGAACCAGACTTTCCTGAACCGTCTACTGCCCCTGGAGTTGATTCGGCCCTTGCTGCTTTGATTAGTGGCGTGTGTGCCACGGTCCTTTCTGTGGGGGCTCTCTCAGCGGCGGCTGGAAGCTCCCAGGTTGCTGAAGCCTCGGCCCAGGATGATGAAGGTTTCCTTGGGCCTATCTCCGAGACCGCTGAACTTCAGTAAGGCGACGCCGATCTCGGTGCATCCCCTCCCGAGGATGCCAGGGAGGAGGAGTCTGTTATACCTGACCCGGAGGCTGTTGGCGAAGAGGCTGCGGTGGCTGCAGACGAACCTCGGCCTCCACACTCCTCAACTTGTAAGATAAGCCAGATATTGACTAGTGAGGGGGCTTATTTGCTCTATCAACATATCCTCCGAGTCAAATCGATTTATGGTTGCCTTGGCCCTGCAGGTCCTGACCCTTTACTTCCCGCCGTGGATGTTCTTGGGGAAGGCTCGGCCTGCCGTAATCTGGAAGAAAGGAGCATTTCCTCCCCTTTGCCTTCTCATGTCGAGGGACCTCCCACCAGCCCTGGGCAGATGGAAATGGAGCTGGCGATGGTCTCCACCTCATCCTCTGCTGATCATACGGTTCCGGAGATTGACCTCTCGGCCCTGCCGATCATTCAAGTTCTGCGGGCCGCTGAGGAGGAGTTGGCCGCTGTTCATGCGTCCTTCCGTACGGAGTTTGTTTCTCTTGTGGCAGGGGCAGCAGATTCTATTGCATCTTCTTCAGCGTTGCCGGCTACACTCCCGTTGACACCGGCTTCCTCAGAGACTCTGGACGAGGTGATGCAGGACGTGGTCGACAGCTTCTATCGCCATTTAAAAAGGGGCGTAGATGCTGCTGTGGAACGGGGGACTCCTTTTTCTCTATCTCTCCGGTACGCTCGGGGTCAAGTTGCAACTTTGAAGTCCATTCCTGGCGGGGTGGGATTGGCTGCACTGCTGGAGCCTAAGCTGGCAGAGACTGATCAGCTTGTTACCCAATTACTGGCGATACAGCAGGCGAGCTTGCCTGTTGCAATTGAGCGGGAGCGGGGCTTCCTCATTGCTGCTCGGGATAGGATCAAGTTTGCTCGGGATACTGCCGGGCCAGTTGTGCGGGGAGACCTTGACAAGTTTTCCGCTTCGTATGACAGGCTTGGTCGTCGAAGTCAGGCTTGTCGGGCTCGGGAAGAGTCTGCTTCTCGTGGAATCGCTGATACGAAGGAGCGGATTCTCGCACTCCAGAGGGAATTGACCTTATTAGAGTCAGAGCTGGAGGCTGCCCGTGCGGAACAGGAGTCGATCGTTCGGGAGGCCGAGAAGGTTTCCCGATCTTCTGCTAACCTGGAGCAGGCTTTTAAGAGATTTGAGGATAACTGGCAAGCCCATGCTCAACTGGAGGACGAGGCGGTGCTGACCCAAGAGGCAGAACGTCGAGCTACCCAGTGGTTTGAGCGGTCGGTTGCCTTGCTGATGGATCGTCTCAGGGCATTATGTGCCCCGGAGCAGTGATCAGCTTTCTATTTTCTTTTGTTTTTTTTCTTTTTTTGTAAGGGATGTGATCCCAAATGATGTAGTACTTTGAATTTTGAATAAATGAGCATGTTTCAACTCATCTTCTCTTTCTTGTACTTGTGGCGTTTATGGAATTGGACTTGCTGGAGGATTATTTGTGGACCTGTTACCCTAGGCGTACCTTGGTTTTAGGTACGGATAACAAGTTTGGTCAGGATGTCCGGAACAGCCATGACAAAGTGGTCATGGGTGCTCTCGGTATTGGAAAAAGAATGCCGTAGAGCAGCTGGGCTCCCGGGGCATGGTGAGATGGTAGATTTATGCTAAGAAGCTTAGCAAGGGATATTTGTGGACCTATTATCCTTGGTGTACCCTGGTTCAGGATACTGACAATAGGGTGAAGGGAAAACCAACATATTTGCCCAGATGTTATGAGGACATGGCAAGCATGAGGGTTTTACCGTGGAATCTTCCTGCTCAGAGGTAATGAGGACATGGCAGGGGAGACTTCACAGAAGATATTCGTGGTCAACATCGGACATTTGTGGTCTACAGAGGACATTTGTGGACCTATTATCCTTGTCGTACTCCGGTTGTGGGTACAGATAATAGGTTGAAAGGAGACCGACATACTTGCTCAGAGGTAATGTGGACATGGCAAGCATGAATGTTTCTTCGACGGAGCCTTCCCACTCAGAGGTAATGAGGACATGGCAGGAGTGGGCTCAATGAAGGGGGGTACATAGAATGACTCAGAGGTCGGAGAACGTGGAAGTTCTATGCGAGGGGGCGGTTTATTTTTGATGGAAGTGAAAACGACTCAGAGGTAATGAGGACATGACCGTTTCGAAAATTTGTGGATCGATTACCCTTTTTGTGCACTGGGAGCGCGGGTAGTGGATCACGAGGGAGGATCTCTTCCAGGAAGAAAGTTCAAAGGTATAATAATACGTGACTTACTATCTGAAAGAGTGACCGGAATGTGAGTTCAGAGGCACCAGCGGGTACATAACTCGGTAATTTAGAATATTAAGAAAGTGTGAGTTCAGCGGCACCAGCGGGTACATGACTCGATAATCTGAAATGTTGTGGATGTGAGTTCAGCGGTACCAGCGGGTACATGACTCTAAGATCTTGGAGAGAATGTCGTTTAGACATAATATTTCTTCAGGAACTTGCCGTTGACGGGCAACATGAGCAAGTCTCCGTTTTGCTTTGCGAGGCGATAAGCACCGTTAGAGAATACTGTCTCAATGATAAATGGGCCATCCCATTTTGGCTGGAATTTGCCGGCGGTCTTGTGAGTCATGACCATCGGCCTCCGGACTGCCAAGACGAGATCGCCTACCTGGAATGTTCTGATTTTGTCCTTCTTGTTGAAGGCTCCAGAGATGCGTGCTTGGTATAGCTCAATTCGTTGCTGAGCTAAGAGGCACTTTTCATCTAGTGCCTCCAATTCCTGTAGGCGACGATGGTGGTTGTCGTCGGTTGTCAATTGATGTGTGAGGGCGACACGTAGTGAGGGGATCTGAGTCTCCAATGGGAGGACTGCCTCACTCCCGTATACCAGAGCGAATGGTGTATTCCCGGTAGCTGTTCGGACCGTGGTACGATAAGCCCATAAGCATTCGCCGAGCTTCTCGTTCCAGTCACGTTTGTTGGAGGAGACAAACTTCTTGAGGAGTTTGATGATTGTTTTGTTGAATGCCTCTGCCAACCCGTTTGCTGCCGGGTTGTATGGTGTCGAAGCGACATTCTGAATATGGTGCTTATCGCAAAACCGATAGAATGCGTGGCTTGCAAACTGTGGACCATTATCATGGATGATCCTTCGTGGCAGTCCGAAGCGGTAGATGACGTGATGCTTAAGGAAGCTGATCACGTTTGAAGTCTTAACTTCTGCGAGTGGGACGGCTTTCGCCCATTTGGAGAAGTAATCAGTGATCGCGAGTATGAAACGATATCCTCGGGAGGAAGGTGGGGTGATTGGACCGATGATATCTATTCCTTATGCTTCGAATGGCCAGGACGCCACTGTCGGATGTAGAAACTCGGACGGTTGGTGAATGAAGTCCGCGTGGACTGGTAGGCTTTGTATTTTCTAGCATAATCTATCGCATCTGCCACCATCGTGGGCCAATAGTAGCCCATTCGTCGAAGGCGGTCTTACAATTTAGGACCAGGCTGGTGGGCCCCGCAGACACCGTCGTGAGCTTCTCGTACGGCTTCTTTGGCTTCTGTATTTGACAGACACCGAAGCAGTAATCCGTCGTAGGAGCGGTGATACAACATTTTCGTCTCTGTATCGTAGAAGAATCTGAGAGAACGTCGTCTGATGGAAGTGGCTTCCTTTGGGTTCTCGGACAGGATGTCGTAGACGACGAAGTCGATAAATGGTTGTCTCCAATCTGGGGTATCATCGATCGTCTGTGTGGAATAACTCGCCACGAATTGTACATTATTTTTGGGACAGACCAGTTCGTGGCCTATCACATCTACTGATTGGCGATCATAATTTGGAACTTCTAGGGAAGCGGCAAGACCGGCTAAGGCATCTGCTTCGATATTTCGGAGTCTGGGGACATGTTCGATAAAGAACCCCTTGAACGACGAGATGATGTCAATCTCTATTTGGTGATAAGGGATCATGTCTTCGTGGCGGACTTCGTATGAACCCCGGATCTGATTGACGATTAGCTGGGAATCGTCGTATACTTCAAGGTATTCTACCCCTAGCTCTTTTGCAAGTCGGAAGCCAATGATCAGAGCGTTGTACTCGGCCACATTGTTAGAGCAGGGCTCGGTGAGGGAATAAGCATGGTTAATCACCAATTCGGAAGAAGAGATTAGCACTACCCTGACTCCAACGACTATATTGCCTTTAGGTCCGGTCCTCGAAGCACCGTCGAAGAACATTCGCCATATATCATTGTGAGAGGTTGCATGCGAGTCGGTGACCTCATCTAGGATCTCTTCATATATCCTGGAGGACTCCGAGCCCAGGTGGGCTGCTAAGAAGTCTGCCAGGGCTTGACCTTTGACTGCCTTTTATGGGACGAAGATCATATGATAAGGGGACAGCAATATTGCCCATGTAGCGAGGCAAGAGCTGAGTGCCCCTGGTTTAGTCATGAGGACCCTGAGAGGGTTGACTCGTGAGATCACATGCATCGTTTGTCTGGTGACATAATGCCGCATTTTCTGAATGACGAATACTAGGGCGAGGCATTCCTTTCCACCGCGGTGTATCGGTGCTCTGGCCCAATCATCATTCGGCTGAGGTAATATATGGCCTGTTCATGGCCTGCATCATTGTTCTGTGCCAGTAGAGCCCCGAAGGAGTGTTCCATTGCTCGTACATAGAGCAGGAATGGTTTTCTAGGAACCGGAGCCACCAAAACTGGAGGATTTGACAAATATTCTTTGATGCTGTCGAAAGCACATTGACATTCCTCGTCCCATACGAATGAGACTCCTTTCTTCATGAGGTGCGTGAACGGTCGGCATCGCCCGGAGAGGTTAGAAATGAACCTCCTGATGTAAGCTAGCCTTCCATGGAGGCCTCTGAGTTCGCGGAGATTTCTCGGGGGACCCATCTCCATGATTGCTTTTGTCTTATCAGGGTCTACATGGATACCCTTTGCAGTGATGATGAAGCCCAAGAACTTCCCGCTGGATATGCCCAGAAAGGACTTCGTAGGGTTCATTTTCAAATTGTGCACTCGTATTAGGTCGAATACCGTCCTTAGATCCTGCAGATGGTCTCCTTTGCAGCGGCTTTTAACAGCTATATCGTCAACATAGCACTCCACTGTCTTACGTAAGTGGTCTCTGAAGATGATGCTCATCGCTCTTTGATAGGTGGCACCGGCATTCTTCAAACCGAAAGGCATGACTGTGTAGCAGTACGTGCCAATTGCTGTTCGGAATGATATATGCTTTTCATCATTAGGAGACATTTTGATTTGGTTGTACCCCGAGAAGCCATCCATAAATGACATACGTTTGAAGTCGCAGGTATTGTCGATCATGATGTCTGTGATAGGAAGGGGGAATCATCTTTGGGGCACGCCTCGTTCAGGTTGCGGAAGTCGATGCAGATTCGAATCTTCCCATTCTTCTTGAGGACGGGTACTATATTGGCGACCCAATCGGGATGTTGCTCCTCACGAATGAAGCCGCTGGCTATCAGTTTGTTGACTTCGGCTTCGATCGCGTCCATGATGCCTGGACGAAAACGTCGCTGTTGTTGCTTGACTGGTTTCGTATCTGGCCGAATGTTGAGTTTGTGAAGAGCAATGTCGGGATTTAACCCTGGCATGTCTTTATAGCTCCAGGCGAACACATCAATGTATTCTCTGACAAGTTCTAGCAGCGACTCCCGGTCTTCGTCTGTTAGGCTTTTACTGACAAAAAATAGTTTTGGAGAAGATTCGCTGCCGAGATCCACTTGTATGACCTCATCTTCAGTAGGAGGTTCTCTCTGTTCGAACCGCTTTTCCTATTGTACGTCCAACTGCTGGGCCCACGGTTCTAGCTCGAAGATTTCGGAGATGTCTTCGTCTTCTTCGTAAGCATCTGTGAATGCCATATTGACTGACATGACTTGTCTGAACATGTCTCCGATGCTGGTATCTGAGTCAGAAGTTGGTGACCCGGTTGAATGTGATTGCCAGTCGCATTCTTCATCTGTACTCTCAGGGGTTGTAGTAGGCGTTACATACCCCAACCCGCATCGAGTTTTGTTATAGTAATCCCGTGGTTTACCCACCGGGACTGGCGGCTTCAAAGGTAATCGTCGTCCAGTGCCGTAGTTCAAACCCGGCGTCGTCTCCAGATCATACCCCTATTTTTGTATGAGATATTTGGATTGTGGGCTATACAGATACAGAGGCAGTCTTCCAGCATCTGACCCGAGGTCGGTTTCCTTTGTGGTGGAGGGATGCGGGTTGTTCGTCCGGCCTAAGATGATTGGATGGTCCCCTCCCTCGATTATTCGGTAAGCGTCTTCTACTGGAGTAAGCTGGATCGCGGTGTACACATTTGTCACTTGTGTGTGCAGGTGAGTTCCTATACCGTGTTCCATAGCATATATTGTACATAGCTTATTGAGCTCGGTGTAGTTCAAAGATAACTCTTTATTGATGAAGTAAGGTATCTTTTCTAGGAGGATTATATCATCAGCAGAAGGAACATCAGTGTGGGCAGCCACATACTTGGCTAGCTCCGGTTCCTCTTCGGCTACCCCCTGTGTAAATGAAGACTGAGAAGACGACCTGGGAAGCTTGATTGTCAGTGGTTCAGTTGATGGAGTTGAGCGTGGAGTTGTTGGCAGACTAGCGACCCCCAGTTTGGCACTCGAGGTGGAGCGAGGAGTGGCCGATTCGTTAGAAGTGTCAGACCTTGCATCGGGGTGAGGACCCTTTTTGGGAAGGCGTATCGTCAGTGGCCTATCGGAGGGATTGAGCTTCTCCGTTTGGGGTTGACCGACTCTCGGCAGTCTGATTGTCAACGGCCCCGTTGTGGGTCTCGGTACTTGGCCGGACCTTGGCAGCCGGATTATCATCTGTTCCTCCTGCGCCGAAAGGCTGATTACGTCCTTCCGCAGAGTGGCAGTAAGGGGTGCGGACCTGCCTGGTTTACGAGCTTGGAGGTGGATCGTCAAGGGTCCTTCTGATCTCGTGGCTGTCTCGGTATGAGCTTGTACGTCTCCTTCATCAAGGTGCCTCTTTGACTTTTCGTATAGGCAGGAGTCTGAGTAGTAGGATTCGACCCCTTTGAAGGAATCGATATCAGCAAATTCTGTCTTTATGAAGCCGTGTTTGCCGACATATTTGAAGCACTGGTGTAACATGGAAGGCACGATCATATAATCGTGTATCCATGGACGCCCCAAGAGGATGTTGTAAGAAGTGTCTGCATCTATGACGTAGCAGGTGACTTCGGATTGGAGATCGCCAATCTGACACTTCAGACGAATCTTTCCAATAGGGTAGCTCCTGCCCGAATTGAAACCGCTGATGGCGGTTCTTGTAGGTGTCAGGCGATGCATTGGGATGTGGAGATGATGTAGCAGACCCTTCGGGATTATGCTTATGGAAGAGCCAGGATCAATGTGCATCCGATCCACCTTCACATCGTCGATGTATCCCGTGTAGTATAGCGGGCGATCATGTAGGTTGGTTTTGATGAGCATGTCCTGCGGAGTGAAGACGATGTTGGGCATTGCTCCCGTACAGGCACTGTCCTGGAGATCCACAGGTGAGTCCTCCCGGGTGAGGTTGGATTGAGCCAGATAGGCATCAACATTTTGGAGTGCTTCGCTCAATACAATACGAACGTCCTTGGAGAGCCTTAGGAGTTCGTACAGTGATAACTTGGCCGGTGTGTTAGCCAATTGCGCTAAGATGTCAAAGTTGTAGGGCCTCTCTAGCCCTTGGGCTGCTTCTTTTCGGAGGGATTTGTCGAAACGAGTCTCCCTCGGCCTAGGCTTGTCGGTCGTTGAAGGCTGAGTCGGTCCCGGAGCATCAGTTGTAGTGGGTTGTTGGTTTTTAACTGGATTGTCAACCACAGGTTGGGATTGCGCTCCGGACCGTATGACGACGGCTGTTGCTTCTTCGTTGTCTGCCGAGATTGTGTGGCAGGTCCTGACTTTTCCACTTTTCTTCTTGTCGGTGGAAGATGGTGTGGGCCGAGTCACTTCTGACACCAAGTCTGGATGGATCCACATGACCTCCCCTCGAGATGTGGTGAGGGGTACTAGACCGACAGCCTGATCTCGGGGGGGGGGGGTGGAAGATTGGTAATCTCCATTGTCGCTAGAGGGACGGGGACCACCCCGTCTTGAGTCTCCGTCGGAGGGAAGCTGCCGAATTGTACGGACACCATATTGGCTGCCACGGTTACCTCTTCGAAATCGATGGCCAGAGCATTCAAATCGATGAGGCTTTGGATGTACCGTTTCAGTTGGTAGCAGTCGTGTGTAGCATGGTGTACATAACGGTAGTAATGGCAGAACTTTGGGTTCTTCAGATCAGCCGGCCGAGGTTTCCGTCTTGGTGGAGGGAGCTGAATTCTATCTCCTTGTATGAGCATGTCCAAGATAGGCTTGACGTGGCTGTCTTCGAAGGAGTAATCGATTTGCGGCCAGTGTTTGTCTACGGACTTCGGCTCAGGTTTTTGTGTTGTATCAGCCACCATAGCCTGCTTCCCCTTGCTGTCCCGATTGTTGGAGGGGTTACCCCCATTATCGTTGTTGGGACGCTTGCCCTTGCTTTCTCCTTCCGAGATGTGCAATCCCAGTTGGCGAGCCTTCTTCAGTCGTTCTTCGGCGCTTGTGGCGCTGATGATGAAGGCCTTCCAATCTTTGAATTGACTTTCGCCTATCCAGAGACTGATTGTTGGAAGCAGTCTCTTTTGGCAGATCTCAATCAAAGAGGAATCTGGATTTCCGGAGGGCAGCTTCATGGCGGTCTGGCGGAACCGCTCGATGTAGTTCCTTGTCAACTCCTTCTTCCCTTGGACGACGTCCATGAGGGTGGACATGGTGACGTCCTGCCCTACTTCGTAGAACCTCTCCAAGAACAGGCGCTTGAAGCCGACGAAGGAGTGGATACAGTTATCCGACAGATTACGATACCAGTCGAAGGCGACTCCTTCCAGTGATCAATAATCGAGTGAGGATAGCATCATCATGGGGCAGATGGTCGGTGGTGACCTCGAAGTAAGTGATGTATCGACTTGCTGAGGTCTTGCCATCATATGGGTTGATATTGAACGTCTTATATTTTGGTGGGAATGGAACATCCCTCCATTCAGCAGGGTATGGTTGCCGAATTCTGAGGTCTTGAGCGTTTTTTCGGGCATAAAACATGGCTCGGAGCTCCTGAACCTCTCTTCTTACTTTTCGGGCCTTATTTGTCGCGGTAGGGACTGTTATTTTGGGAGGATTGTTGCCCGGATTTGGTACCGTCGAATTCGAGTCCGCATTGACTGCGGGACCCGCGCTTGTTTGGCCAGGCGTCCCTCCTTGCAGAGTTGGAAGGGCTGCTTTAATCTCGTCTACAGACTTGACCAAGGCAAGTAGTATGGCTTCGAGATTGTCGATGCGCTGGTGATCACTGGAACCACCTTGATTGCTGTCCGTCATGAACACCGTCCTTACATGAGGAGTGATGGAAGGAACGGTGGAGGATGTGCCCTCCGAGTCGTACCCATGCACCGAGAAGTCATCGGGGTAGGTGGGAATGTTCTCTTCGGGCTCGGACTCGGAAGGAACGGTATCTTCAGAGCTTGCTTCGTCTTGAGAGTTACGGATGTCCTCGGGGACATCAGCGTCTGTTGTACCTGATGGGAGAGTTGTTTGTCCGGACTCGGCTCCTTGAAATATTAGATTGTTACGGATGTTCGTAGGAGTGCTACCCCCAGTTCCCACAACCCCCAGCGATGTGGATAATGAATTTCCCATCGCGTCAGATTTCATCTTTGAACGGGTGTGTTGGAATACTCCGGTGGAGGACAACCGTTCAGACGACAGTTTCTTAGCTGTAGTGGTTGATATCTTGGGGCTGGAGATGCTTGTCTTTTTCTCTCTCCCTTCGGCGGGGACCTTCTGAGCGGAATTGCAGGAGACAACATGAGGTGCCTCATCTTCTGAGCTTGGACGCCATATTCTTTGGAAGACGGATGGCCGATCTTCCGTCACTGCCGTATTGTTGCAACAGCAGTTGACGATGATTTGGGTGCAGCTATGCCCAAGCGAGGACTCTTTGCATGCTGACACTCTTCCTCTTTCCTTGCGTTTGTGGAGGATCGCCTCCCGCAGGTCAGAGGAACCACTCTGTCCGTTTGCCGCCGGGGGCTGGACTCGAGTGGTTGTATACAACTTCCCATCCGAGGCCCGTGTGATAGTCAACGGGACGCCCCGATAGTCAGAGGTTGGGACAGCTGACTGGGCCTGATGAGCCCGCGCTGCCCTAGACTTCCTCCTTTTAGCACTTGTGGGTACGTAATAGGAGGAGTCCAAGTTGAATACCACAGAATCTGGCTTATCATCCAGAGAACCATCAGGGTCAGGACCGCATGAGAGACGGTCGAAGACTGATCGAGAGAAGCGTGGAACGGGCGCTATGCGGCTAGAGTTGGGTACCGTGCAGGCTGTCTGCATGCGGTTGTGCTCTGTCGTCGGACGAATTATTTTTGTGCGGCTATGAGTCACGACCGTACAGGCTGGCCGCATGCGGTTGGCAATTGTGGCCGCATGGGTTTTCTACAAACGATTGACTCCCATAGCCACATGAGTTTCATCCGTGTGGTTGGCAACTGTAGTCGCATAAGCTATGCGGCTGACAGGTATGGCCGCATGAGTTTTCTTCATACGGCTGGCGGACGTAGCCGCATGAGCTTTCTCCCTGCGGCTGATACCCTTATGCGGCTCGGATCTCATAGAGTTTCTTTTTGCCCCTGCAAGTCCAGCATCATAGTATTTTCTTCTGTCGGACTTGGGAAATGCAGAGTCGTCTACGATCTGAAGTGGGGCCACAGGGGAATCTTGCTCGCCGTCTTGAACAACAGAGGGTGTCTCCGTAAGAGCTTCAGTAGAAACGAAGAATCGGGGTCTCCACTCCTTACGGGCCTTCTTTGTGCGGGCTCGCTTCTGGACCGGGCCAGTGCTCTTGTCGGAGAGTATTTTTTCGAACGCCTGTTGGTCGAACCGGGCGACCATCTTTTGTTGCGTGGAGCCAAGCTTGGCTGCATCCGATTGCGTCACCAACTCCTCAGCCATGGAGAAGTTAGTCCCCAGCAGAGTCGCCATCGTATTTGCCATAAAATATAAAAGAACAATTATCGGAGGACCGGACTTTTACTTCACGTTACAAACTCGCTTGTACAAAGAAAGCCTAGGGACGAAAACCTAGGTACAGCAATCTAAGTACAATTGTTTATTTTAGATTCTGGGGGATGACGATAGAGGCTCGGGAAGGCGACGGCTGCCCTGCCTTACTCCTTGGACGATCGGTATGCAGCCTTGGCTCCTGTGAAAAGATGGTTGGCGTTGATGAAGAAATGCTCTTCTTGCTCCTCTGTTGCTCTTCTGGCTTCTCTCTCTCTCTCTCTCTATTGTTTTTTTTCTCTGATAGCGTATATCTCTCCTTGTCTCTCTCCTCTTTTCTTTTTTTTTCACAAGGGAATGGCACCCTGCTATTTATAATAGTGGAGGGGCATCATTAGGGTTTGGCTGATTACCCATTCTCAAAGTGGCGGCGGCCTGATGCTTAATCAATCTGGACCATTCGTTTTAGGCGTGAAGGATCTGGGCCATAAATGGAGATAGCACTAAATCTTTCGAATAATTAATGCTGATTGCTTTTAAATCTTCATAATTGATTGTGTAGCTTGGATCTCCCACCACGTGTCCCATTGGCTTGATTATGAATGATATGACCTGATCCCATTAATTATGAGGATATGGTCATTGGGATCTGGTAAATCTTTGCATCTCATAATCATCTTTGCTACCAGCTGTCATTGAATCTCTGCCACGTGTCTTGTTGATGGACTCTGCCAAAGCCGCATGACATCCATGAACCGCATGAGACAGCGTCTCGGCGAACCGCATAGGTATAGTATTTGCGAGCCGCTTGGTGAGCCGCATAAGTGTAGTAATCGCGAGCCGCATGAGATGGTTTCTTGGTGAACCGCATAAGTGTATTAATTGTGAGCCGCATGAGATGGTTTCTTGGTGAACCGCATAAGTGTAGTAATTGCGAGCCGCATGGGATGGCTTTTTGGTGAGCCGCAGGAAGACGATCCTTGCCAGCCGCATGAAGCTGTTCTTCACTGGAGCCGCATGGGAGTAGCCATGTGTCAATCTCGGATCGTGTCAGAGATTTTCTCCTATTTCCCAAGAGTCTGTCATTATGGCAGGGCCATTATGATACTTCATGTCAGAGCCGTCAGCTGTCAAATCATGACAGAGCATTAAATAGGCAGACTGCTCGATGGCCAGCTGTGTGAAAGGGTCTCGTGGGTACACGTGGCGTTGAGCCGCATATCTCCGTGAGCCGCATGTACTTTTGAACTACATGCGGCTTGGGGACTCTTTGAACCGCAGGACTGTCCCTATGTAAGCCGAATGGACTATCCTGTCCGAGCCGCATGAGACTAAGAGTCTCTCTGAACCGCCTGGGACTGCTCCTGTATGAGCCGCATGAGGTTCTCCTGTTCTGAGCCGCATAGATCATCATTCTGATATTTTCCATGCTTCTACAATCTTGACTCGTATTTTATGTCTCCTGGCTTGGTTCGGCTTGTTTGGGTTAGCTTGGTTCGGCTTGGATTATTTATTGGTTCATCATGAACCAAGGGGAGAACCCCTGCCTACCACCACCATCACCATTTATTAACCCATTCCCTCATTCTCTCTCTTCATTTTACTTTTTCTTCTCCACCATTACTTCTTCAACCACCAGAAGGGAGAGAGAGAGAGAGAGAGAGAGAGCTTAGGCAAGTGCAATCTTGCTTCATGATGGATCTCAAGTTTTATTGTTCCATTCTCTTCCTTACTTGATTCTAAGCCTCTTTAGAACTTGACATTTTTGGATTTGATGGATGGATTCATGTAGATCTAAGTTTGTAACTTTTTCGGTTTTCTTGGTTTTGACTTCTAAAACTTGGTTATTTTTGAAAACTAATGGTTCTATGTTGTAGAGAATTCAATTTCATGCGGTTTTGGCTTTTGTTTCGCTTGATTTCGACTTCGGATGAGGAAGTTATGGCCATGGCAAGTTTTCAGAACTTCTATGGCTGAACTTGCTGATTGGGGACGATGACCCCCATGCGCCCGGGAGATCAAGCGCTGTGAAGTCCCGGCAACGCATCCCTTAACTCCGAGCGTGTCATGCACGTAGGTTCCCTACGCGCAAGTACTGAAGACGCAACTGTAGAAGCATGGAATTTCATAACCAGAAAGCCCATGCGCCAGACACTACATGCGCCAGACACTACATACGCCAGAGCTTGGACAAAATACTTCACAGCAAAAATAACAGATATAGACATGGAAAGAGAACTTTTTATTTCACATATAAAAGTCTATTACATGTCTAGAGAAGGTTGTACAAAGGAGAATTTCTATAAAGGAAAGATCCTAAGTCTACGACCAGCAGCCACTATGCGCCTCAAGATAAGCGCAGCAGTCACCATGCGCCCCCAGTCAGATGCAGCAGTCACCATGCGCCTTCAACTAGGCACATCCCACCATGCGCCCTCAGCAAGGCGCATCCTTTTCAGCAGCTCAGTTATGTGTATCCCCAGTTATGTGCATCCCTTCAGCAGCCCAGTTATGTGCCGCTCTTCCAGCCAGGCTCACCTGATAAATGCTTCGACTAATGAAGCATTTAACCCTCTGGCTGGAACCGAGGAAGAGAAGAGCACCGCAAATCTGTAGCCAGGGGAGGCTTCGAAAGACCCTCCAAACACCAAGGAAGACCGTAATCGAAATACGGCTAAAGGAGCAGCTTTCAACACAACCAGAGTGGACAACACCCACTTTGAAGGAAGAGAGAGCCTAGCACCGCCATTCCGATCTACGGCCCTTCCGGAACAACGGAGACGAGGCCCGAGCATCCATATTTCCGCCTGCCTCGGAAGCCCTCGACTCCGTCTTTTGGATGTAACAGTCACCTTCAAGTGCATCTATGACGACATGGCGTCTCATCTTCTCCCTCGGGAGCACTTCGTCAACAGAGTGCACTCGAGTACCCAAGTTCATGTTGGAAGTACGTGAGAGAACGAGAAGCAAACCTTCTCTCCATACCACTATTTATAGACCGGACAGATCCAACCCACGCGCCAAGTGGATGGCTCTCCGAATTCTGTGCAATGAACTTACATTTAATGGGTGAACCGGACGCCTCGAATTCAACCAAACGGCTATTTAAAGCACTCGAGGAACGAAACAGCCGCACGCGCCCTTCGACTTCAGGCGCATCACACAGATGCGCCCTTCAGAACCAAGCGTATCACAGGGGATGCGCCCCCATGCGTCCCCATACCCAGTGGAACGCCAATCGATGCGCCCCCTCAGCTGTCCATCGAATTTCAGAAACATTAAATGCTGAACTGACAGAGTTGGCAGCACACCTCCCAAAGTCTGAACGGTTGACAGCTTTTTCAGAAAATGAAGCATCGGCAACGTCAGCATCATCATGACTTTACTCCGACGGCTACTGCAACGTGGCCACTCAACCACCCACATGCGCCTCTGCACCCATGAGTCCAGATCTGCATGCGCCTCAAAAGCCATGCGCCCCAGACTGTTCTCTGATCCCAAAAGACAGAAGGAAAGTCGCTTGCATGCGCCTCAAAAGCCATACGCCCAGAATGGTTCGTGACTCCCAAAGGTTACGAGCCAAAGTCGCCTGCATGCGCCTCATAAGCCATGCGTCCAGAATGGTTCGTGACTCCTAAAGGTTACGAGCCAAAGTCTCCTCATGGCGCAATCCTAGGCGCATCCTACCAGATCATTCCCTCCACCAAATCCGAGATCTCTGAGCCATGGATCGACAACACGTGTCCTTTGACTCAACTCATCCAAGATCTCAACAACAGAAAGATCTTCTTCTCCGCTACGTGCCGGCTCACAACAGCAACATGAAGAAGTCAACCCCTCAATCAGGGTGCATCACCCGTGCGCCTCCATCAGCAATCTCTACGTGGCGTTCCCACGCACCGGCGCATCCTACATGTGCGCGTATGAGCAGCCAGCCTGCAAAGCTATAAATAGAGGGATCATTTCCTTCTGAACGAGGTACACACACCTATCTACAACGAACACACAGAGACTTCGCACCACCAGAGAGGCAGATACAGACACTCAACGTCTTCCTCCTCTCAGCAAGCTGCAGCACCCAGAGCAATCTAAACCTTCAGAGAACCGATAACCGTCGTCAGCTCGTCAACGGAGTCAACGCATTACCACTCGCTCCATCGGCACAAGGGATCCAGATTAAACAAAAGTGTACTCCTAGGACTACGTCTAAGTCCTATATTGTAACACTGTTCTGTTTGTATTGAAATTTAATCAAAGAATTTTAATGGCAAACAAGCTGGCGACTCTGCTGGGGACCTCTTTCTCCTCCACCGAGAAAGTTGTGTCGCAAGCCGACGACGTGAAGGTGGGCTCCTCCCACAAGACGCTGGTCGTACGCCTCAATCAACAGGCGTATGAGGAGTTCATATTTGAAGGCAGTGCGAGTCCTTCGAAGTGGTTGTCGAAGCCGAAGAAGACCCGCCGAGTCTGGGTGCACAAGGTCGACGCCTCGGGCACCACCACCGAAGGGGATGCGCCAATCCAGTCTTCCCTTCCTGCTGACGTCCTCAGCAACCAAGATGCGCCCGCTACGCAGCGCATCTCTCGGAGAAACGTGCGGCTAACCACGTTTCCCAGCCATCTCCCTCTCAGGCGAGGAAGATGCGTCGACGGAACAGGGGTGCAGCCAATGCCCCGCGCATCACCTCTGATGCGCCACAGAAGATCTCTGTCTTTGACAGACTCACTTGCTGTAGTGGCGAGGAGAATTTGGATTCTGAGTACTACGCGCCCCAGCGGTCTGGTACGAAGAAGTCCAAGGCAGCACGGGCCATGCGTCCCAAACGTGCTATGCCAGCAAAGAGCCAGAAGCATGCGCTCACAATCATGCGCGCTGCTGATGGTAAGTTGTACAAGGTCGACTCGAGTGCTGCGGCGCCGAGAACGAGCCGACCTTCAAAGCCCTTATCTCACATGGGGGCATCTACTGCGCGCACAACCAAGTCGAGCAAGACAAACAAATGTTGTGGTTCCCCCACTACTGATCGGGATGCCTGTTTGGTATCAGATCCGGGGGCGTAGTACTCACCTGACTACCCCAGCGCTTGGCCTTGCCATGCGCTTGAAGGGGGTGCGAAGGTAGCACTCTCCTCCAACGACCTGCGTAATGTGATCACTCACAAGCGCCGGTCAGGAGAGTCGACCAACAAGCATGATGCGTCTCTCACGGGGCATACTTGTGCGGTGGTCACCATCAACTGCTGTTGCAAGGCGGCAGTACTACCAAGGCAGTCAGTCTTCCAGCGGTTGCAATCATCGACACCCCTCCGACATCGCCTTGGGATAAAGGTGTCAACAGAAGAGGAGCCAAGGGTTGCTTCATGAAACATGATCTCCAACTCCTCGTCAGTTCGAAGGACGACCGACAATTCCTTGTCCTTATCCAAAAGCCAGCCGAGGAAAACCAAGGCAGCTGTCTCGTCCTCCGGAGTGTTCGAAGGCACTCGGTCGAGGAAGAAGTTCTTGGAGGAAGCTGGGGGTAGTCAGACCATTGTTTCCGAAGACGAAGATGTCCAAAGCACAGCTGCGGCGGATCTTCATCCTCGAGGCAAAATCAGCCTCCCAGAGGCCCCTCAGAACGAGGATGTCCCCTAGAACTCAGCTGGGGGTAGTTCCGGAGACGAAGAGGCCCTTCAAGACGGAGCTGAGGGTAATCAGACCCTTGCAGATGCGCCCGTCGAGAATGACCTCCAGAACGTGGCTGGAGGTGGCCAAGATAAAACTCCAGGAGAGGCGACTCCCATACATGAGAGTGAGGCCGAGAGCGAAGCCTCCACCAATCCATCCACTCCCGGCCGTGTTATAACAGTATACATGGCTGGGGATGATTCCGAGTCTGATGTGCCGCCCCAGGACATCGTCCAGCGCATAGACACATTAGAGGGAGGACTCAAAATCCTCTCTGCTTCCATGCAAACACTGACTCAGGCGGTGTTTGAAATACGGTCGGCCTTGACCCGAACACCTTCGACCGGTCTCGACCCAGGGGCCAATGGGGAGTCGAGTGTACCCCTTCAACGGGTATCCTCAGACACAGACCGCCGAGAAGTACCCCGGACGTCTGAGCCCTCAAACGCTCAACTCCAAGTGGTACCACCTTCCCCGACTCCTAGCTCCACAGAGGATGTGGTCGAAATGATCAAGGACTTGCGGGAGCGCTTTGAGTCCAAGAACAGGCAAGAGAAGCGCCAGAAGATGGGCATTCCCCAACCCTACCCCCTCGAGTGGAACAAAGTGGTTTATCCTCCAAAGTATAAACCGTAAACACTGACGCCATACGACGGGAAGGACTCTCCGTGCCGCTACCTGACGTACTTCCAGTCCCAAACGGGACATCTTCCGAAGGAGGACGCACTCCTCACCAGCATCTTCGTTAGAGCATTGAAGGGAGTGGCATATGACTGGTACTGCAGCCTCTCCGACAATTCCATATCATCCTTCGACGACTTGATGCGCCTCTTCCTCAACCGCTTCTACGACGGCGGGAAGGACATGACAATGGCGTCCCTCATAGAGATACGCCAGAAGGAGAAGGAAACGGTTCGGGTGTTCATCGAACGCTTCCGACAGGCCTGCTTCAGTCTACCTCCAGGCATGCCGGAACATGCGCTTCTCTCCTCTTGCAGCATGAACATGCTGCCTGCAGTCAAACTTTGGCTCAACTCTACTCCTCCTCCCGACTGGAGCTCCCTGATCATCGAAGCAGAGGCCGCAGAAAAGAAGGCGGCCAATACACGTCTTCTGGGGGTCAGCTTCCCTCCCTTTGATGACAAGGAGAAAAGGTCTGCAGCCAACAACCCCGGACGGGAGACAAAGGAGAAGCAGGCATTGACTGTTAATGCCTCAAAAGGCGCATCTGCGCCTACTCAGAAACCTCCACTTGCACCAAGGCCCAAGGAGGTTTATTCGTTCAACGACGAAGACACTCTGCAACTTTTTGAAATACTGAAGCAGGGTGACAAGATCAAGCTACCGGACCCAAAGCAGCCCGATGAAGTTGGGAAAGTGGACAACCCGAGGTATTGTCACTACCATCGGTTTGTCGGACACCCGACCAAGGACTGTTATGTCCTCAAAAATTATATCCAGCGCATGATCAATGCGAATGTAATCTCCGTCGACTACGAAGAGAAGACGGTGTCAGCCAATGTGGTGTTACTCCAGTTCGGCACCTTGCCGCCAACTACCTCACAAGATGGCGTTGTCCCCATTCCTAAGGCGACAATGGAGGTGGTTAACTTACCACCTACCCGTGACAATGTGAGTGGACTCATCCCACTCACCACATCTCGAGGAGAGGTCCTATGGGTCCACCCCGACCTTGTCTCCGAGGTGACTCAACCGGAGGCACGTCCTACCTCCAAATCCAAAGGCAAGAAGATCAAGTCTTGCCGCATGGTCTCTTCTTCAACAGAAGAGGCGCTTCCTGTGCAGACGCGTTCACAACAGAACGTCCAACCCGGCGAAGCTGTCGTCGAGGTGGTGCCTCCTTGCACCGTCCCTGCTGTCCAGGAAGAGGGCCCGTCTAAGCCCTCAGCAGCCAATAAGCAGAAGCAGGTGGAGGCTCGTTTCGACAGACCTCTACGAAAGGAGAATGCTTCGGGGCTAGCCAAGCCCCACAACTTTGACATACTGGCACAACTGGCCAGTACTCCTGCCCACCTATCTTTGTTCGAGCTCCTGCGTCTTTCCAAAGACTCCCGAGAAGCTCTCTGTGAAGCTCTGAAGGATGCCGAATCCTTTCTCAGTCAGGTCAAGCAGCCTGAAGACCTTCCAACTACTTGTGCGCACTGTCGTTGTACAGATGAAGTTATCCCAAACATAACTTTCACCCAACAAGACATGCTGTTCAAGCACCACCGACATAACCGGCCGTTGTATTATACAGGGTATATCGGTTCAGTCAAGGTGAACCGGATTCAGATCGATTCGGGGTCTTCTCTCAGCATCATTTCGAAGGCGCTGTTATCAACACTGAGGATCCTAATGTATCGGCTGGCGCCCTCCAACACAACCATCAGTGGCTTCAACGCTAGCAAAAGCGAGCCACTGGGCAAAATTCGACTGAAGTGTCACATTCGGTAACCTTAAAACTGAGGTGACCTGTTATGTTGTGGATGCCGAAGTCAACTACAACATCCTGCTCGGTCAACCATGGCTACATGAGTACTTGGTGGTGCCCTCCACGCTCCACCAATGCATAAAATATGTATCCACCAATGGCGTCATCCGGACGGAGTTCGCAGACATCGATCCTTTCAAAGGGATTGAAGCCTACTTCACCGATTCCGACTTATACAAGTCACTTGACGAGGAGGAAGCCAATGACGCTGATGACGAGGCAGAGACGGCAGCTGAGCCGGACATGGAGCCTGAGATGACTTTCGATGCCCCTTTAAAGATTCAACTCAAGGGCAAACCGCCCCAGAAGGTGCCTCCAATGAGCATCAAGCTACCAGGAAAAGCACCAACTCCTGAAGCTCTCCTGAAGATACGCCTCAAGGGAAAGCCGCCCCAAACATCGGCTCCCCTGGTGGCAAAATTACAAGGGAAGGTACCAATCACTGGAGGCGCAGTTGAGGCACCACTGAAGGTGCGTCTTAAGGGCAAGCCGCCGCAGTCATCCAAGATGTCAGAGAGGGCTCACATAACCCTCTTGGACCCCAAAATCAAAGCTGTGGTGGACTCTCCTGGTCCAACCCCAGTGCTTACAGATGAGGAGCTTGGCGAATATATCTCTGCTGATGTAGATGCACCCTCCTTAGACAATTTAATCCCACGGGATAAAATCTCATATTTCATCAATAATAGAGTGTCTTTTAATTATTCTTATCTTCCACATTGGAATGCCATGTATACATTAGATAACGCTCTACGGTCGTTGCAAACACAAATAACGACCGTCCATCATTTAAATCGAGTAGTCCCGTCTCAAGGAGTCTGTTACATAGTCCCTCCACGGAGTCGAGACGAAGAATCCATCATCTTCGACAAGGTCGAGCGTCATCAAGACCTCCCGCCACTCGAGCCAGAACCAGATGTCGGCAGAATACAACTCTATCGGTACACGGACAAAGCAAAGTACCTCATCCAAAAGATGGGTTACGACCTAAGAAGCGACAAAGGCCTGAACTACGACAAAGGTGAACGTCTCCCTCTCCGGCTTCCAACACCTAAAGGAAAGCCGCAACTACAACAAAACTCGACGGAGGGTAGGCTATGTCACGCCGCCGTCAACTCCAAAGAGTTCAGACGCAGAGGAAGTTGAACATTCTCACTCATCTGAAGCGTCAACGTGGGATTTCGATACCAGTATCGGATCTGTCTTCAAGAGAGTGCTGTCAGCTAACATGATGTCAGCACAACCTCAAAAAGATGAAGGCAAGGACCAAGCGTCACAACCCTTCGAAGAAGAACCCTGGGCTCAACGCCTGGGACAATAATGAGAGTCTCGTTTCGAATTACGTGAACCTCCCACTGAGGATAAAGTCGAGCAGATCGACCTTGGGGATGGATTTTCTTCCAAATCCATCTTCATCAGCAAAAGCCTGAAAGGAGAAGATCGAGAATCTTTAATCCAACTGGCTAAAGAATATATCGACGTCTTCGCTTGGAGCTACGAAGATATGCCGGGACTTGATCCCCACATCGCGATGCATAGGTTAAACATCTTACCCGATGCCAAACATATCAAGCAACAACAGCGGCGCTTCCGTCCGGACATCATGAACGCTATCGATCAGGAGGTAGACAAACTCTTGACTAGCAGCTTCATCCGTAAAGAGCAACACCCAGATTGGATAGCCAACGTCGTCCCCGTCACCAAGAAGAATGGGAAGATACGAGTCTGTATCGACTTCAGGGATCTCAACTCTGCTTGCCCGAAGGACGAATTCCTGCTTCCAATCACTGACGTAATGATCGACAACACGTGTGGCTTCGAGCGCATGTCTTTCATGAATGGGTATTCGGGCTACAACCAGATCAAGATGTTCCCTGATGACGCAAAACATACGTCATTCAGGACTCCAAAGGGCGTTTTCTGCTACACAGTGATGCCCTTCGGCTTGAAGAACGCCGGTGCGACATACCAACGAGCTATGAGCACCATCTTCCGTCAATATCTTCGCAAAACAGTCGAATGCTATGTTGACAACATAGCAGTCAAGAGCCGCCTTAAAGGAGATCACCTACAGGACCTGAAGACAGTCTTCGATCTTATGCGGGCACATCAACTCAAGATGAACCCCGCTAAATCCTTCCTGGGGGTTTCTAGCGGAAAATTCTTAGGCTTTGTCATCACGGCGAAAGACATTCATGTTGATCCCGAGAAGACCAAAGCCATCCTCAACATGGACCCCCCGAAGAATCTTCGAGAACTTCGGGGCTTACAGGGACGTCTGGCGTACATCCGGAGGTTCATAGCAAACTTTTCCGACAAATGTCAACCCTTCACCCAGCTCATGAAGAAGGGAGTCTCTTACGTCTGGACAGAGGAATGCCAAAAGGCTTTCGACGACATCAAAGCCTACCTGACGAGCCCTCCAGTTCTGGTGGCACCTGTCGCTGGCAAACCATTCATGCTCTACGTCCGAGCCATGGATCATTCCCTGGGCGCTCTGCTGGCTCAAAATAGCGATACAGGCTACGAGCAAGCGATCTATTACCTCAGTCGAATGTTCATCGGGGCTGAACACCGGTACAACCCCGTTGAAAAGGAGTGCTTGGCCTTGGTGTTTGCCATCCAGAAGACTCGCTATTATGTCTCGGGCCAGACAATTCATGTCGTCTCCCGAGTCAATCCACTAAGAGTCCTCATGACGAAGCTAGGGTCATTAAACTCCCGGCTAGCTACATGGGCGATCCTGCTAACACCATACAACATGGTTTTTGTGCCACAAAAAGCCGTTAAGGGTCAGGCCCTGGCCGACTTTTTAGCTGCACACCCCATCCCGGAGTCCTCAAGACTCTATGAAGACATCCCGGATGAGGTCCAAGAATCAAATGTCACCGAAGGAAGCTCCGTTTGGCGGATGTTTTACGATGGCGCTTCAAGAACAGGCCCTAAAGGCCAGATCGTCGCAGAAGTGGGGGTAGTCTTAGTCTCCCCCGATCAGCTGGTCATCCAGCGTGCTTACTCTCTGTCGAAGCTGTGCTCCAATAATGTTGCCGAGTACAACGCGCTCATTATGGGACTCCAGCTGGCACGACATCTGGGGGTGGATCATCTGGAAGCCTACGGCGACTCGAAACTCGTCGTAAACCAGATCCGAGGGCAATACGAGGTTCGCCATGAAGATCTGATCCCTTACCATGAAGTTGCATTGAACATCATTTCAACCTTCACCGGGTTCTTCATCGAACACGTACCTCGTCTACAAAACCTAGAGGCTGATGCTCTGGCTGGCCTCGCGGCCTCATTAGCAGCACCCCTTGGGACTCAACACTACGTCACGGTAGTTCGCCGAGACTTGGTTTGTCCTAAAAACAACCTATGCTTACGAGTGGACCACGCCATGCCGATAGGTACTGGTGTTAATGTCCGAGACTGGAGGTTCCCGTTCATCGACTTTGCCGTCTACGGAATTCTCCCAGAGGACCCGAAGGAAGCCGTCTCAGTCAGGAGACGTTCTCTTCGATTCTATTATGATACAGCCACTAAAATGCTGTACCGACGCTCCTATGATGGGCTTCTCCTTTGATACCTGTCCAACTAAGAGGTGACCGAAGCTCTTCGAGAAGCTCATGATGGAACTTGCGGAGCTCATCAACCTGGTCCTAAGTTGCAGGATCGACTGCGACGCATGGGCTACTATTGGCCAACCATGGCCGCTGATGCTATCGACTATGCTAAGAAGTGCCATGCGTGCCAACTTTATGCAGACTTCATTCATACGCCGTCAGAACCACTACATCCTACAGTCGCCTCCTGGCCCTTCGAAGCCTGGGGCATGGACATAGTAGGGCCGATCACCCCTCCTTCATCAAGGGGGCACCGCTTCATCCTGGCCATTATCGATTACTTCTCCAAGTGGGCAGAAGCAGTCCTATTGACGGAAGTAAAGAACTCCAGGGTGGTCAGCTTTATCAAACACCATGTTATTTACCGTTTCGGAGTACCCAGGCAGATCATCCATGATAATGGTCCTCAGTTCATCAGCCATATTTTTAGCAGATTCTGTGACAAGAATCGCATTCAAAACGTGGCATCAACCGCCTACAATCCGGCAGCAAACGGATTGGCCGAGGCATTCAACAAAACTATCGTTAGGCTGCTCAAAAAAGTCATGTCATCCAACAAATGCGACTGGGACGAAAAGCTTGGCAAATGTCTTTGGGCCTACCGTACAAGGGTACGAACTCCAACAGGCAACACACCATTCTCCCTGGTCTACGGGAGTGAAGCGGTACTGCCTCTCGAGATCCAGATACCCTCACTCCGCGTAGCAATCACAAACAAACTTACAGAAGAGGACAATCAATGTCGTCATCTGCGGGAGCTGGAAGCACTTGACGAAAAGCGTTTCTTAGCTCAACAACGTATCGAACTCTACCAAGCCCGTATATCACAGGCTTTCAACAAGAAGATCAAACAGAGAACTTTTCAAGTTGGCGACCTGGTTCTGGCAGTCAGGAGATCGATGGTGTTAACTCACAAGACACCAGGAAAGTTCGAGCCCAAGTGGGAAGGACCTTTCATCATTAAGATGGTATACTCAAATGGTGCATACCGCCTCACCGAACCCAATGGGAACTTGTTCATGATGCCCATCAACGGCAAGTTCCTGAAGAAGTACTACTCCTGACATCTTCCAGATATGTGCTTCCACAAGGGGATCTATGGACCCAACCATCAGGATTTACAGACAATTCCCTTCCAATAAAACCATACGCTTTCGAAACCCAGCTGTTCCGTAGCATCCTCCAGTAGAAAGACAACCACGTCCACATCACCTCTGAGTTGTCCCTCTACACCCTACAAAGCGGAATCTTACACTTCGTAAGCCTACGCTATCCTTCATGTTTACCACGTCCACATTACCTCTGAGTAAACATCTCGTACAAACAACCCCTGCGTTGTCGTACATTGATCGCAGAACTTCCACGTCCACATCACCTCTGAGTTGTTCAGCGTATCCCCCAGGATCACTCCTACCACGTCCATAATACCTCTGAGTAGGAAGATTCTATCATTTGAACCCCAATGATTGCCACGTCTATATTACCTCTGAGCAAACATGTTGGTTCCTTCAAACTTATTATCTGTACCTAAAAGCCAAGGTGCGTAAAAGATAATAGGTCCACACAAATCATCAAGTTCATGATAACAAAAATGAACACAAAAGTTGCGTACTTCTTTATTTTCTAAAAAAAAGAGAGTACAAAACTACACTATCCCCCAGCAAGAGTTGCAAAAACATAAAAAGGAGAGGCTACAGTCCCTAAACATCCCCAGGGTTGGCTGAGAGCTCTCTAACTCGACGTCTCAAGTCAGCTGCATGAGCCTCCACAGTCGCCAGGACTCGACGCTCAGCTTCTTGACGCATCAATTCAATAGCCTCAGCGGAAGTATCATTCTCATGCTTCTCATCAAGCTGTTGTCGCTGCCGAGCCAGGACAAGAGCCCGGTAAGTGAAAGTTGCTTCCTCCTTCTTGAATGCTACGTGTTCAGCCTGGACACGTTCGACATCTAACTGGAGTCGGGCCCGTTGGTCCTCAAGGCGGCGTATCTGGGCGTTGATCTCCGCGATATTAGCGTCCAATGCAGCTCGCGTTTCTACTATCTCCTTCATGGACTGAGACAACTGCCCTACCGCAGCCTCAGTCTCAGCCACCTTACGCTTCCAGATGCTCACAGTGGCCTGGTTAGGAAGACTCAATCTCGGCGATCAACTTCCCCTTCTTTGCATCTATCAAGACGGAAAGGTTATTTCACTGGATGCGCTGAAGCTCCGTGAGCCGCTGGTCCAGCTCGATCACCGAAGCCTCCAGGATCTCGGCCATATGGTCGTGGCCCTGGTGAACGTGGATCAGCTCGATATAAGGCATTACCAGAGTTCTTGCCATCGTAAAGCTCCTGTTGGCATCCATCACCGCAGATACACCCCTCTGCAGCATTCTATACACCCCCTCGACGATGAATTTTATATATTCATCTGCGTCCGCCAGTACTTGCGACGTCATAGCAGGAGTTGGGGGAGCTTCTGTAGTTAGCGAACCGGAAGAAGATCCGCCAACCTCAACCTGCGAGACTGGAACCTCGGTATCAATAGGCTCTTCATCAACATGGGCCGGACTGCTAACCCGAGGAGCCGAAGGAACAGAGGAAACCGGCACAGGCGTCGAGATAGTACCCCAAGTAGGAGGAGCAACAGAGGGTTCCACACCCTTACCCTTCTCAAGTTCGGAGGAACCACCGACGTCAACGGCTACCCCTTCTGCCCCCAACGTCCTATCAACGGTCAATACCTCCCCTGGCAGAACGGGAAGATCAACACTCATCTCCTGGCCCGCCCCAGGAGACAGGACTGGCAGATGAATCTCATCCTTCTCAAGTCCCTTTGCAGGGACAGGATCTGTCGCTACCTCCTGATCGGTAGCCACCTCAATTTCCACGGGTAAGGCTGGGGTAGGACTCAACCCTCATCATGACAAGGAGGGGAATCAACCCTCTCCTCTGTTCCAACCATATCTGTTGCCATCGCAACAAACTCTTGCAACGCTGGAGGGACGTCGTCGGAAGGCGACGAACTCTAATCCACTTCATCATCAGGATGCCTCGAGTCCGTAGGACCCTCAACGTCCAAGGCCTCCGCGGCAGATCGTACCTTCCCAGAAGTTGTTGCAACCTCCGCAATTCTTTCGACAAAGTCAGGAGATACTAAAACCTCCGCATGGACATCTTCGGGACTCTCCTCCACGGGAGACATTATCATCGGTGGAATACGCTCATCAGAAGAGCTTGCCACCTCCTTCGGTTTACTAACACCCGGTTTTGAAACACGGGTCTTCTTCTTCGACGATCCCTATAAGAAGAAAAGTATAAGTCACCAGAATGACAAGATGAACCAGAATTACAGAGGACGCCTTACCTCAGCAGGAACTGATCCCGCTGGCGTTTCAAGTGGCACTCCTGTAGCCTTTGGAGTCGACCTCTTTTTCGGCCTTTTTGGTACAGAAGAACCAGCTTCTGTGTCGTCCCGCCTCTTTCCAACAGACGGATATCTCACTGGTGCTGCAGCAGCGGCCCGATATCCCGCCAATTCTGGCGGACGATATGATCGGGCTGCCATCAACATATTCGCCGTGGCCTCCAGCTGAGTTCCAATGATGAAACTAGTCTCCCTGTCATAACCAGGAGATGCAGTATTCATAGTGCAATACAGCTTGGCGGCCGAATACAGGATCTGTGGCCGAGGGTTGTAAACGGGTGCCGTAAACTGAACACCAGTACACCCGACATTGTAATATTGCCAGCCCCGGGCTCCGTCCAGCAAACTACCGACGAACCCCAGACTGCTACTGGGATTCCGTAGCATCAGCTGAGTATAGCCAAACTGGCGAGCAAACCGGCTGGGCAGATATGGCTCCAGATAACATCTATTATGGTTGCGGTAGACCAGGTGAGAAGGCCGAATGCTTTGCAACCAACGAAAACCCTATTTTGGCAAAGTAATCGCATCTTCGCCCGAGTCAACTAAATCTTGATCGGCCTCGAAATCTTTGAAGATGGGGCCAACCTTGACAATCTCCCACCCCTGAAGGTAGGACAAAACCCACCTGCAAACGGGAATGCCAGTGTATAACCACTTCCTCTTATAGAAGCGGCGGATGAAGACATCTCCTTCAACATGATCCTCCTCCGGACCAGGACTCATCACATTCGGATGATGTAGAATTAGCCATCCCATAAGATAATGGAATGGCAATTCAGCCCGAAAAAAGTTGCCGTTTTTACCTCTCCCCTGGATCACGTCATCAGCAAAAGTCCTCAAACCCCGCAATAGGTTACACACCATAGCGGGAAGGAGGGCTAAGGGACGCCCGAAGGCTAACTTTACGGCAGGCAAAATAAGGTTTCGGTGTACCCTCTCCACTGTACCGGATCCGCCCGCAAACACACAATCTCGGAGCTAAATCATCAAGTATGCTGTCAGCACCGCTTTAGACGACATCCGGTGTGCACAGTGCCAGAAGCAGCTATACGTCTTCTCACCATCCTCATTGAAATAAGGAGTCCTCTCGTCCAGCAGGCTTATCTCAGAAGTCACTTCCGCAGGTTTCAGCCCTTGCGGAGTCGTAAATCGGATCCTCGAGGGATCCGCCAAATCCTGCTTGAAAACATAATCCCTCCAAGCAGTCACATGAGGTTGAGACTTGACTTTGTCCTTCCGATGCATCAAATAATGATGGCTCGCCACTTCCTTGAAGACGGCCATCATCTCCGAGTCCTTATTTTCCAGAACCTGGATCTCCTCATTTGATGGGAAATATTCCTCGTACGGCTCTGAGCCCCAGGAAAGCTTGGACACTTCGTACATCTCGTGGAGAGCCAACCCCAACTCCCCCACAGGAGTGTAAAAGGTACCAGTCTGGGTATTGAACAACTCCAAGAGTGCAAGAAACATAGGCTTATTGAGATCCACGCCAGCCTGCGTGGCACGAATAGCGGCTGTCAGCCCAATCTCCTTAAGCTCAGCCTTGAACTTCAAAAGCACCCAAGTGGTCAACTCGTCCCACCTCGGGATATGATGACACCAACCTTCGACCCTAAAGCTACCTTTCAGATACACGACCCTCGATGTCAGCATCCGGCTCGTAAAGGTTGAAGCATTGAAGGCAAAAGTGTCAGTTGGGACTTCACTGTAGAGGCTCCCGGGATGCAAAGTTCGGCAACTGAACGAGGGACCGGTTCGTGAAGCAGACAGGGTATCCCTCTGATTCGAGGTAGCATCAATCGAAAGAGCACCTCCTAGGGCCCCTCCTTGAGAAGGAGTAAGATCCCAGGACATCTTCTTTTCGAAGCTAGACGATAGAAGGCTATCAGTGGCAACTGGCGGTCAAGTTGTCGCATGTACAGCACCATGCCTTTTGCTGAAAAGAACCAGTCTTCTTTGACCTTCAATATCTTCGCTTCCGTGGAGATCAGACGGTCACCGAACAAAAAGGCGGGTTTCAAGAAGGTTATATTTTCGGATTCAGCAGATTTCAGTTTTCCGCTCTCCATCATACTCTGGAGAAAAGTCGACAACTGGTTCTGGATCTGCAGCATCCTCTCAGGAGGTTAATCCTGTAAGATAACATCCTTGGCAGTATTGACAACCGCCTCGTCAAAATCAACTCCCATTTGACAAAGGAAAGCATCCAGAAGGACCTCATTCAGCAGCGGAATCGTCATCGATACTGGCACAACAAAAATCAAAGGTCAGGCAAAAAGACAAAGTGTGTCAAAGCAGCCTGGCGCATCATCAGGGTGTAAACCCATGCGCCTTAGTGAAAGGCTTCGGCACATCATCAGGGTGTAAACCCATGCGCCTTAGTGAAAGGCTTCGGCACATCATCAGGGCATAAACCCATGCGCATCAGCAAAGGCTTCGGCGCATCATCAGGGCATAAACCCATGCGCATCAGCAAAGGCTTCGGCACATTTAGGGTGTGAACCCATGTGCGTCCACAGTTAAACCTCGGTACATGATAAAGGCCTAAACCTATGCACGTTGGCGGGATAAAAACTCGGCGAGGACAGTGGTCCATGCGCGTCGTCCAAAGACCGCCTGAACAAAGAAAGTAGTGGAAAAGATGACACCCACCCATCACAGCAGGGCGAACGTCGGCCGGAGTCATAATGGTGATAGGGGCATCCCCCTCGGCATACTCCACCGGCTCCTTTCCCTTGCCGGCACCGCCGCGAGGAGTCTTGGGAGACATTTCCTTGAGAGAAGAAAAGTTAGGGTTTTTGAAGAAGAACTCTAAAGAAAGCAAAAGCAAGGAGAAGAAGAACTCTCTCTCTCCATCTCTTGCCTATTTATAGGACTTGGTCACACGCGTGAACCGATGACGAGTGATCTCAGCCGTCGCCTCGGGTTCTGTGAAGGATAACCACAAATAAAACCAAAAGATCATCATTAATCTTTTCGGTTACCGAGGCATCATCATCATCATCATTTAACTGAGAGGAGCATGCGCCCGAACAGGCATGCGCCCCAACAGTCATGTGCCCTGACCTCCATGCTTCTTATTCAAAGTATTCCAAAACTTATCCAAAAGTTTTGAAAACTTTGAAGGGGGTCTTGTAGAAGCATAGAATTTCACAACCAGAAAGCCCTTGCGCCAGACACTACATGTGCCAGACACTACATACGCCAGAGCTCGGACAAAATACTTCACAGCAAAAATAACAGATATAGACATGGAAAGAGAACTTTTTATTTCACATATAAAAGTCTATTACATGTCTAGAGAAGGTTGTACAAAGGAGAATTTCTACAAAGAAAAGATTCTAAGTCTACGACCAGCAGCCACCATGCACCTCAAGACAGGCGCAGTAGTCACCATGCGCCTCCAGTCAGGCGCAGCAGTCACCATGCGCCTTCAACCAGGCACATCCCACCATACGCCCTCAGCAAGGCACATCCTTTTCAGCAGCTCAGTTATGTGCATCCCCAGTTATGTGCATCCCTTCAGCAGCCCAGTTATGTGCCGCTCTTCCAGCCAGGCTCACCTGATAAATGCTTCGACTAATAAAGCATTTAACCCTCTGGCTGAAACCGAGGAAGAGAAGAGCACCGCAAATCTGTGGCTATGGAAGGCTTCGAAAGAGCCTCCAAACACCAAGGAAGACCGTAATCGAAATACGGCTAAAGGAGCAGCTTTCAACACAACCAGAGTGGGCAACACCCACTTTGAAGGAAGAGAGAGCCTAGCACCGCCATTCCGATCTATGGCCCTTTCGGAACAACGGAGACGAGGCCCGAGCATCCCTATTTTCGCCTGCCTCGGAAGCCCTCGACTCCGTCTTTTGGATGTAACAGTCACCTTCAAGTGCATCTATGATGACATGGCATCTCATCTTCACCCTCGGAAGCACTTCGTCAACAGAGTGCACTCGAGTACCCAAGTTCATGTTGGAAGTACGTGAGGGAACGAGAAGCAAACCTTCTCTCCATGCCACTATTTATAGGCCGGGCAGATCAAACCCACACGCCAAGTGGATGGCTCTCCGAATTCTGTGCAATGAACTTACATTTAATGGGTGAACCGGACGCCTCGAATTCAGCCAAACGGCTATTTAAAGCACTCGAGGAACGAAACAGCCGGACGCGCCCTTCAACTTCAGGCACATCACACAGATGCGTCCTTCAGAACCAAGCGCATCACAGGGGATGCGCCCCCATGCGTCCCCATACCCAGTGGAACTCCAATCGATGCGCCCCCTCAGCTGTCCATCGAATTTCAGAAATATTAAATGCTGAACTGACAGAGTTGGCAGCACACCTCCCAAAGTCTGAACGGTTGACAGCTTTTTCAGAAAACGAAGCATCGGCAACGTCAGCATCATCATGACTTTACTCCGACGGCTACTGCCACGTGGCCACTCAACCACCCGCATGCGCCTCTGCAGCCATGCGTCTAGATCTGCATGCGCCTCAAAAGCTATGTGCCCCAGACTGTTCTCTGATCCTAAAAGACAGAAGGAAAGTCGCTTGCATGTGCCTCAAAAGCCATGCGTCCAGAATGGTTCGTGACTCCCAAAGGTTACGAGCCAAAGTCGCCTGCATGCGCCTCAAAAGCCATGCGTCCAGAATGGTTCGTGACTCCTAAAGGTTACGAGCCAAAGTCTCCTCATGCGTCCAATCCTAGGTGCATCCTACCAGATCATTCCCTCCACCAAATCCGAGATCTCCGAGCCATGGGTCGACGATACGTGTCCTTTGACTCAACTCATCCAAGATCTTAGCAATAGAAAGATCTTCTTCTCCGCTACGTGCCGGCTCACAACAGCAACATGAAGAAGTCAACCCCTCAATCAGGGTGCATCACCCGTGCGCGTCCATCAGCAATCTCCACGTGGCGTCCCCACGTACCGGTGCATCCTACATGTGCGCGCGTGAGCAGCCAGCCTGCAAAGCTATAAATAGAGGGATCATTTCCTTCTGAACGAGGTACACACACCTATCTACAACGAACACACAGAGACTTCGCACCACCAGAGAGGCAGATACAGACACTCAACGTCTTCCTCCTCTCAGTAAGCTCCAGCACCCAGAGCAATCTAAACCTTCAGAGAACCGATAACTGTCGTCAGCTCGTCAACGGAGTCAATGCATTACCACTCGCTCCATCGACACAAGGGACCCAGATTAAACAAAAGTGTACTCCTAGGACTACATCTAAGTCCTATATTGTAATACTGTTCTGTTTGTATTGAAATTTAATCAAAGAATTTTAATGGCAAACAGTAACGTGAGTTTCCCACGCGCCGATTGTGCAGGAATCCCACGCGCCAATGGTGCAGGAATCCCATGCGCCGATTGTGCAGGAATCCCACGTGCCGATTGTGCAGGAATCCCATGCGCCAATGGTACAGGAATCCCACGTGCCAATTGTACAGGAATTCCATGCGCCGAAATTGCTCTATTATACTGTTTTTGTCTGTTTAAGTTGTTTTGTAGCTAGAATCTTGAGAAACTCAAAACATAAAAGTTGTAGATCTTTTCCTTGGCTTCAAGAATATGTTACTAGTTATTTTATACAAGTTTCTCTCGTTTATGATAAGGTAAGAATAGAATTCGATAATGGCCCGCTGTGGCGCACTCTTGACAAGCAAACTGACATGATATATCATGACATGCTATTACGACATCTAGTCTGACATGACAAGTATAAAAGACCTGGATACCGTGGGCGATTATGTTTGTACAAATAAACTGGTACTGTCTTGCATCATGTCTAGGATGGGGATCCCTGAGTACCACGGTCAGGGGTACCTACTGAAATTGACTAAGGCTAATTAACTAGAATGATTCAATAGTCATGAAGAGATTTCCAGCTACAGGCAATTCCGTTATCTGGGCCCATTCAGTGGACCTGTAGCCTACCGACGAGTAGGGCACATTTCTAGCACACAGTCATGTGGTGCACCCTTCATAAACGGACATTCGACCCGAATAACCGGATGGTCTGCAGGGCTTAGGGCTGTTGGGGTAATCTTATTGCATCTTGCTAGTAACTAGTCCCATGATAACCCTAATTAGTTAAAGTATCAAGACGTACTCCTTGCTTGGCCGTGATTGATTGGATGGAGTTTATCCCAGCTTAGTCTTATTCTGATCCTGTACAAGACTATGATATAACATGATTGATTGTGATTGTCTCAACAATAACGATCAGGGGTTCAGTTCTGTTCAGGCGAAGGATTACAATCCCGGTCCTTGTTTGGTTTAAGGGTTGTAACCTGGCTCCCGGAGCAGTTCTGTGTCCTCTCTTTGTTTATTGCCTTATTGTACCCCATGTCATGCTCGTCATATTTTACCTTATTTTAATAACATGATTACTTATGCTTGCCTTAACAATAACGATCGGAGGTCCAGTTCTGTTCAGACGAAGGGTTACAACCCCGGTCCTTGTTTGGTTTAAGGGTTGTAACCTGGCTCCCGAAGTAGTTCTGTGTCCTCTCTTTGTTTATTGTCTTATTGCAACCCCATGCCATGTTCGTCATGTTTTACCTTACCTTAACACCATGATTATTTATACTGGCCTTAGTAATAAAGATCAGGGGTCCAGTTCTGTTCAGGCGAAGGGTTACAACCTCGGTCCTTGTTTGGTTTAAGGGTTGTAACTGGCCCCCGGAGCAGTTCTGTGTCCTTTCTTCGTTTATTGTCTTGTTACCTTATCAATAGTAATTGAGGCAAATTTTTATTCAGGCGAAGGATTGCAACCCCGATCATTATTTGGTTTAAGGGTTGCAGTCTGGCTACTTGAATGGCTTCTTCGTGCTTAATATATTATTATTATCTCAGTTATTATCAGTATCTTTTAATTACCTTTACTATTTATTTGTGATTTGCTGATTTTAGTTCCTAAGTGAAGCCTCCTTTGTGGTACTTGATCTTTCTGGGGTCTGACCCAGCTGGTTTTGTATGGCCAAATATCGAAGCAGTTCCAGAGGATCTACCTACCTTCCAGCCAGATGGTGACCACCAGGCGTAATCCTGGCAACGAGTGGGTTTCCTTTGTCCTCCCACTTTATTGTAAAATTATTCTTTTGAGGCGTTTAGCCGACGAGCACGTGTTAGCTCGTATTGTACCTTATTTACTGTCTGTCTACGGGCTGTAACATGATTGACAAATCCTAGGGTTGATTATGTATGACTGAAACTCTTGCTAGTCTTAACATTTTGTACGACTAGCTTCATGATCATCCGAATATATAATGTATGGGACGTCTTGCTATTATATATTTGGTGCTCTGACATCTTGTAACTATTATTGCTTGCTTGAGATTGAGACAATAGGCTTGTTCATGACCATAGGAGACTATTAGCTTGTAGTTAAACCCTCATGTATCTAGACAGCCGTGACCGTATAGCGAGGTGGGTTGCACTTCAATATACGTAGCTGGCTATGTACGCCCCCGCTCTCCTTTATTCTGGTTCTGGGGCGTTACACTCCCGGCGCATGGCCTCCCTGGCGCATGGCCTCCCTGGCGCATGGGGGTCATCGTCCCAAACAGCAAGTTCAGCCATGAAAGTTCCGAAAACTTGCCATGGCCATAACTTCCTCATCCGAAGTCGAAATCAAGCGAATCAAAAGCCAAAACCGCATGAAATTGATTTTTCTAAAACATAGAACCATTAGTTTTCGAAAATAACCAAGTTTTAGAAGTCAAAACCCAGAAAATCAAAAAGTTACAAACTTAGATCTACAAGAATCCATCCATCAAATCCAAAAATGTCAAGTTCTAAAGAGGCTTAGAATCAAGGAAGAGAATGGAACAATAAAACTTGAGATCCATCATGAAGCAAGTTTTCACTTGCCTAAGCTCTCTCTCTTTCTCTCCCTCCTGGTGGTTGAAGAAGTAATGGTGGAGAAGAAGAAGTAAATGAAGAGAGAGAATGAGGGAATGGATTAATAAATGGTGATGGTGGTGGTAGGTAGGGGTTCTCCCCTTGGTTCATGATGAACCAATAAACAACCCAAGCCGAACCAAGCCAACCCAAACAAGCCGAACCAAGCCAAGAGACATAAAATACGAGTCAAGATACGTATACGTATTCCAAATACGTAATACGAACCACGGTCATTATAGATATTTCTTAATTGGCCAACAATCTGATCCATAAAGTATGGTTGGTCTTATGACAGTCATGTAGATTTATTTTCCAATTTCAAAGTTATTTTGTTAGCACAAAGTAATCCATGACTACTCCTCTATTTCAACCACCATATTTTAATTCTACGCATGACATCATTCTCAAAATTTATATTATGATGAATGATTGATCTTAGTATTGAAAGTTATTACTCTTATATGTCTTTTGTATATCTACATGGACTTCTTCCTTATTTCTCTTTGACTTCGTATTAAAATTAAATTTTGTATACTTTGTTTTCGTTCTATTAGTTCTAAATCTCTTAGATTCCAAAGTCTCACTCCATATTATATTTAGGCTGTGTTTGGTATGAAGGATGGAAAAGTGGAAGGAAAGAAAAAGATAAGAATATGTTTTCCTTCCATATGGAAAGAAAAGATCATTTCCTTCCTTTGTGTTTGGTAGCAAGGATGGAAAAGATAAGAGATGCATTTTCTTTTGCTTGGTATGAAAGAAAAAGTAGAAGGAAAGAAAGTAAAAAATATAGGGTTTACCAATTCTACCTTCAACTAAAAATACTTATTTACCATTTGACTTCATAAGTAATTTTTAAATAATACATACATATAGGGGTATAATTGTTAATTAATACAAGCCTCCATTTTTTCTCCTACTTCTGGGGGGATTGGATTTCTTAGGTTATGAGGGAAAAATAATCCCTCCACTTTTCCTTCATTCCTATTTTCCTTCTATATCAAACAAGAGAAAATAAATCTTTCCCTTTACTTTTTCATCATCTATTTTCTTTCCTCCCACTTCTCCCTCCTACCAAACACACCCTTAGCTTGTAAGCATTATACCCTTGTCAACCAACAACAATATCATTAGCAAATATTATATATCATGGAACCTACTCCTGGATATGCCTAGTAATTTCATCCATAACTATTACAAAACGGTAAGGACTTTAAACCAATCCTCGATGTAAGTTAACGCTAATAGAAAATAAGTTATTATCTCCTACGATTAGGGGTGAGCATAATTCGGTTTTTCCACCGAAACTGACCCGTTTGGAAAGTTCGGGTCGATTATTTTGCAAATGGGTCTGTGCTCGGTTATTCAAAAGGAAATGAACGGTTATCGGTTTGGGTTACGGGTTGGGAAAATGGTTCGGGTCATATATTTCTTATTTAGTAAATTACTAAAATATCCCCCCAAATAACCCTAAGTATATATGCTCTCATTCGCAGCCCACTTCTTACTCTCTCTCTCTCTCTCTCATGCTTTCATTTCCAGCCGCTTCGAGTCTTCGAGAAGTAGAGAACTTCTCCATTATCGTCGAGATTACTCAAGAACCCTCTCTGAGTCTCTCTCTCTCTCATGCCCTCAAGTCTCTCCATTCTAGTCTCCAGTCTTATCGAGACTTTCCACCACTGCCTCTCTCTCTCTCCTGCTCTCTCTATTCTCTATTTCCCACCGATGCCTCTCTCGACTCTCGTAGGGTCGATCTCGTCTACATCTGACCTAGATCTGTAAATTTTGGAGTCAGCTAACCTATAATCTGTAAAGATCGGACATAGATCTTTGAGATCTAACCTAGATCTGTCAAAGGGGCCGTTCGTCACTCGAAATACTGTATTCTGGTAAGAAATTAACCACTATCTCGATTTAATTTTTTTACACTACTTTATTGATTTAATTAAAAAAATCCTAATTAATGTCTATTATTTCTTTACGATTCATGGCCCTGGTTCAGGTCCCTTGATGTCTTGCTATGTTGTCTGAAATATTGGTTATTTCTAACCTAGATATCTCAAAGGGAGCCGTTACTCACTCACTGTAAGTTTATTTTTCCTAACCTAGATCTTACGAACTTGCTTCTTGTGTTTATTATGGAAAAGTTGCAGGGTTGCTTGCTATGTTTGCTACCAAAATTTGCTGTTGCAAAAAAAGAGGAAAAAAGAAAGCAATGTGCAATAAAATTTGCAGTCTTTACAGTTTACAGATCTAGAATAACTCATTGTTATTGCATTGGTGATATTTTTCAGTCTTTATAGTTTACATGAAAAAGATATGTTGGGTTATAAAGTTTTTTGTAGTCTTTACAGTTACAGGAAAAAATATGTTGGGTTAAAATTGCATTGTTATTGCAAGGGACTTGTCAGTTTAGTTATGCAGTGGCGTGACATTCAATGTAGCAAGTGGCGAGGCACTTGTTGCAGCCATTTGTTCATGAACTTAGCCATTTGTAAATCGTTATTTATTGTTTTTCTTGAAAATTTTACTAATATATTAAACGAGAAAGTGGCCATTATGATTACGGCTTGAGAAAGTGTGTAATTGATACTACATGGTATCATATTATGAGTCTATGATGCATAAATTAGCCATCTGAGCCATATTATACTTTCTTTCCTTCTTGTCTTCTCTTTTTTGTGTTAGTTGGTTAGTTTTCTATATCTCCGTCAGGCGACGACCGTATCGGTCGGATGAGCCTCGGCGACACGCAAACGTTACAGGAAATTCCTGTACGTTGAGGCGTTAGCCAGCAACGTGAGATTGCATGACCAAGTCTGAGATGCCCTATTTTCATAAGTTATATTTAATTATATTTATATTTTTAGAACTTGTTACTGGGTATTTTGTACCTTGGGTGCAGGGCTTCGGCCTCCTGACTTAACCGCTTCACGGCATTCAGAGCTCGCCTCAGTTTTTTTAATTAAATTAATTAATTTGTTGTAAGGGCATAAGTCCAGTTTTTCTTTATTTTTCTGTGGTCCTGTATTGTGTAGCTTAGATTTTCTATTTCTTTTTTGAGTTGGTTATTTGCGTAGCTAGACGTATAAATTATAATTGGGTATTAATTATTTTGTACAAAATTAATAAGATTTTCTCATATTAAGTTAATGAATAAAGATTTTTAATAATTTAAACAACTTCATGTTTTCTCACTTAAAAGACCATTTAGTTTTATATATATTATTAAAAATACAAATCTTGCCAATTAAAGTGTAATTGCTATTTTTCCCAATAAATCAGTAATCGGTTATTCCGTAAATTGATAACCAATATAGTTTACGACGTTAGACGAATTTCGTTAGATTAATTAAATTACTTAAAACCTGACTAGGGTAGAAATTATAACTAGTACACCTAGATTTGGCTCATCTATGATTCTAAGTCAGGATTCTCAACTGTAGGATTTCGAGGACGTACTTGACTTCCTTCCCGGCACTGACATCACAATCCAGTCATACAAACAAAGACAAGTTACGGTTATGTTTTCTTGTACTTTATTTAGTAATTGTCATGATTGCATGCATAAACCACATTGCTACACGGAACTCTCTTCTTGAGTTCGATTATTGATTGTGGGGTTATTGGGAGAGTAGTGTAGCGTTTATGACCAATACCCTCATATTGCATTATTGCGCGAGCTTATCCCTCTTACACACGGGGATAAGCCGTATCGCATCGCTAGGATGCTATTGTACAACCCAAGTCGGTCATGGACGTTACCTATTCAAATCACATTATTTCAAATACTGAATTGCTGGAAAATATTGTTCAAAGAATTTTAACTGTTTAAAATTGCATCTTTCCATTATTATTTAGAATGTCGAATTATGTACTCGTACTTGCTCCTTTTCTGACTGAATCCCCCCCCATAGGTGATGTTGATGATGCTGAGCTATTGTTCAATAGCTACTATGATCCGGTATTATATCATGTGGTGTTGCCAGAGTTCACCTTGGAGGATGCAGAACCAGAGGCTGATGAGCCGACCATTTAGCTAGTTGTTGTCACTACCACATTTCTAGTTTGAGGGTATTTTTGTCATTTTTGAATTATTTGAATTTAATATATATTATTTGGAACTTAATATGATTATTAAGAATGGTGTGATTTTAAATATTATTTAATTGATTGCCATGTGATTAGATTAGCCCTAACCTAGTTTGGACCTAACCTAGATTAGTCATAGCTTGTCTAGTTAGCCAAAATGAGTATTAGTTAGTATTGGTTAGTGGGGTTAAGTCATGATTAGTTAGGATTGAGTTGCAACTTGACTAGAAGGGAACCCTAGATTCTAGGCCATTCAATAGGCTTGATGGATTGATAGCCTTTAGATGCACCCCAAAAACCCTAACCCTAACTAGGTAGCCAGCCTAGGTATCCCCCTTGCTATAAAGTCTCTCTTGATTTTTGTGCCTCTTTTCATCCATTCCATCATTTCCTAAGAACAAGGTTTGCTTTCATTTGAAATTTCTTCATAGTTTATTCAATAGTGATCCTTTTTCATTGAGATTTCTTCCATAGTGTTCTAAATGATGTTTCCCTACTGTTAGTGGAGTCCAATCTCAGGTTTGACACAATTTGGGGACTTTGGCTAGCTAGTGGAGAGCTCCTTTTAAAGGCTTTTGTTTGTGAAGGAGCACACCTAGGTAATTCCTAATCCTCTCCATAAAATAGTGATTTAAATGCATGAATAGGAAGCCCTAGGAATACCCTAACTGTTGGTATAGCTATTTCTAGGTTTTGTGTCCAATACGTGTCCGTATCGGACACGTATCAGTGGCACACCTAAGTGTTTGATGAAATGCCACAGTGGGCATTTCTTCCTTATTTTTCGTTTCTATTTGAATAGGAAATTAGGGTTTGGTCTCGTTTATCGATTTTTGTTGGACTGAGGTGGTTATGGTGTCGTGTCGTGTCGTATTGGACACGGGAACACACTGGGTTCAGCACACACGCACGCGCGTAGCATTCCCCTGCTACTCGGGGGCCACAGCATACTGGATACACCACGTGGACACGTGAAACTCGATACACGGGTCGGGGCTAACACTGACACGAGGCTTCCAAAGTTTCGTGAGTCTTCGTTGTAGGTCCTAAAAATCAAGTTGCACCCATCAAAAAGGTAATAAAAATCAAATTGCCCATACTTCAATGAACTGCGCAGGAAGCAGATTGCACAACAAATCAACTGTGCGAGGCCGAACCGTGCTAACATCCAAGCGCGCAATGCTGACATGGCAACATCATCATTACCTGACACAAAATCCGATCTTCTGACAACTGACAGTCCGAAAAACGAGGAGTCTGTTCGTTTCTCGAGCCGCGCCGTATTTGAGGACAGTTGTACAGCCAGCACAATCTGCCAGCCCAACCGAAGCGCAGTCTGTCAGATCCTCTTCAGCGTAGTTCGATCTAGTGCAGTCTGAAGCTAGCGCAGTTCAAGAGGCGTAATCCATCAAGATAACTGACATTTTACACGTGGCCTATATGCCATCAATTGCTCACCACGTGGCAACTGTCTGTACACGACCATGCGTATTTCAATCAAACAATGCCACGCGTCTAATATAGTTGAGCCACGATCGAGTAACTGCCAGTGCAGTTCGCTGCTTGTGCAGTCCAATGCCTGTGCAATCCAGCCTACGCAATCCAAAAATAACTACTAATTAGTTATTTTCCAGAACTCTATAAATAGAGTTTCAAGCCCTTCATTATCAACATCAGATCACTCATGATCATCAGAGAAATCAGGAGTACTTGCCCAAGCGCTGCTGCATTCTTCAGAGGCTATCGTCTTCACAGTTCACATCATCCAAGGGATAAAGCGATCGTCTTCAGATCGGATTCCTATAGTTGTACTTTCCCAGAATTCAATTGTAATCTTCTTACAAAGTTTGTGAAATAAAAGAACTTTTATTTTTGTAAACAAAATAGCGGTTCTGCTGGGGACGACTTTCTCCTCTGACGAGGAAGTGACAACCCAATGTGACGTTGCGTCTATCGAAAAGATGCAGAAGACGTTGGTTGTGAAGGTCAACCAGACTGCCTACGAGGCGATGATCAACTCCGGGGCTACTCGTCATACTGCAACCTCTGCCAAGAGCAAGGTTCGTTCAGTGTGGACTCCAAAGTCCTCTGTGCAATCCTCTGTGCAGTCCTCTGCACAATCATCTGCACAACCTGCTGTCTCTGCTGCTAAGGAGCCACTGGCCACTTCTGCTCCTGCACAAAACATCACTCGCCCTACCAAAGTACAAGCCAGAACTCCTGCACAGTGTATTGCTCCTCTTGCTGCCACACAAGCCACTTCCTATTCTGCTATGGCCAAGTGCAAGACTCCTCTTCCTCTGGCGCAGTTGGCTACAACTTCAACTGCGCAATCCACTCCTGCAACCAGAGTGCAACTCAAACATTCTGAAGCCAGAACCCCTGCTGCGCAAACTACAGTTTCTGTGGCCAAAAGGCCATCTGTCAAAGCTCCCCAGGCGCAATCAACCCTGGCGCAAGCTATTCCAGCACAGTCTAATAGGGATAGTCCTTTGGCTAATCTCTATTCGTCTCACAGCAAGGGGAAAGACTCTGTTCCTCTTCCCAAGCACTCTGTTGCTCCAGCGCAATCCACTGGGGGTAGTCTGTTGACTGTTCCTCCTCCTCCTCAGAACAAAGGAAAAGGTCCATTGGTCTTTTCTCGAACTTTCTCGTTCCACGACTTGAAAGACAACAGAGGGAAACGCTCTTTAGCCAACCCTTCTTCACAAAATAAGGGAAAAGGTCCTTTGGTCTTTTCTCAGTCTTCTTCGGTTTTTACCGTAGAAGATCAATCTGAACGTGCTTCGGCACCAATCAGTACAAGAACTCTCTCAAACAAGAGTTTTTCCCTCCCTGCCAAAGGGAAGTATACTGATCAAAGAGGTATTCTACCTACTCCGGTAGCAGAATTCCAAGATCTTCCAACTCTCAGGATATTCCACTCAAAACAGAAAAAATTACTGGTGTCTCAGACAGAAACCCCTGGGGGTGAATTTGCTGATCTAAGGACTTATCTCAATAGACCAACTTCGGAGAAACGCAAACAGCCAATACCGAAGATGAACCTGCATCAGAGACAAACTTCCAGGATAAAAAATCCTGACACTTATGCTAATGAAGTGATTACTTCTCTGTATACTCACGGGACAAAACATCTGAAGAACCGGAACCATGTTCCGAATGTGGTCAAAGAACATATCCCTCAGACTTCTTCTCGTCCCGTCATTGTTCCTGATCTCCGAGACCACCTCAAGCAAAAACAGGACAATATCTCAATACCTCCAGTTCAGCCACTTGGATACCATTGTAATCACAAGGTTGTCATCAAGTAATGTTGCCAGACAACAAAACGATCTGTCTTCGATCGTTTGAATTTTGCAACGTCTGAACTAATGTCAAAAGATGAAGACGAAGTGTATGCTTCCGTCAACATGACTTCTCGAGACACTGGGGATAGAAAGTGCTCCAAACATGGCAAGCCTCGCAGGCCTAGCCAGTGGTACTTAGATTTACTCCAAGAATCTTCTGAAGGAGTATTTCGACATACCAGATCCCGAAGCCGAGACACAATCGGTCAAAGGAATCTTCTCCAAGATTCTTCTGGTCATCTCCCTATTTCTTATTCAGGAGATGATTCTTTCTCTGATTACGATGCATACAGCGAAAGTTCTGAACAGATAGTATCTTCTACTATACCTAGAGAAGTGACAGCATACATTATCACTGAATACCCAGATGCTTCCAGTTCAGCAAATCAAGAACAATGAATAGCTGCACTGGAGGATAAGCTGAAGACCATGGCTGAAATGGTCGCAAGTATGCACTCTATAATTGTGGCCCAACATACAGTACCACCGACTGCACCTGCTAAAAATCCAGAGATTATAGCATCGTCGGTGCCTGTCAATGCAGGTCTGGGGGTAGTATCGCCTCAAATACCCCCTGTACAAATTCAACCCACACCCAGTCAATCAGGAGCTGGAGGTAGCACTTACCATGCTGTTCCTCCTTCTAACACTCAGCATGCTCCTTCTGCGTCATCGGAGGATGCTAATGAAGCTGTCAAACTCCTGTGCACTCAATTCGAGGCCTTCAAAGAGAAGGACAACTTACAGAGATTGGGGATCAAACAACCCTATCCAGTTGAATGGAAGGAAGTCCCATTTCCTCCAAAGTACAAAATCCCTACAATTTTGCTGTTTGACGGCAGCACTTCTCCAAGTCAGTTCATTAACCACTTTGAGGTAATAATTGTTCAACTTCAGTCAAATGACCCTCTTCTTACCAGGGTGTTCGTCGGCTGTTTAGCCGGTATAGCATACGATTGGTACAGGAGCTTGCCCGATGGCTGTATCACCTCTTTCTCAAGTTTGAAACAAATCTTCTTGGAGCGATTCTACGAGGGAATTAACGATATGACTATGTCGGCCCTCAATAAGATCAAACAAAGACATAATGAAACCGTTGAGAGTTTCATTGAAAGATTTCGCCGAGAAGCGTTAAAGATGCCTCCTGGAACTCCGGCCGCTGTCACTATAGATACCTGCAAGACAAATCTTTTGCCTATCATCAGCATGTGGACGGGGTCAACTCAATTTCAAGATTGGCCATCATTCATTGTCAATGCTAAAGCAGCTGAAGTTAGCGCTGACAAATTCAAGCAGTTGGGGGTACATATGTCTAACCCCGACCGGGAAGAACACCCGACAGCTAGTAGCGGTAGTCGCCAGAATAATCGCAAGGATAAAAAAACTTTGAACATCAATCTGAAGAACAAAGAATCTCTGGCTGTCAACGTAGCTCCACCTACGTCTGCTTCTACTCCTTCTGCTCCTCCACCAAGGGAACCTCGTCCGAAAGTAGAGTACCCCATTGACGAGAATGACACCGTGAGCATCTTCGATTGCTTAATCAAAAGCAATAAGCTCCAACTTCTAGACCCGAAGAAGCCCGACGAGGTCGGTAAGACTGATCATCCCAAATACTATATTTATCACAGGTTCATTGGTTATCCCACTCGAGCATGTTCCGTACTCAAAGGCAAAATTTAGGAGCTAGTCAACGCTGGTGTTGTCACTCTTCAACAGGATGAGAAGATTGTTACTGCGAACATGGTTTCAGTACAGTTCGGTAACTTCCCTCCACAGATGGACAACATGGTGTCATCCCTATCCCCAAGGCCACCCTTGAGATCGAGAATCTTCCTCCTCCACGGAGTGAAGGTCTCGTCCCCTTATCCCTCGATAAAGATGAGATTATGTGGATCCACCCAGACCTTGTTTCTGACTTTGAGGCTCCTTCTAAGCAAAAAGACCGCTCCAAGGGCAAAACAAAGATCTAAAATATGGTGTCTTTTGACCCCATAGTTGAAGAGGAAATCATGTTGGGTACCAGGTCAGGGAAAGCTTACCTACGGGAAGTTCCTAAAAATCAAGAAAACCCTGCTTCTTCTTCTGAGTCTGCTCCAGTGCAACCTGTCTCTGCTGAGGGCATCCCTGCTGTGTCATCACCGGTTGTAGAACCCATTCCCCCTAAGCCGATATCAGCCGATAAAGGCAAACAGCAAGTCTGTTTCGACAAGCCTTTGAAGAAGTCCTCTCCTTCTGGACTTGAGAAGCCATACAACTTTGATATTTTGGCCCAACTAGCCAATACACTGGCCAGGCTGTTAATCTTCGAGCTCTTGCGCCTCTCCAAAGAGACTCGAAAAACTCTGAGTGAAGCTCTCATGCAGGCGAAAACCTGTCTAACCCTTCTGAAGAAGCCAAAAGCAGAGCCTGTCTCTTGCCTCCATTGTCACAGTGTGTTGGAGTTAATTCCAAACATTACCTTCACACAGGATGATATGCTGATGGAAGATAATAGGCATGACCGTCCTCTATACTATACAGGATATATCGACTCGATGAAAGTCGATCGTATTCTGATAGATCCTGGGTCTGCCTTCAACATCATGTCGAAGACAATGTTAGATGTACTGAAGATCCCAGTACATAGTCTTTCCAGTACAATCACCACCATCCTGGGGTTCAACCAAGGAAGAAGTGAGCCTTTGGGCAAGATTCGCCTAAAACTCCAAATAGGCAATCTCCGCACAAAGGTGACCTTCTACATTATAGACAACCATGGTTGCTCTTACAATGCTCTTTTGGGGAGACCATTCCTTCATGAACACAATATTGTTCCTTCGACTCTCCACCAATGTTTCAAGTATGTTGATGACAATGGAGAAGTTCAAAAAGAGGTTGCGGATCTCTATCCTTTCAAAGGTGTCGAAGCATATTGTAACGATGCTCGCATGTATAAAGATGAGTTCATGAAGGTAGTACAGGCTATGGATACTGAAGAAGAACAAGAAGCAGTGCCTAATGATACCCTCATCATACCTGTCAAAGGACGTGTTTCTCATCCTCAATCCTCCAAACCACTGGCTATTCACTTGCCAGTCCAGAAGTAACCAACTGATGGTGGTCAAGTGTAACATCCAGTTTTCTAGAAGAGGGTAATTTTGATATTTTTGGGGTATTTTAAATTTATTAGAATTTATGGGAATTTTTAGGAATTATTTTGGAATTGTTTGGACTAGATTGATTTTGACTAGTGTTGACCCTTGTAGACCAACATAGGAGCTAACCCTAGTTAGTATGGACTTGGTTAGGTTATGTGACTCTATTCTAACCTAGCTTGACTTAAGTTAGTGGTAATTAGTTCATTAGAATTAAATTGAGAAATTAGGAATTTAATGGTTTGAGAAATGGCTTGTGATTTCACAAGTCATTTTATGACTTAACCTTATAGGACTAGCCACCTAGTGCAAACCCTAGTCTAGTCCACCATGGCCGGCCACCTCAGCCAACCTAGGGATTCCTCCACTATATAATCTCTCCTAAATCTAGGGCTAGCCTCTTCTTTAGGAATTTATTAAAAGAGAAGAAAGAGGTGAGTCTCCATGTTCAAAAAAACCATAGAAAATCCATTTTAGATCCTTTTTCCCCCAAACAAGTTGCATTGGATCCTAATATTACTGTTCTTGCTGTTATTGGAGTTTTATTTCAGTTTGAGGTTGATTTGATTGGATTGGGATATCAAGAGAGGAGCTATTGGAAAAGGGGTTTTTTTTTGAAAGTTCATTAATAGGTAACTTACTCATTTCTCCATGTAATTTCAAATTTTTTTCATATTTGGGAAGCCCTAGGAGTCCCCTAAGTGCCTGCATTGGTTTCGTGTTGGATTGCATTAGTTTCGTGTCCGTTTGGACACGTGTCAGGAGTTATCCCTAGGTGTTTGTCGAAATGCCCCAAAGGGCATCTTGGTTTAATTTCTAGAAAGTAATTGATTGGAAAATTGTAATTAGGTGTTGCTTACATGTTCCTGTTGATTTGATATTGATTTAGGGTCGTGTCGAGCTGTTTTGGACACGTGCACACGCTGACACGCACGCGCGCGCACGCTACAGTACTTCCCTGCTGTTCGGGGGCTCTGGAGGACACGACACACAACCAGGACACGTGAAACTTGACACGATCCATGGGGCACTGACTGACACACCACGTGTCAAGTCTCACGTGACCATGTGGCATGTCGGGGAAGAAATCTCCGTCGCACGGGAATTTTCCTGACACTGCGCACTGTTTTCCCCCTACTGATACGACTCTCGTATCCGACACTGACACGAAGTGGATACTGGCCAGTTGGCCTATGAGATAGCCCTATAGGTGGGCTATCTATGTGGATGACCACGAGACACTATAGTGTCCTGTGTCGTGTGCACGACACGAGTGCACGTGTGCACGAGACAGTGCACTGGACAGTGCGCTGTGTGTCTGTTTTGGAGTTTCTTTGCATTGGACACGCCGTGTCCGGCCTTGGGTGACACGAAATGGAGTGTGGGGCTTGTGCACATGGGTTGTTTCAATTACCAACCAATAGGTTCAGGTTTCAGTTTAAATTTCCTATTCGAATTCTCATTAACCCAAATCAACTGATACATATTTTTCTGTCAACATTTTCCAGTTTTTGAATTTGAATTTGTCTGATGATTTTAACCTTTGTAATGATGTTAAATACTGGGTTTTAGATTCTAAATGTGTTTCCCTACATGTTTCCCAATTGTGTGTTGATTGGTGGGGTTTTATTTGATTTCAATTTGGCCTATGACAGTGTAAATTGAGCTTTCTCAGTTTTATGACCTTATTTTGGTTTTTTATTCCTGTGCAGTTAGGTGAACTGAACTTTAGATTAGCTTTTGATATTAAAATCTGAGAATAGGTTTCAGTTTTACGTAATGTGGTTTGGGTTAGACTGAGCTTGATTTTCCTTTAATCTGAAATATGTGATATATAATGGGTTGGCTTCATTTCCTATTTTTTCCTGAAAAATCTGGGAACACACACATTTGCATTCATATACACACATATAACACTCACATAAAATCTGAGAATAGGTTTTAAAATCTGAGAATGAATTTGGGTTGTTTGGTGATTAATTGATTAAGTAATGTGGTATTTTATTAGGAAGCTTTAAGTTAATTCTTCCTTTCCTTTTTCGCTGAAATCTGAGCTGTCAATAACCTGGTATAGGTTTCCTTTCCTTCCTGTTTGCTAGCTACCCACAGCCTTTGTAACACACACAAGTTTATCTCATACACACACTCAACTACACACCTAACACCCTCATGACACCAGTCCACTTGCCTCTCCCACACCCAGCAGCACACACACACTTGACACACACACATTTACACTCTCTATCTCTCTCTATATTCCTATTATTCCAATTTATAGGTTGAGGTATAAGTTGTATGCAATGTATATAACATGTATGTATATATGTTTAAGCCTAAATCTATATATATATATATATATATATATCCATGATATGTGTTGTGCCTATACCTATGTATAGGTATATGGGTACCTAGCTAGTGTATTTACATGTGGTATTGGATGATATATAACTTTTAGTTAGTCTAGATAGCCTAGTAGTGTGTGTACTAGCTAGTGTATGTAGATTGACCTAGTATTAGGCTAATGTAGTCTAGTGTAGACTAGTTTGACCTAATTTAGACTTAGTTGACCTAGTTTGGCTTCTAGGGTTGACCAGAGTTGACCAAGAGTTGATTTTGGCCTAGATTGACCTAGAATCATGTAGAATGCATAGTAGGACTTCATTATACCATTTTGGACTTATTGTGACTTGTGCTGTTCTGATTAGGAGCCAGACACCACTTCTCGGACAGTACTTTTGTCACGTCCCAGAACCAGAATACTGGAGAGCGGGGGAATGATTCAGCCAGCTACGTATTACGGGTAGATGAATACCGTATAATACGATCAATGCTGTCTAACCAGACGAGGGGGTGCATACTACATGAAAGTCTTACTATGGTCACTTTACATCTATTGTCTCAATCATTCAAACAAGAAGCAAAAATTAGAGAACATGTAAGATAAAGCAGTAAGGCATCCCAAACGCTTAGTCAAAATGTTCTTGAGATCTGGCTTTACAAAACATAGCCAGATGGTATAGTAACATATACACAATTGTCATCAGCTGCAGTCTGACTTAATTACAATTATGTAAAAGTAAGTGCAAGACAATCCGACTAACATGTCGGTGCCAAACGGCTAAGTATGAAGTAAATAACAAAACGAGCGGTGGAGTAAGGAACCCACTCGAGTCCTCCTGCGATCATTTCCCTAGTATTGACCATCTTGGAGGTAGAAGTAAGTTGGATCCTCGAGGACTGGCTCTAAATCTGGCCATGCAAAACCAGAGAGGTTAGACCTCTAATAGCAAGTACCATAAGGAAGCATGATATGAAGAATGAAGCCAGTAAGTAAGAGGATATACTAATAGATCTCTACTTTCCACTAGGATTCACATAACATCACGACACTTCGAACCAACCTCCCAACCAAACAAGGCCAGAAGTTGGCCCGTCATGTCCTGACATTCTGATCATCTCAGTTAGGCAACAGAGTAGGTACAGTACACAAATAAATTATCTTGAACGGCCAATCAACTCCTACGGCTTGCTACTGTGAGTTCCAAGTTACCTTGGAATTATGTAATAAAGGATTCCTCAGTTCTCACTATGTGCAAGCAAGGCTAGTCTATCCAGTCAATCAATTGCGCCAATCATGTAATTAGACGAGTCCCAGCGGGACGCCCGCCGTTAATATACCATGTACAATTTAATAATATAAGCAGATACCGTTCCCTGCCCGTGTGACAGATTTACAGTATCTGTGGGAACCAGCTGGCCTGTCGGACACTTAATAGTCCCAAGAGAGCTGCCATATAAGAACTCGGGAATCCATTCTCTCCATGCAATCATTATTTTATTTGACTTAATGGTCTCTACGTTGAGTAAAATCCCATGCCGTGGATCATGGTCATTCAAATGAGTAATTTCGTACGGGATACGATATGCACAACTCTGCAACGTTACCCGTGCGGTTAGGTTGTAGGTCTTACATAGCGTAATGCAATAATCAAACTAACCACGGAATAATCATGCCTTGACCATAAAGTACACATGCTATTTTTGTAAGATAAATAAATAACTAAATAGATAAATAAATAATTTGAAGCCTGCATGTGCCTGTATGCCAATATTCGGGATCGGCCAATCGATTGCAATAGTTCATAGTTATTATGAACGTGTCTCATTCATTCAATTCAATAAGACGACTAGCCAGTCTCTTAGTTCCAACTAGGAACGCATGATCAATTATTAGTCAATGTCACAATCATTATCAATGGTGACAAGGCATGAAAATCAAATAGTATTCAGTGGAGTCGAGTCTACGACTCTCAGGGTTAAGATCCAGTCATACTGGGTATCCATGGATCAATCAGGACACAAGGCGCATTCCACATAACAATCTGTATTAACAATATTAACATATCATGATTTTATCAAGTTCATGCCAAAAGGTGTAAGGATATAATAGAAGAATTATCATGCCACCATTTATAGAACAAATAGAAACACCCAAGTCAGGAAGTCACGCCAACAAGTCTATGCTAAGGCCAACAAGTCACGCTAAGTCTAGTAGGTAGGAGTGAGCATATAAACAGCGTGAGCGTGAAAAGTGGTTCACGTTGGCACGCACAGCATGAGCGTGAAGGGAAATTCACGCACTCATAACGTGAGCGTGAAAAGTAACTCACGCACGCACAACGTGAGCGTATGAGCGTAAAAAGCGTGATAAAAAATTCACGCACGCACGCAAAGACGTGAGCGTAACTCAATATTCACGCTAACACGTAAAGGTGTGTGCGTGACTAAAAATTCATGCTGGCACGTAAGAACGTGAGCGTGACTAAAAATTCACGCTGACACGCAAGAACGTGAGCGTGACTCAAAATTTATGCTAACACGTAAAGACGTGAGCGTGACTAAAAATTTACGCACGCACGTAAGAACGTGAGCGTGACTAAAAATTCACGCTAACACATAAGAACGTGAGCGTGACTCAAAATTCACGCTAACACGTAAAGACGTGAGCGTGACTAAAAATTTACGCTAACACGTAAGAACGTGAGCGTGACTAAAAATTCACGCTAACACGTAAGAACGTGAGCGTGACTGAACCTTCGTTCCAAGCCAGAAATAAAGTTTCCATGGTTCAGAATGGTGAAGAATGAGAAGCTCTGCCACACGAACCATCTATTCCGAAAAGTACGCTAGGTTGGGAGATCAAAACCCATGAACAACCGAGAATGCTGCTACTTAGATCTAGAAGAAACAAGCCAAAGAAATCAAAAATGCTAAGCAGTAAACTCTCTTAGAATCACAAGAGGAAGACAAATGAACCATAAAAATGGGTGAAGGAGAAGCAAGATGTACTTGCCTTCTCCTGGTAGGTGGAGAGAGTGGTGAGAAAGAAGAAGAAGTAATGGTGAATAAAAGTTATGAAGAGAGAGAAGGAGATGGAGGCTTTAAATGGAAGGGGTGGTGGTAGGTGGGGGTTTATGGGGGTTCGGTTCATGTGAACCACCAATAAACCCAACCAAGCCGAACCCAAAGCAAGACTAAAGCAGAGAATAACAGCAGAAAGTAAAATGCAGAAATAAAATGCAGAAATAAAATTACAGGAAATAAAATATAGATAATTAATTAACATAAAATTAAAAGAATTTAAATACAGGATGATACATGATAAATATTAAATAAATATATATGAGTTGTACATATATAAAAATACGCATTCTGGAAACGGGGAGTGACATCTCTACCCACCTTAGAAAAATTCCGTCCTCGGAATTTCAAATCCAAGCAGGTAGAAATATCGGTGCTTAACTAATATAAGCAATTCTAGTGAGCAAGCAATCATTTTTACCATATCAAAAGCAAGTACTATATATGTAAATTCATCAATCTACGATATCAAGTAGCTCTACCCATAAGGTGATAAGCATGAAGAATCAGGACAATCAAGGTATACTGAAAGAGATATACCTTGTAAGTCAAACAGGTGTGGATACCGTGATCGGATATCATCCTCACGTTCCCACGTTGACTCTCCCAAGGAGTGATGACCCCAAGCAACACGGACAAGACTAATTGTTCGATTCTTAAGTATCTTCTTTCTTCGGTCCAAAATGGACACAGGCTGTTCCTCGTAAGACAGGTTGGTACCAACAACCAGCTCAGAATGATCGAGGACATGGCTTGGGTCCGATATATACCTACGTAACTGAGATATATGAAACACGTCATGCACCTCTCGTAACGAAGGTGGGAGGGATAAACGATAAGCAACATCGCCTATCCGATCAAGGATAACAAATGGGCCCACGTACCGCGGACTCAATTTCTCGCGAACGCCAAATCTAATGACCCCACGAGTAGGTGAGATCCGTAAGAATACGTGGTCCCCAACAGAGAACTCTAACGGCCTACGATGCTGGTCCGCCCAATGACGATGCCGGTCCTGCGTAACTTGAAGTCGCTCTCTAATTCCCTTAACCACTTCAACCGTCTGAACAATCATTTTTGGGCTTAACATCTTCCTCTCTCCGATATCATCCCATGCAAGTGGCGACCTGTACTTCTTACCATATAGTGCTTCAAATGGCGCCATCTGGATACTGGCTTGATAACTATTGTTGTATGAGAACTCGACTAAGTGCAGGTGACTCTCCCAAGACCCTCCAAAATCTAGAGTGCAAGCTCGTAACATATCTTCTAAAGTCTGAATCGTTCTTTCTGATTGCCCATCCGTCTACGGATAGTAAGCCGTGCTAAATCTTAACTTGGTACCCAGACTATGATGTAAGCTCTTTCAGAAATATGATGTAAAGCGAGTATCTCGATCCGACACAATACTGACAGGGACTCCATGCTGCCTGACTATCTGTTGCATATACAACTCTGCCAACTTTTCTGTAGATTGCCCTACTCTGAAAGGAAGAAAGTGTGATACCTTCGTAAGTCGGTCCACTATTACCCAAATAGCGTCCTTACCACTTGGTGATCTCGGTAAACCGGTCACAAAGTCCATTGTAATATGCTTCCATTTCCATTTCGGAATAGGAAGCGGTTGCAATAACCCAGCTGGCCTCTGCTGTTCTGCCTTCACTTGCTGACATACCAAGCAACGGAAAATAAATCTAGCTATCTCCCTCTTCATCCCGTTCCACCAGAAATGCTGCTTGATATCTTGGTACATCTTGGTCCCTCCAGGGTGAATAGAATACTGAGAACTGTGAGCTTCTGCCATAACCTCCTGTCTGATATCTCTACTAGGCACACATAGACGTGATCTAAACCTAAGTGTACCATCTTCATGAATTCTCATCTCCTTCCTGAGTCCTGACTCACACTCTGCCCTAAGCTTCTGAATCCTTGGGTCCTGTGCCTGAGCTGCCTTGATTCTGCCTACCAAGTCGAATTGAACTTGCAGACTTGTTAGAACTCCTACATCACTAGAAAGTATAACTTCGATGTCCATCTCCTGAAGGTCTTCTAAGATATGCCTCTGTGTTGTCAACATAAATGTGCCACCCCTCCTTTTGAGAGCGTCTGCTACTACATTAGCCTTGCCTGGATGATACTGAAGCTCCACGTCATAATCCTTGATCAACTCTAGCCATCTTTTCTGCCTCATGTTTAGTTCCTTCTGAGTAAAGATGTACTTCAGACTTTTATGGTCTGTGTACATATCCACTCGGTCACCATATAAGTAATGCCTCCATAGCTTCAAAGCAAACACTACTACCGCTAACTCCAAATCATGAGTTGGGTAATTCTTCTCGTGGTCCCGAAGCTGCCTAGAAGCATATGCTATCACCTTTCCATGTTACATAAGGACACATCCAAGTCCTTTACATGACGCATCACAATATACTATAAAACCTCCGATCCAACTGGCAATGTAAGAATAGGTGCTGATATCAACTTCTGCTTCAAAGTCTCGAATGATGCTTGACATTCTGTCGACCAAACGAATGGTACATCCTTCCGGGTCAAGCAGGTCATGGGTGCTGAAAGCCTTGCAAAGTCTGACACAAACCTTCTGTAATATCCTGCTAATCCCAAAAAACTCTGCACATCTGCTACGGTCTTGGGTACTGGCCAACTTTCTACTGCTTCTACCTTCTTGGGATCTACTGCTACTCCAGCTCCTGATATGATGTGACCCAAAAATAAAATATGATCCGACCAAAACTCATACTTGCTGAGCTTGGCATACAACTGGTTCTCTCTCAGAACCTATAACACTTTCCTGAGGTGGTCTTCATGCTCCTCTTCACTAGCAGAGTATACGAGAATGTCGTCAAGAAACACAACGACAAACTGGTCTAAGTATGGCATAAAGATGCGATTCATCAAATCCACGAATATTGCTGGAGCATTGGTCAAACCAAACGGTATTACTAAGAATTCATAATACCCATACTTCGACCGGAATGCTGTCTTGGGAATATCCTCCTTCCGAACCCTCACCTGATGGTACCCTGAACAAAGATCTATCTTGGAGAAAACTCTAGCTTTGCTCAAATGATCAAATAAGTCGTCGATCCTGGGTAATGGGTACTTGTTCTTCACTGTTGTCGCGTTAAGCTTCCTGTAGTCAATGCACAATCTGGATGACCCATCCTTCTTCCCCACAAGTACCACTGGTACTGTCCACGGCGATACGCTAGCTTGGATGAACTACTTCTCCTTCAGTTCCTCAATGTGCTGATATACCTTGGTCTGCTCTGAATTCGCCATTATATAAACTCGATCTGATATCGGTTTTGTTCCAGGTGCCAATTCTATACTGAACTCAATATCTCTAACCAGTGGTAGACCTGGAAGTTATTCAGGAAATACGTCTAGAAACTCTTCAACTACCTTCGGAATCTGAACTTCTTCCATTGCCGTTACTACTCCCTGCTCTTGTTGAGTTGCCTCTGATCTGACTAAGGTGAACCGCTTCATGCCTGGAATATCAAAAGATACACTCCCTCTACGATAATCTATTGTCGCATGACTGTCTTTCAGCCAGTCCATGCCTAAGATAACGTCGAAATTTCCAACAGGAAATTCTATCAACCGGGCGGGTAAGGAATGCCCGCAAACTATAATGCTATATGCTAAAATAAATCTACTAACTCCTACGAGCCCATTACCAGTGAGTATATTCAACCTCCCTGGCAATGCCTCGAACTCCATTCCTAGTCGTATCGAAAATTATGCAGATATAAATGAATGAGATGCTCCCGAATCAAACAATGCTACTGCGGGATATGAGGCAACGAGAATGTTACCTGCCACAACATCTTTCGATGCCAATGCCTCCTCCAAGGACAGAGTGAATGCTTGCCCTCGACCTCCTTACTGGTTTCCATGCTGTGGCCTAGCCTGGTGCTGCTGCTGGCCCCTGCCTTGATGATGCTGGGGTGGTCTATGCTGGTATTGCTGCATCGGCGGTCCCTGCTGCCAAAACATCTGAGCCTGCGGCATTAACGGATGCTATGCCAACGGCCTTACTGCAACCGCTGGTCCTCGATACTGGCCTGCCCCTGGTGCTGGCATAGCAGGAAACTGTTGCCCTGGTCCTCCTGACCTCGAATTCATGGGACATGTGGTAACCCGATGGTCTGAATTTTCATATATCAGACACAGTCTATTCAATGTCCGACACACATCTCTAGTATGTCCCATCTTTCCACAATAAGTGCAGCCCACTGGGGGTTGCTGATTCTTCTGCTGTTGCTGTTGCTGCTGCCTGGGTGGTGGTGCTGGTCCTCGTATCGCCACATCGTGGATACGAATGCCAGTGGATGGTGCTGTTGTTCGGGGCGCTGCTCCCCTCCTCCTTCAACCTGACTGTGGGACCTCTTCTGACCCTCAGTCCTTGCCGTAAGCCTCTGAATGGTGATCTCATGCCTTCGAGTTGCCGTCAATACTTCGTCAAAAGTTTGGTAATTGTGTTCCTCTATCAATTACAAGAGTTCAAGATGAAACCCTTGCTGAAACCTCATGGCCATCTGGCTCTCTGTTGCTACCATCTCTGGGGCGAATCTACTCAATCTGCAGAACTCCGCTGCATAAGCATCTACCATCTTGCCGGCCTGCCTGAGGTTGATAAACTTCTGTTGTAGCTCAAACTGTGCCACAACTCCATAGTACTTGGTCTTGAATCTTGTAGTGAAATCGTCCCAAGCCACAGGACGTCTGATGTCCACTTCCTCTGATTCCCACCAATCACGTGCGAGATCCTGAAGTAACAACTTCACTAGATCTATACGTTCTTCTGTCGGTGCCTTAGCTGCTGTCAGAATAGCCTCAACATCCTTAAGCCATACATCTGCTGAGATGGCATCCTCCGTGCCCTCGAAACGGCAGGGGTTGTACTTGCAAAACCTGGCTGATGCTCCTGAATCAGTCCTCATTCCTCTTTCCAAAGCCGTCTGTAATCCTTGGTTTAGCAACACATTCTGCTCTTGTAGCTGAGTGTGCATGCGCTGCTGGGCCAACATCTGATGTTGCTGAGTAGCCATCATTCCTCTCATGATCTCCAGAAGGACTGGTGTGTCCACTTGGGTAGGTAGAACTGTTGGTGGTAGTGGAACATCCGGATACTGCGGTTCAGCTGCTGGTTCTACTATCACTTCTTCTTGGATAGTCTCCTGAGGTGAGACTGGCCCTTGTTGCTGACCAACCTGGTCAGGTTGCCCATGTTGCCCCTGCTGTTGTCCAGCTCTGACCGATACGGACGAAGTGCCCCTAAGAAAAGGGACAAGAGAACAATCAAACAACCGGACATGAAGGATCAATGAAGTCAAAGGATACCGGAATGTCAAGCAAGGGTTGAGAATAACGAATCATAAGATCAAGGGGGAACATATGTGATTGAGACATCCTATTAAAACATCCCACAAGTCTGAAATCAGACCTGCATGGGCCACCACTAAAACCCTGTCACAATCATTATCAATGGTGACAAGGCATGAAAATCAAATAGTATTCAGTGGAGTCGAGTCTACGACTCTCAGGATTAAGTTCCAGTCATACTGGGTATCCATGGATCAATCAGGACACAAGGCGCATTCCACATAACAATCTGTATTAATAATATTAACATATCAAGATTTTATCAAGTTCATGCCAAAAGGTGTAAGGATATAATAGAAGAATTATCATGCCACCATTTATAGAACAAATAGAAATACCCAAGTCAGGAAGTCACGCCAACAAGTCTATGGTAAGGCCAACAAGTCACGCTAAGTCTAGTAGATAGGAGTGAGCGTATAAACAGCGTGAGCGTGAAAAGTGGTTCACGTTGGCACGCACAGCATGAGCGTGAAGGAAAATTCACGCACTCATAACGTGAGCATGAAAAGTAACTCACGCACGCACAGCATGAGCGTATGAGCGTGAAAAGCGTGATAAAAAATTCACGCACGCACGCAAAGACGTGAGCGAAACTCAACATTCACGCTAACACGTAAAGGCGTGTGCGTGACTAAAAATTTACGCTGGCACGTAAGAACGTGAGCGTGACTAAAAATTCACGCTGACACGCAAGAACGTGAGCGTGACTCAAAATTCATGCTAACACGTAAAGACGTGAGCGTGACTAAAAATTCACACACGCACGTAAAAACGTGAGCGTGACTAAAAATTTACGCTAACACGTAAGAACGTGAGCGTGACTCAAAATTCATGCTAACACGTAAAGACGTGAGCGTGACTAAAAATTCACGCTAACACGTAAGAACGTGAGCGTGACTAAAAATTCATGCTAACACGTAAGAACGTGAGCGTGACTGAACCTTCGTTCCAAGCCAGAAATGAAGTTCCTATGGTTCAGAATGGTAAAGAATGAGAAGCTCTGCCACACGAACCATCTATTCCGAAAAGCACGCTAGGTTGGGGGATCAAAACCCATGAACAACCGAGAATGCTGCTACTTAGATCTAGAAGAAACAAGCCAAAGAAATCAAAAATGCTAAGTAGTAAACTCTCTTAGAATCACAAGAGGAAGACAAATGAACCATAAAAATGGGTGAAGGAGAAGCAAGATGTACTTGCCTTCTCCTGGTAGGTGGAGAGAGTGGTGAGGAAGAAGAAGAAGTAATGGTGAAGGAAAGTTATGAAGAGAGAGAAGGAGATGGGGGCTTTAAATAGAAGGGGTGGTGGTAGGTGGGGGTTTGTGGTGGTTCGGTTCATGTGAACCACCAATAAACCCAACCAAGCCGAACCCAAAGCAAGACTAAAGCAGAGAATAACAGCAGAAAGTAAAATACAGAAATAAAATACAGGAATAAAATTGCAGGAAATAAAATGCAGATAATTAATTAATATAAAATTAAAGGAATTTAAATACAGGATGATAGATGATAAATATTAAATAAATATATATGAGTTGTACATGTATAAAAATACGCATTTTGGGAACGGGGAGTGACAACTTTCATATTGGACACTCAGATACCAGGCGAGTACATTCTCTGATCATTTTATATTCTGCTTAGAATTATTTCCTGCATTAAATTACTTTACTTGTTACTGTCACGTTGGTCACACGGATTGGTACTATACGGATCCTTTCTTGAGATGTTATCCTTAGGGAGCATCGAGTACTACATGTTCTGTGCGTTTCACTTACATGATGTATCACTATGCTTCACAGGTTCTTTGATCACTTGTGACATATACCCTTATGATCACAGAGTCTCCTAGAATCTCTTATCCCATTTACTGGGTATCCTAGAATCTCCTAGAATCCCCATTTTTGGGACATCCATGTATCACCCTTCGGGGGCTTTGCGTGGAATCATAACATAACTTGGTTGGATCCTTGTGTACTGATTGGGGGTACGGGGGAGTAGAACTAGGCATGTGAATAATATCCAAGTAGTATCTTATCAGAATCCCTTCCATAGTGTCTTATCAGAATCTCCTATGCCATTTACATGTCTATATTGTACTCTGACTCACTAGCCACTGTTAGTCTCTATTTATAGTAGATATTTCTATTACAGCTCTCTCTCTGTTCACATACAACATTTCTTTCAGTACTTGTATCTTACTTTACTGCATGATTATATTTCTAACCTGCTATGAACTGTTGAGATGTACTGTACTCGCTCCTGTCCAGACTGGACCTGTTGAAAATATTACATAAGACGAGGAGGAGGCCTGCCTGGACACTTTCTACGGGGCAGCCTTAGATGACACTTGCGAGCTGGACCCTCAGGAGGACCCAGCTCTAGCTGAGGACATCACCCCCATTGCCTAGACTAGTTTAGTTAGGCTTATCTTATTTTATGTAGTCTTGAGTCATGTTTAGCTAGACTTTATTCAGAGTTCTGAGTTGTATATATTCTTTCATTTCTGTATCTGAGACCATATACTTCTGGATATTTGCTGGGATTATCTTAGACTACTTTATCACCTATTGTTTCCTTGAGTTCTATTTTATATCGTGTTATCTCTTCCTTAGTTGTGATTGAGTTTATTACTGCTATGTCACCCCCATTCGGGGAGTATAAACTGTTTAGAGATATATTGCTAGATGTATGTTGACCTAGGACAGCGTTCTACCGCCGACACCGCGGCGTAGGCTGGACGTACCCACGTCTCGTGTCCTTACTCTAGGGTACGGGTCGTGACACATTTTTAGTGGTAGCCCATGCAGGTCGAGTTTATATAGTTGTATTCGAACTAGAGTATCACTACAGCCTGCAGTAGGATCAGGATATTTTGAAGGTACTCAATCACATTAGGAAAAACTCCTTATCAGATCCCTTTTATCTAAATATGCTACTCGTTGTTTTCCTTGTATATAAACTGTCCTCCTTGAATTTTTGCTTCATTCTCAGAAATTGTTTCTTGTTTTGATCTGTCTTCATGATGATTATGAAGGCACGATCTCATCGCTTCGGTTTGGGGGATACTATCGAGAGGCTGGCCACCACTCGTCATGTTCATCAGGGCCTCGAGACCGCAGTTTCTGTTGTGCCGACTCAGGTTGGCATTTCTGCTACATAGGAGGTGCACCTCTGACTGTACAGGGACTTTTTCCGTCATTCCCGATTTCTCTCAATAGCAGCAGTTCATGCCGCATCAGCAGCAGACCGGGAGAAACTAGCAGGGGCGAGCTATTATCGGGACAATTGAGGATGCACAGACCATTGGAGATCTTGCTGTAAGTTTCGTTCTTCTCAATTCCATTCCCGTAATTGCCTTTTATAACTACCTTGAAATCTGATTCCATATGTTCCTTGCTGATTGATTAATTTTTGTCATGTTGCTCTTTTGTTATGTCTTTTTTTCTTCTAAAAAAATCATATGGGCTAGGTCACCTCAGTTATGAGATCTAGAATCTTCGGGAGTCGTGTTAGTTGGCATAGTGAGGACATGTAGTCAGATTTTGGATGTATTTCTCGGGTATAGAAATTTAAGGTTTTCGCCGTCGCATGCGGCAATGCAAAAATTTTAAATACCATGAACCTAAGGGTACGTACCTTAGTCAAGGACTCTGTGATTATTGTAGCATTGCTCACAAGCATGATGAGGACTCTGGGCAACATGATTTTGGACAGACGCATATGATTAACAGATTGTATTTTGAGAAGGTTTTAAACATCATACCCTTCTGTTGTTATGAATAACTTAGGAGTAGGAGTATGAGTATGAGTAGGAGTACCTTAGCTGTTATTATAACCTTGTGTAACTTCTTGCTATAAATTCTTCCAAATACAATGAATCAGTGATTTTGCTAGACCTTGACTTAGATTTGATATTATAACTCTGGTTTCAAATGGTTCTTTCTTTTAAACAGATAAGCAGAACAGATTTTATCATTATTTTCTTCTTGTCATTAATTTTTTTTGTATTATCTTAGAATATATAATATAGTGGACACAGATGCTTGCCTGACACGTATGCATGATACACTTGATCACCAACCTATCTAAATGCATATTAATATGTTGATGTTAATTTTTTAAAATCCTAATGATTCTAATATAGGACAGTATCAGTGACTAGTTCTCTGTTTTCCAGATTAAATTCGTAAATTAAATTTAAATTTCATATTATTAGTTGTTGTTTATATTAATGCACATGTATGTTACATGCAGGATTTCAAGTCTTAAAGAAAATTGGTTGAGTTTTGTGTTAAATTTGTCAAACCTGAGACTGTGTACATATTAACCCTTTAAGCCTGAATTCTAAGTGTTTAGTTCAATTTACAGTTTTAATGTTTAGAGCCGTATACATTATTGTATGTAAGGATATAATGTTAGGTTTCATACTCTTACATGTTAGGTTGTTGTTGTGGTAAACCTTGAGTTGGTTTTGATGTTTGAATTTCTCCAAAATTTTGAAAACTGAATATATGTTAACATTTTTACATTACTTTCAAATGTGTAGTTCAATTTCAGATCTAATATGTAAGGTTGAGCTAAACTGAATGATTGAACCTTTATTTCAAGTTTTAACCCATGTACAGTACACTAATGTTCACAACTGCCATGAAAACCTAACCCTTCATCTCTATGTTATGTTCATATAGCTATATGGATATGAATATATAGTTCTGTATACATGTTATAATGTATGTAGATGCAATTAAAATCTCTACCTCTTTATACATATAAATATATATATGTATATATGGTTAGCCATGCATGTTATGAGTAAATAGCTTGTGCCTTGTAGACTGCTTAACCAATATGCCATGAATAGTGTAACTTGATAGCTATAGTTGAGACACAGATCCTCTTATGCATTTTCATGTATAATTCATACAAACCACATAACCTTTACATAATGTTAGCTTTTTCCTCTCTAATGCTATATATATAAATATATTGTGATTGGATTTCAATGCAATTGACTTTCATTCTTTAACTTCGTTTTTTTTAATTTTCTTGAATAGTATTCCTTAATAGATAATTGGTGGTTACCTTTATTTTATTTTATAATAAGTACCAGTTTTCAGATAAGATAGTAGACTGCCTTACAGCCTTGATGATTGTTGTTTTCTTTATCCTTTCCAGTATGGCACCCATGACCCGAGCCCGTCGCCTGAGAGCAGCTGCAGCTACTGAGAGTGTGATTCCACCTCCTACTGTTCAGGAGGTGGTGATCCCTCTATCTGATCAGGGGGTGGTGGCACCTCCTGCCTTTGAGGAGATGGTGGTAGCCTCGCCAGGGAGTCTTCCTTCATCTCCTATCGTTCAGGAGAGAGCTGCAGATTTGTCTGAGACCGAGAGCCTTTCCCTACCCCTTGGGATGGTACTCCCTACTGTACCACCCGGAGGTTTGTTACTTGACGCAGCCCAGGTGTTTGGATATTTTTAAGAGAGGCTGTTGGGAGTCACAGAGAGTTCATGAGAAGGCCATGAGGGAGCAAATCCAGAGGTTGCTACGTCTGAGGGACTCTGTGCTTCCAGGAGGAGAGCCTAGCTCCAAGAGGGCGAGGAACAGTACCCTGTCCTACCCAGAGTTTGAGGAGTACCCATTTATCTAGCCTATATTATCATACCCAGCCCAGTCTCCTTTCCAGCGAAGGCCAGCTGAGCCAGAGCCTATCTGTGCCTACTGTAAGAAGTCTGGGCACAAGTGGAGCAACTGTAGAAAGAGACTAGGATTGTGCCTATTCTGTGCGTCAGCTGCGCACTGGGTGCAGCATTGTCCTGATGCACCTACCAACCAGGGCCCTACTTCCAGGAGGGAGTTCTAGTTCTCAGACCTAGCTGGAGGTGAGTTTTGACCTAACCTTAGTATTCCTTTTTGTTAATATTTGATGCATCCCTTGCTTGTATGTTTTGATACCTTGTGATTGCCTAGTACTGTAGCAGGTTGGTGTAACTAGATGAGATCCCAGACTGATATTGCATGCCATGACCCCATAGGTTAAACTTTCTCATTGTATGATTGAATAGGTTCTGAGACTATGATTGCTGGGGGCTTAACCTAGAAGGAGTGCAATCACCTTTAATTTCGAGGACGAAATTTTTATAAGGTGGGTAGGATTGTAACACCCAGTTTTCCAGAAGAGGGTAATTTTGACATTTTTGGGGTATTTTAAATTTATTAGGATTTATGGGAATTTTTAGGAATTATTTTGGAATTGTTTGGACTAGATTGATTTTGACTAGTGTTGACCCTTGTAGACCGACATAGGAGCTAACCCTAGTTAGTATGGACTTGGTTAGGTTATGTGACTCTAGTCTAACCTAGCTTGACTTAAGTTAGTGGTAATTAGTTTATTAGAATTAAATTGAGGAATTAGGAATTTAATTGTTTGAGAAATGGCTTGTGATTTCACAAGTCATTTTATGACTTAACCTTATAGGACTAGCCACCTAGTGCAAACCCAAGTCTAGTCCACCATGGCCGGCCACCTCAGCCAACCTAGGGATTCCCCCACTATATAATCTCTCCTAAATCTAGGGCTAGCCTCTTCTTTAGGAATTTATTAAAAGAGAAGAAAAAGGTGAGTCTCCATGTTCAAAAAAACCATAGAAAATCCATTTTAGATCCTTTTTCCCCCAAACAAGTTGCATTGGATCCTAATATTACTGTTCTTGCTGTTATCGGAGTTTTATTTCAGTTTGAGGTTGATTTGATTGGATTGGGATATCAAGAGAGGAGCTATTGGAAAATGGGTTTTTCTTGAAAGTTCATTAATAGGTAACTTACTCATTTCTCCATGTAATTTCGATTTTTTTCATATTTGGAAAGCCCTAGGAGTCCCCTAAGTGCCTGCATTGGTTTCGTGCCGGATTGCATTAGTTTCGTGCCCGTTTGGACACGTGTCAGGAGCTATCCCTAGGTGTTTGTCGAAATGCCCCAAAGGGCATCTCGGTTTAATTTCTAGAAAGTAATTGATTGGAAAATTATAATTAGGTGTTGCTTACATGTTCCTGCTGATTTGATATTGATTTGGGGTCGTGTTGAGCTGTTTTGGACACGTGCACACGCTGACACGCACGCGCGCGCACGCTACAGTACTCCCATGCTGTTCGGGGGCTCTGGAGGACACGACACGCAACCAGGACACGTGAAACTTGACATGAGCCATGGGCACTGACTGACACGCCACGTGTCAAGTCTCACGTGCCCACGTGGCGTGTCGAGGGAGAAATCTCCGCCGCACGGAAATTTTCCTGACACTGCGCACTGTTTTTCCCCTACTGATATGACTCTCGTATCCGACACTGACACGAAGTGGACACTGGCCAGTTGGCCTATGAGATAGCCCTATAGGTGGGCTATCTATGTGGATGACCACGAGACACTGTAGTGTCCTGTGTCATGTGCACGACACGAGTGCTCGTGTGCACGAGACAGTGCACTGTGTGTCTGTTTTGGAGTTTCTTTGCATTGGACACACCGTATATTAATATATATAGGGATAAGTCGGTGGCTTGAGGCGGCTACGGGACACGTGTCAGCATCGTATTACTCCCGCTCAAAATCCTACGGCCCAAATTAAATCGAGCTTGGCTCGGCTTGGGAGTAGCCCAAGCCGGCTCGGCTTAGAATTACTTAGGCGGCTCGGAGACCCAGCCATCCCGCACCCGCGCTGATGGGTGGGCCTGCCACGAGCGCCCGAGCGGCTGACGGGTGGGCCCCCCGCTCAGCTGACTGTGTAATGATTTTAGAAAATAGGTTTTTTTAATTACAGAAAAATAAATAAAAATCAGAAAAAATCCTAAAAATTCTAAATAAATCCCAGAAAATTTCTAAAAATTCCTAGAAAATTCTAGAAAATTGTTTGAGGGTTCTAGAGCCCAAATAATATATTTGACCTCAAAAACACTCTCGTATGCCTTCACAAAAATTCTTAAAAGCTTAAGAAAATAATGAAACCATATATAAATATTATCTAAAAATCTTCTAAAAATCAAAGAAATTCTAAAATAATAAAATAATACTCTAGAGGCTGTATGGGGACCCTGGGGACCACATATGTCCTAGTTTTACTATACTTAAGCTATAGGCTTAGGTACGCACCCTTGTGATCCCAAATCAATTCCTAATTATCAAAATTAATTTCTTAGGAAGCAAATGCTACAAACTATCCCCCTTAAAATATTTTTGTCCTCAAAAATAAAATAATCCTACATAAACAAAATTACCTCAATCCTCAAACAAATAGGGAAACCTCTCCCGTATTTCATCTTCTCGCTCCCAAGTGGACTCCCCGGGTGAGTGATGTCTCCATGCTACTCGAACCAAGGGTATGATCTGCCTCCTCAAAACCTTCTCCCGTCTGTCCAAGATCTCTACTGGTGGCTCTTGGTAGGATAGGCTTGGTCCTACCTCAATCTCCGAATGATCCAATACATGGCTTGGGTCAGCCACGTACTTCCTCAACTGTGATACATGGAATACATTATGAACATTCTCCAATGTGGATGGAAGTGCCAGTCTATAAGCAACATCTCCAACTCTGTCGAGAATACCAAATGGTCCAATAAATCTCGGACTAAGCTTCCCGCTTCTACCAAATCTAATAGTACCACGAGTCGGCGAGATCTTCAAGAATACCAAATCGCCAACCTCGAATGATAATGGCCTCCGGTGACTATCTGCCCAATGCCTCTGTCGATCTTGTGCTACCCTCAGTTGCTCACGAATTTTCTTCACTTTCTCTGCAGCATCCACAACCATCTCCTGTCCTAAAAAGGATCTCTCACCCACGTCGTCCCATGACAAAGGGGTACGACACCTCCGTCCATAGAGCGCCTCGAAAGGTGACATCTCTATACTTGCTTGATAGCTATTATTGTAAGAGAACTCCACCAAATATAAGTGATCATCCCATGACCAACCAAAATCTAACATACAAGTACGCAACATGTCTTCTAGTGTCTGAATAGTACGCTCTGACTGCCCATCAGTCTGCGGGTGATAAGTTGTACTGAACTTGAGCTGCGTACCGAGGCTCTCTTGTAAACTCCTCCAAAAGTGTGACGTAAACCATGAATCTCTATCGGAGGCTATACTCACTGGAACACCATACAGTCTCACAATCTGTCGGACATATAACTCCGCTAACCCTTCGGTAGACAACCCAACCTTGAAAGGTATAAAGTGTGCCGATTTGGTCAACCTATCCACGATGACCCAAATCGCATCCTTTCCACTCTGTGTCCTTGGCAATCCAGTCACAAAATCTATCGTAATATGTTCCCACTTCCACTCAGGAATGGGTAATGGCTGCAATAATCCTCCGGGTCTTTGTCTCTCCGCTTTGACTTGTTGGCATACCAAACATCTCGAAACAAATTGGGCGACTTCTCATTTCATACCATACCACCATACGTGATTCCTTAGATCCTTATACATCTTTGTTGCTCCTGGGTGTATCGAATATTGAGACTTATAGGCTTCCTGCATAATCTCTTCTTGAATTCCTCCACTTGGTACACAAAGCCTATTACCATGTCTTAGTGACCCATCCTCATAAATAGTAAAGTCACTGCTCTGTCCTGCTTTTACTTGAGCTCTGATCTTCTGCAGCCCCTCATCTTGTGTTTGTGCCTCCCGAACCTTGTCCATCAAATTTGATCCAATCTGTAAGTTCATCACCTGTCCCTCTACTCCCGATATAACTACCTCAATACCTAAGCTCTCCAAGTCCTCCAATAGATGCCTGTCCATAGTCAAGTACATCGCTGTGGGATATCGACTCAATGCATCCGCTACTACATTCGCCTTCCCCGGGTGATACTGTAATATAAGATCAAAATCCTCCATCAACTCGAGCCATCTTCTCTGCCTCATGTTATGTTCTTTCTGAGTGAACACATACTTGAGGCTCTTGTGGTCTGTATATATCTCCACCCTCTCGCTATAAAGGTAATGCTTCCAAAGCTTCAGTACAAATACTACTGCTGCCAGCTCGAGATCATGAGTAGGATAATTCTTTTCATGTGGCCGTAATTGCCTAGAAGCATACGCCACTACCTTTTTATGTTGCTCTAACACACAACCAAGACCTTTACTCGAGGCATCACTATATATCACAAATCCCCCCGATCATGATGGTAAGGTCAAAATAGGAGCAGTGGTCAATCTTCTTTTTAACTCATCAAAAGCGTCTTGGCATGCTTCTGTCCAAGTAAAAGCCTCATTTTTTCTGGTGAGCTTCGTCATTGGCTCTGCAATCTTCGCAAAATCCTTCACAAACTTTCGATAATAACCAGCCAAGCCCAAAAAGCTCTTCACCTCTGCTACAGAATCTGGTGTGGGCCATGCCTTCACAGCTTCTATCTTCTTGGGATCTACTGATATCCCATCTCCTGTCACAATATACCCAAGGAAACTAACTTTATCCAAGAAGAACTCATATTTGGATAACTTGCCATATAACTTCTTCTGCCGCAATGTCTCCAAGACAATCCGTAAATGCTGCTCATGCTCCTCTTCAGTCTTCGAGTATATCAGTATATCATCTATAAATACAACCACGAACCGATCCAAATACTGATGAAAGACTTTGTTCATCAGATTCATGAATACCGTTGGAGCATTGGTTAATCCAAACGGCATCACTAGGAACTCGTAGTGCCCATACCGAGTCCTAAAAGCTGTCTTTGCAATGTCTTCCTTCTGCACCTTTACTTGATGATAACCGGATCGCAGATCAATCTTCGAGAATACCCTGGCTCCGCTCAATTGGTCAAAGAGATCGTCAATCCTGGGCAAATGATATATGTTCTTGACCGTTAGTGCATTGAGTGCACGATAGTCAATACACATCCTTACCGACCCATCTTTCTTGGGCACAAAAAGTACTGGAGCACCCCAAGGTGAAGCACTCGGACGAATAAATCCTTTACTCTCAAGATCCTCCAACTGTGCCTTCAACTCCTCCATTTCATTCTTGTTAATGCGGTACACATTCTCTGCTACTGGTGCCGCTCCTGGCACTAAGTCAATAGAGAACTCTACTGCTCTATGGGTAGACCTGAAAGATCCTCAGGAAATACGCCTAAGAACTCCATAATAAGTAGATGTCATGTAACTTCTTCTGTTGTCAAGGATCCACATACAGCTTGTACGCCAAACTCTGCACTTTCTCTAGAAAACTCGAACTCGGGCTCTCCGGGTGGCCTAAAGATGACACACCCTCGATGGCAGTCTATTATCGTGTGGTATTTGCTCAGCCAATCCATGCCAAGGATAATATCGAAACTAACAATGGGCATAACAAGCAATCTTGCTCGCATCTCTCGACCACAAATAACTATACGGCAGTCCCTACAAATATCACTAACCGGAACACTACCTCCACCGGTTAATATTCTAAGACTTTTACTCAAGGGAGTAGTCATAATACCGTGCTTCATCAAGAAAGCTACTGATACAAAAGAACAAGAAGCCCAAGAATCGAATAAGGTAATGGCAGGAAATGAATTTAATAAAACCGTACCTGCGATAACATCTGTCAAATTTTTATCCTCCTCTTCAGTCATGGTAAATGCATGACCATTCCTCTGGCCTCCCTTCTGCTGCTGATGTTGAGCAAAGTTTTGTCGTTGGCTTGGAAGTGGTGGTCCTCTCTGCTGCCCGCCATCTGCTGTCGATCGAGACTAAACTACTGCTCTCTGATCCCCACTGGATGATCTTTGTGATATAAAGGGGAACACTCGTACTTGGTGGTCAGGTGATCCACAATGAAGACAATGTCCCAACCTCTTCCTACATACAGCCGAGGTATGCCCAGTCTTCTGGCAAAACTGGCATACTGGAAGGGGCTGATTCTGTTTGTTCTGATGTACTGGTGCTGCCTTGATAAGTGGTCTGTGCTGCTGAATCTGGAGACGCTTTACTGCACCTTGAGATGTCTTATCTGAAGAAATCATGGAAGAAGTCCTCTTCAGATCAGTCTGCTTCTTCTTCAAAATAGACTCCTGACGTCTAGCCGCATTCAGGATAGTCGTATATGATGTCGGATTTGCTGATGCTGTCAAACTCCGCAACTTGTAATTTAACCCAAAATGGAACTTCTCTGCCTTTTCTTCTTCTGTGGAGACAAGAGTAGGAGCAAAGTGGCTCAAACGACTGAATTCTGCAGCATATTCATCCACCGTCATGCTCCCCTGCTCTAGTCGTATGAACTGATCCCGTAACTCCTTCCGAACTGTCATGGGGAAGAACATATTGTTGAAGAGGTCCGTAAACTCTTCCCATGACACATTCTTGCCCAACCGTCTTTCTTGTGCAGCCCACCAATGATGTGCATTGTCCTTGAGCTGCAGCTTCACCGCTTTTATCCACTTTTCTGGTGGCAACTCTGATGCTTCTAGTAGTATCTCTATCTCTACTAGCCAGTTGGTAACTTCTATAGGTTTTTTCGAACCAGTAAAGGGAGGTGGGTTCATTTTGTGAAACCCATCAATAGTACCCACACGATCTTGTCGTGTTTCTATGCTTCTCTCCAAAACGTCTGCATGCCTCTGCTGAGTCTCCATCATGCCCTGGAGCATCGCAAGGATGTGTGCTCCATCTACAGTCACTCCTTGGATTGGGGCTCCTGGTGGTGGGGGTGGAAGATCCTCAGCGCTAACCCTATCTTGTTGATGGTTAGAAGGCTCTACGAACTCAGTACTCTCTGCTGTCAATCCCTCGGGTTCGGGAGTAGCAAAAGGGTTAGCTACCCTTTTCCCCTTATGGATCGTACTGCGCCTTGTCTCAACCATTGTGAACTAAAAGGAAAGAAAGGATATGGTTAGTACGGTAGATGCAAACATATCGAAGAAATCACGGACGGAATCAAGCAAGATGCAAATTAAGAGACAATACAATCCTAAGATAAAATAGACTCGTAAGGTTAAAAGTCCTATTTTGTGGATGATATAACCTCCTAACTTCAAATCTAATCGCAGGCTCGTAGTAGTACAGCTAACTTAAGCACTACTACGAGTTCGCAGTCTTTTGCGAAATTGGACCTGAATGGGACACCATAAAAACTTGTCACGACCCGCTCCCAATTTTGGGATACGAGTTCGTGGCCAAGTCCAGCCTACGCCGCAGCATCGGCAGTAGTACGCTGTCTATGATAACAATGGTCCACAACAAGCACAACACGCATATATATATCATCCACAACTAAGCCAGCAAAAATCACTAAAATATCCAATTGTCTCAATATTATAAATATGAAAAATCTACTATAACTCAGAAAGTCTCGGGAACAAACCCGGATAACAGAAAATAAAATAGACAACTAACTCCATAACTATAACTACTAACTAATACAAATCCATAAGAAAGAAAATATGCTAATTCGTATCAGTGCTGGAACCGGGTACGCCAGTGACGTCAGTGTCTCCAACATACTCACTGTAAACCTCTGGACAGATCACGTCGTCTACAACTAAAAAATGGTTATCCAGTCAGGATTGGAACAAGTACAAGTCTAACCACCATGATACAAGTATAATATAAAGTAATAAAACACTAAACATGGAAAATAATGATCAATGGAAACAATGAACAATATGGAAAAAAAAATCATGAGATGGAAGAAACTGATAAGGAAAGTAACAAGCATGAAAAGTAAAGAGACTCATATAAACACTCGTAGTGCACGTGTCGTGAGAAATACAACGTTCCTACACATGGACGGCTTGGGCGAACGATGAGGTTATAAGGCCCGCCCCCATAACCGGGAGAGTTGCCAACAATACAATCTGGACTTTGTCCACATGCCTAATAATTGTACCCCTCTAATATCCATAGCTCACAATCATGAAAATATGATCATGAGAACGATCACGATATCAATGAGAAAACATGAACAATAGTCAATCACTCAACTCTCGTGTGTGTAACAGTCAAGACACGAAAAATAACATGTATAAGTGAAATACGACAATGTAAAGTAAATGCACATGAAAGCATCAACAAGTACTTGCCTGAACCCCTGGACGGATTGATTTCACAAGTTGAAGACAATATGAACTCCGGCCTAGAAGCTATCAAATCAAGCCATCATCCCACGAATCCCACGAACCCCGTCGCACAAACAACCACAAGTTAGATATAAAACTCCCACTCTAAAAATCCTAGAAAGTGGCTAATGGGTTAAATCAATTAATAATATTCTAATTTTGGAATAAATTATCTAAAATCCTATTTTAACCTATTTAATTCTGAAATAACAATCTATACAGAAATATTTGGCCAAGGAAATTTACGGTTCCAAATTCGGGTCCCGTGGCACGCAAACCGAGACATACTGTTGACTAACTGGTCAAACATTACGAATTCAAAGTTTGAGTGTACAACATGGTAGGTTTCAGCGCCATGAGTGCACTAGAATTGACCGTGCCACAAAATCACAATTTAGTCAAAAGTTATCGCCATTATGGCTAACCATGACCAAATCGATGAACCGTTGACCAAATCTGACTTCTTTGAACAAAATAAAATACTAGATGAAACTCTGAATTTCTAGAAAAATTATATGTCATAGAGCTCAGTGTCAGATTTCCAAAAATTCAAACAGATCACGAAACGGAGTTCGAGATCGCTCGGAATCTCGAAAACCGTGCGACGTGTCAATTTTTGGACAACCGACACTCAAATAATTATTCAGAAATTCGAGATAAAAATACCAGAAAACAAATTATATATTCAGAAGCCTAACCTCAATACGCTTCTAACAAAAAAAACGGCGCACAAAAAGGACGTTAGATCAACGGCAATCGCTCCGCAAAGTCGAAGAACTCTTCCGAACTCTCCCACAAAAAGCTGCTGAATAAAATAGGGTTTCGGAAAACCTAAAACGTATATTAATATATATAGGGATAGGTCGATGGCTTGAGGCGGCTATGGGACACGTGTCAGCATCGTATTACTCCCACTCAAAATCCTACGGCCTAAATTAAACCGAGCTTGGCTCGGCTTGGGAGTAGCCCAAGCCGGCTCGGCTTAGAATTACTTAGGCGGCTCGGAGACCCAGCCATCCCGCACCCGCGCTGACGGGTGGGCCTGCCACGCGCGCCCGAGCGGCTGACGGGTGGGCCCTCCACTCAGCTGACTGTGTAATGATTTTAGAAAATAGGTTTTTTTAATTACAGAAAAATAAATAAAAATCAGGAAAAATTCTAAAAATTCCAAATAAATCCCAGAAAATTCCTAAAAATTCCTAGAAAATTCTAGAAAATTGTTTGAGGGTTCTAGAGCCCAAATAATATATTTGACCTCAAAAACAATCTCGGATGCCATCACAAAAATTCCTAAAAGCTTAAGAAAATAATGAAACCATATATAAATATTATCTAAAAATCTCCTAAAAATTCAAGAAATTCTAAAATAATAAAATAACACTCTAGAGGCTGTATGGTGACCCTGGGGACCACATATGTCCTAGTTTTACTATACTTAAGCTATAGGCTTAGGTACGCACCCTTGTGATCCCAAATCAATTTCTAATTATCAAAATTAATTTCTTAGGAAGCAAATGCTACAAATTCTCATTAACCCAAATCAACTGATACCTATTTTTCTGTCAACATTTTGCAGTTTTCGAATTTGAATTTGTCTGATGATTTTAACCTTTGTAATGATGTTAAATACTGGGTTTTAGATTCTAAATGTGTTTCCCTACATGTTTCCCAATTGTGTGTTGATTGGTGGGGTTTTATTTGATTTCAATTTGGCCTATGACAGTGTAAACTGAGCTTTCTCAGTTTTATGACCTTATTTTGGTTTTCTATTCCTGTGCAGTTAGGTGAACTGAACTTTAGATTAGCTTTTGATATTAAAATCTGATAATAGGTTTCAGTTTTAGGTAATGTGGTTTGGGTTAGACTGAGCATGATTTTCCTTTAATCTGAAATCTGTGATATATAATGGGTTGGCTTCATTTCCTATTTTTTCTGAAAAATCTGGGAACACACACATTTGCATTCATGTACACACATATAACACTCACATAAAATCTGAGAATATGTTTTAAAATCTGAGAATGAATTTGGGTTGTTTGGTGATTAATTGATTAAGTAATGTGGTATTTTATTAGGAAGCTTTGAGTTAATTCTTCCTTTCCTTTTCAGCTGAAATATGAGCTGTCAATAACCTGTTATAGGTTTCCTTTCCTTCATGTTTGCTAGCTACCCACAGCCTTTGTAACACACACAAGTTTATCTCATACACACACACACTCAACTACACACACACTCAACTACACACCTAACACCCTCATGACACCAGTCCACTTGCCTCTTTCACACCCAGCAGCACACACACACTTGACACACACACATTTACACACACTCTCTCTATATATATATATATATATTCCTATTATTCCAATTTATAGGTAGAGGTATAAGTTGTATGCAATGTATATAACATATATGTATATATGTTTAAGCCTAAATCTATATGTATATATATATCCATGATATGTGTTGTGCCTATACCTATGTATAGGTATATGGGTACCTAGCTTGTGTATTTACAGGTGGTATTGGATGACATATAACTTGTAGTTAGTCTAGATAGCCTAGTAGTGTGTGTACTAGCTAGTGTATGTAGATTGACCTAGTATTAGGCTAATGTAGTCTAGTGTAGACTAGTTTGACCTAATTTAGACTTGGTTGACCTAGTTTGGCTTCTAGGGTTGACCAGAGTTGACCAAGAGTTGACTTTGGCCTAGATTGATCTAGAATCATGTAGAATGCATAGTAGGACTTCATTATACCATTTTGGACTTGTTGTGACTTGTGCTATTCTGATTAGGAGCCAGACACCACTCCTCGGACAGTACTTTCATATTAGACACTCAGATACCAGGCGAGTACATTCTCTGATCATTTCATATCCTGCTTAGAATTATTTCCTGCATTAAATTACTTTACTTATTACGGTCACGTTGGTCACACGGATTGGTACTATACGGATTCCTTCTTTAGATGTTATCCTTAGGGAGCATTGGGTACTACATGTAGTGTGCGTTTCACTTATATAACGTATCACTATGCTTCACAGGTTCTTTGATCACTTGTGACATATACCCTTATGATCACAGAGTCTCCTAGAATCTCTTATCCCATTTACTGGGTATCCTAGAATCTTCTAGAATTCCCATTTTTGGGACATCCATGTATCACCCTTCGGGGGCTTTGTGTGGAATCATAACATAACTTGGTTGGATCCATGTGTACTGATTGGGGGTACGGGGGAGTAGAAGTAGACATATGAATAATACCCAAGTAGTATCTTATCAGAATCTCTTCCATAGTGTCTTATCAGAATCTCCTTTGCCATTTACATGTCTATATTGTACTCTGAGTCACTAGCCACTGTTAGTCTCTATTTATAGTAGATATTTCTATTACAGCTCTCTCTCTGTTCACATACAGCATTTCTTTCAGTACTTGTATCTTACTTTACTGTATAATTATATTTCTAACCTGCTATAAACTGTTGAGATGTACTGTACTCGCTTCTGTCCTGACTGGACCTGTTGAAAATATTATAGAGGACGAGAAGGAGGCCTGCCTGGACACTTTCTACGGGACAGCCTTAGATGACACTTGCGAGCTGGACCCTCAGGAGGACCCAGCTCTAGCTGAGGACATCACCCCCATTGCCTAGACTAGTTTAGTTAGGCTTATCTTATTTTATGTAGTCTTGAGTCATGTTTAGCTAGACTTTATTCTGAGTTCTGAGTTGTATATATTTTTTCATTTCTGTATCTGAGACCATGTACTTCTGGATATTTGCTGGAATTATCTTAGACTACTTTATCACCTATTGTTTTCTTGAGTTCTATTTCATATCGTGCTATCTCTTCCTTAGTTGTGATTGAGTTTATTACTGCTATGTCACCCCCATTCGGGGAGTATAAACTGTTTAGAGATATATTGCTAGATGTATGTTGACCTAGGACAGCGTTCTACCGCCGACACTGCGACGTAGGCTGGACGTACCCATGTCTCGTGCCCTTACTCTAGGGTGCGGGTCGTGACATCAAGATCAAAGGGAGCTCACCTCTTCTGAGCCACTTGTTATCGACCTACGTCGTAACAAGGATAAAAGGCAGCTCACCTCTTCTGAGCCACTTGTTATTGATTTATCTCATAACAAGGATAAAAGGGAGCTCACCTCTTCTGAGCAGCTTGTTATCGACCTTCATCGTAACAAGTCCAATCCTCCTCTACGTTCTTCTTCTCCCTCTCTTGTAATCAATCTGACCAAGCCTGCTAAGGCTAAAGGTCCTGTTGTAAATACAGATGTACAAATCAATAAAAAAGCATCTCCTTTCCAGTATACTGATGTCATTTATCATACTAAGTGCTATTTGGATATATTAGATAGCTTTCAGTCATTAACAATGGGAGTTGTACAGTCTCTTCAAACAGAGGTCGTATTCGAACACCCAGATGATTCATACTTTATTGTCCCTTCTCGAAAGAGAGGCAAAAGTCCAATACTTTTTAGTAAAGGGCCAGAACAAAAATTCAGCTATTCGGATGATAGCAAAAATAACGATATGGAACGTCTCCAACTCTGTCGTTATAATCAACAATCAAAAGACATCATCCGAAAGATGGGTTATGACTTCAAGAATGGCCTCAAATACGGTAAGGATAGAAGAACTCCTATCCGTACGGCTGTTCTGGAAGAAAAATCAGAGATATACTACAGCAGGACAAAAAGAGGTCTCGGATTTGCTTCACCTCCGATCTTATCTCCAGCAGTCTCCGAGTCTGATAGTGAGGAGCACTCTAGCTCTTCTGATTCTAGATCTTTGGACTCTAACACCAGCATTGGTCAGGTTCATCGGCTGATCGTATCTTCTAACATGGTCTCCGCCGAACTTCCAGAAGACTATGACGAAGCTATCAAAGAAAGTCCTGAAACAGATCCTTGGGCTCAACGAATGGATACCCAATGGAAACTCCGATTCGAACAAAGAGAACCTCCTACCGAAGATCAATTGGTTCAAATTGACGTAGGAGAAAACGGGTCACCTCGTCCAATATTCATCAGCAAGAACCTCCCCGAGGCGGATAAGAAAGAATTAATTCTTCTTATTCGATAATACATTGATGTCTTCGCCTGGAGTTATAAAGACATGCCAGGTTTAGATCACAAAATTGCCACTCATAAACTGAATATTTTGCCAAATGCAAAACCAGTTAAACAGCATCAAAGGCGATTCAAGCCAGAAATGATGGACGCTATTGATGATGAAGTCAAAAAGCTTATAGCTTGTGGCTTTATTCGAGAAGAACAACATCCAGATTGGGTAGCCAATGTTGTCCCAGTCTTGAAAAAAACTGGTAAAGTTCGAGTTTGCATCGACTTTCGGGATCTTAATGAAGCCTGTCCAAAAGACGAGTTTTCTCTCCCTATCACAGATGTCATGATCGATAACACTTGTGGGTTCGAAAGGATATCCTTCATGGATGGATTCTCCGGATATAATCAAATTTGGATGAATCCTGAAGATGAAAAACACACTTCTTTCCGTACTCTTCGTGGAGTCTACTGTTATACCGTGATGTCATTTGGTCTCAAGAACGCTGGTGCAACTTACCAACGAGCTATGAGTACCATCTTTCGAGATTATTTATGCAAGACTGTCGAATGCTATGTGGACGATATTGCTATCAAGAGTCGTCTAAAGGAAGATCACATCCAAGATTTGAGAACTATCTTCAATCTAATGTGCCAAAATCAGCTGAAAATAAATCCCACCAAGTCATTCTTGGGTGTCTCTAGTGGTAAATTTCTCGGCTTCGTCATTACCTCTAAAGGTATACACGTGGATCCCGAGAAGATCAAAGCCATTCAAGAGATGCGTCCTCCATGCAACCTAAAAGAGCTACGAGGATTCCAAGGTCGACTTGCGTACATCAGGAGATTCATTTCAAATCTGTCTGGACGCTGCAGACCATTTACTCAGTTAATGAAGAAGGGTGTATCTTTCATTTAGACTGAAGAATGTCAACGAGCATTTGATGACATAAAATAGTATCTCATGAACCCACCAGTCTTGGTGCCACTAATCTCGGGCATACCATTCTTAATGTATGTCCGTGCTATGGATCATTCTTTGGGTGCTTTACTTGTCCAAAAGAACAAAGAAGGCCATGAACAGGCCATCTATTATCTTAGTCATACTATGATTGGTGCTGAACACCGTTATAGTCCGGTCAAAAAAGAATACTTAGCTCTTATGTTCGCTGTTCAAAAGACAAGGCATTACATCATTGGACAAACTATTCATGTCATATACCGAGTTAATCCTCTTTGGGTACTGATGAAGAAGCCAAGTACACTCAACTCTCGATTGGCTACATGGGCCATTCTGCTAGCCCAATATGACATGGTTTATGTTCCACAAAAGTCTGTCAAAGGTCAAGCACTGGCTGACTTTTTAGTAGCTCATCCTATACCGGAGACATCCAAACTCTATGATGAAATTCCAGACGAGACATTGGAAGCAAATATGATCTCCGAAGAATTTCCTACTTGGCGTCTATTCTTTGACGGTGCATCCAGGATCGGACCAAATGGTGCCATTGTCACAATAGTTGGGGTTATTCTTGTTTCTCCAGACGGGTCAGCTATCCAAAGAGCCTACTCCCTAGATGAACCCTGCTCCAATAACGTGGCAGAATACAATGCTCTACTCATTGCCTTCAATTAGCTACACAACTAGACGTCGAATATCTTGAAGTCTATGGCGACTCCAAGCTGGTTGTTAACCAGGTTAGAGGAACCTATGAAGTTCGTCATCAAGATTTAGTGCCTTATCATGAAGCGGCAATCAGCATGACTACATCATTCAAAGCCCTCTTCATTGAATATGTCCGCTGGGATTGCAATACTGAAGCAGATGCTTTGGCTAATCTTGCAGTAGTCTTAGCCATCCCTGTTAAAAGACAGCAGGTGGTGGTTGTTTCTAATCGAGAATTGTTTTGCATCGAAAACAATCGTAATATTGAGTTCAGTAATCTTACCGAAGCTAATGTTATCTGTGAAGATTGGAGAGCTCCCTTCATCGATTTCGTGGTCTATGATATACTTCCTGAAGACCCCAAGGCGGCTACGAGTATTCGTCGACGATCTCTGCGATTCTACTATAATCAGACCACCAAGACTCTCTATCGACGGACTTATGACGGTCTTCTCTTACGCTGTCTTGCTGGTGATGAAGCGAAATAAGTATTACCTGAAGCTCACGATGGTGTTTGCGGAGCACATCAAACCGGCCCTAAGTTACAAGATCGTATCCGACGTATGGGATACTACTAGCCTTCTATGGTATCTGATGCCTGTAGAAGCATGGAATTTCAGAACCAGAAAGCCCATGCGCCAGACTATATGCGCCAGAGCATGGACAAAGTACTTTATAAACAGCAAAAATAGGCATTGAAAGAAGACTTTTTATTACATATAAAAGTCTATTACATGTCTAAGAAAAGATTGTACAAAGGAAAATTTCTACAAAGAAAGGATCCTAAGTCTACAGCCAGCAGCCATCATGCGCCCTCAAATAGGTGCAGCAATCACCATGCGCCCTCAGTCAGGCGCATCCCACCATGCGCCCTCAGCAAGGCGCATCCCTTTCAGCAGCTCAGTTATGTGCATCCTCAGTTATGTGCATCCCTTTGGCAGCTCAGTTATGTGCATCCCTTCAGCAGCCCAGTTATGTGCCGCTCTTCCAACCAGGCTTACCGCCATCTAAATGCTTCAACTAATGAAGCATTTATTGAGCAGAACGAGGGTGGCAATCAACCCTCTAGCTGGAGGAAGAGCTCCCCAAACCGAGGAAGAGAAAAGCACCACAAGCCAACATGTGGCCAGGGGAGGTTTCGAAAGAGCCTCCAAAGGCGAAGGAAGACCGTAATCGAAACCGCGGCTAAAGGAGCAGCTTTCAACACAACCAGAATGGGCTACACCCATTTTGAAGGAAGAAAGAGCCCCCAAACCCGCAGTACCGCAATTCCGATCTACGGCTCTTCCTGCACAACGAAGACGAGGCTCGAGCATCCCTATCTTTGGATGTAATAAGCACCTTCCGCCTGCCTCGGAAGCCCTCGACTCCGACTTTTGGATGTAACAGTCACCTTCAAGTGCATCAATGAAGATATTGTGTCGCATCTTCACCCTCGGGAGCATCTCGTCAACAGAATGCATCCGAGTAAACAAGTTCATGTTGGAAGAACGTGAGAGAACGAGAAGCAAACTCTCTCCATGCCACTATTTATAGGCTGGACAAATCAAACCCATGCGTCAAGTGGATGGCTCTCCGAATTTCGTGCAATGAATTTGTATTAAATGGATGAACCAGACGCTTCGAATTCAGCTAAGTCAAAATAGCTATTTAAAGCACTCGAAGATCGTAACAGTCGTATCATTAAAGACGTGTCACGAAGCAGATGTGCCGGCCAGACCGTGCATCACACAGACGCGCCCTTCAATATCAAATGCATCACACAAATGCGCTCTTCAGTACCAAGCACATCACAGGGATGCGCCCCCCCATGCGTCCCCATACGCCTAGTAGAACGCCAACCGACGCACCCACTCAGCTGTCCATCGAATGTCACAAACATTAAATGCTGAACTGACAGAGTTGGCAGCACGCCTCCCGAAGTTTGAACAGTTGACAGCTTTTTCAGAAGATGAAGCGTCGCCAACGTCAGCATTATTATTACTTTCCTCCGACAGCTACTGCCACGTGGCCACCCAACCACTTGCATGCGCCTCTACAGCCATGCACCCGAATCTGCATGCGCCTCAAAAGCCATACGTCTCAGACTTTTCACTGATCCCTAAAGACAGAAGGAAAGTCACTGCATGCGCCTCAAAAGCCATGCGCCTCAAACTGCTCTCTGATCCCAAAAGACATGAGTAAAGTCATTACTGAAGCCTCGCATGCGCCTCAAAAGCCATGTGTCCCGAATGGTTCGTGACTCCAAAAGGTTACGTGCCAAAGCCTCCTCATACGCCAAATCCTAGGCGCATCCTACCAGATCATTCCCCACCAAATCAGAGATCTCCGAGCCATGGGTCAATGACACGTGTCCTTTGACTCGACTCATCCAAGATCTCAGCAACAGAAAGATCTTCTCATTTGCTACGTGCCGGTCCACAACAGCAGCATGAAGAATTCAACCCCTCGATCAGGGCGCATCGTTCATACGCCTCTATCAGCAATCACCACGTGGCGTCCCTACGACCAGGCGTATCCTACATATGCGCGTAAGAGCAGCCAGCCTGCAGACTATATAAATAGAGGGATCATTTTCTTCTTCCACACCTACATATACGGACTGACCTACCTACACAGCGAACGAACACCAGAGAGGCAGATACAGACACTCAACGTCTTCCTCCTCTCAGCAAGCTCCAACACCCAGAGCAATCCAAGTCTTCAGAGAACCGATAACCGTCGTCAGATCGTCAAAGGAGTCAACGCATTACCACTCACTCCATCGGCACAAGGGACCCAGATAAACAAAAGTGTACTCCTAGGACTACATCTGAGTCCTATATTGTAACACTGTTTTGTTTGTATTGAAATTTACAATCAAAGAATTTTTAATGACAAACAAGCTGGCAACTTTGCTAGGGACCTCTTTCTCCTCCACCAAGAAAGCTGTGTCGTAATTCGACGATGTGAAGGTGGGCTCCTCCTACAAGACGCTGGTCGTACGCCTCAATCAACAGGCGTATGAGGAGTTCATCTCTGAAGGCAGTGCGAGTCCTTCGAAGCGGCTGCCGAAGCCGAAGAAGACCCGCCGAGTCTGGGTGCGCAAAGTCGACGCCTCGAGCACAACCACCGAAGGGGATATGCCGATCCAGCCTTCCCTTCCTACTGACGTCCTCAGCAACCAAGATGCGCCCGCTGGTGCAGCGCATCTCTCGAGGAAATGTACGGTTAACCACGTTCTCCAGCCATCTCCCTCTCAGGCGAGGAAGATACGTCGATGGAGCAGGGGCGCAGCCAATGCCCTGTGCATCACCTCTGATGCGCCACAGAAGGTCTCTGTCTTTGACAGACTCACTCGTTGTAATGGCGAGAAGAATTAGGATTCTGAGTACTATGCGCCCCAGCGGCCTGGTCCGAAGAAATCCAAGGCAGCACGGGCCATGCGCCCCAAACGTGCTATGCCAGCAGCAAGCCAGAAGCATGCGCTCACAATCATACGCGCTGCTGATAGTAAGCTGTACAAGGTCGACTCGAGTGCTGCGGCACCAGAAATGAGCCAACCTTCAAAGTCCTTGTCTCACTTGGGCACATCTATTGCGTGCACAACCAAGTCGAGTAAGGCAAATCCAGTGGTCTTGAACTCCCGTGCCTCCTCGGGTTGTGCGTTTGAGGTCCGTTCAAGTCACTTAAAATGCTGTGGTCCCCCCACTACTGATCGGAATGCCTGTTTGGCATTAGATCAGGGGGCACAGCACTTACTTGATCACCCCGGCGCTTGGTCTTGCCATGCACCTGAAGGGGTTGTGAAGGTGGCACTCTCCTCCAACGATCTTCGTAACGTGATCACTCACAAGCGCCGATCAAGAGAGTCAAGTGACAAGCACGATGCGCCTCTCACGGGGCATACTTGTGCTGTGGTCACCATCAACTGTTGTTGCAAAGCGGCAGTCCCATCAAGGCAGTCGGTGTTCCAGCGGCTGCAATCATCGACACCCCTCCGACGTCGCCTCGGAAAGAGGGTGTCAACAGAAGAAGAGCCAAGGGTTGCTTCATGCAACGTGATCTCCAACTCTTCGTCAGTCCGAAAGGCGACTGGCAGTTCCTCTTCCTCGTCTAAAAGCCAGCCGAGGAAAACCAAGACAGCTGTCGCGTCCTCCGGAGTGTTCAAAGGCACTCAGAGGAGGAAGAAGATCTTGGAAGAAGCTGGGGGTAGTCAGACCCTTGTCGAGTCAGAAGACGAGGGTGTCCAAAGCACATTCGGGGCGGATCCTGTCAGCCTCCCAGAAGATGAGGATATCCCCCAGAACATAGCTGGGGGTAGTCTAGCATCTGCGGACCCGAGTTCCGGAGACACAGAGGCCCTTCAAGACGGAGCTGAGGGTAATCAGGCCCTTGCCGAGGCACCCGTGGCGAATGTTCTTCCGAACATAGCCGGGGGTAGCCAAGACGAGGCTCCAGGAGAGGCAACTCCTCCACAAGAGAGTGAGGCCGAGAGTGAAGCCTCAACCTATCCATCCACTTTCGGCTGCGTTATGACTGTAAACGTGACTGGGGCTGATATCGAGTCTGATGCACCGCCAGCAGACCTCGTCCAGCGCATGGATACCCTGGAAGGAGGACTCAAAACCCTCTCTGCCTTCATACAAACACTGACTCAAGCAGTGTTTGAGATACAGTCTGCTTTGGCGAAGACACCTTCTATCGGTCCCGACCTAGGGGCCAATGGAGAATCGTGTGTACCCCTTCAACGGGTATCCTCGGACATAGATCGCCGCGAAGCACCTCGGACGTCGGAGCCCTCAAATGCTCAACTCCCGGTGGTACCACCTTCCCCGACTCCCAGCTCCACAGAAGACGTGATCGAGATGATCAGGGACTTGCATGAGCGCTTCGAGTCCAAGACAAGACAAGAGGAGCGCCAAAAGATGGGCATCCCCCAACCTTATCCCCTCGAATGGAAAAAGGTGGTTTATTCTCCTAAGTATAAACCACAAACACTGACGCCATACGACGGGAAGGACTCTCCGTGTCGCTATCTGACGTATTTCCAGTCTCAGATGGGACATCTTTCGAAGGAGGACGCACTACTTACCAGCATATTTGTTGGGGCACTGAAAGAAGTGGCGTACGACTGGTACTGCAGCCTCCCCGACAATTCAATATCTTCCTTCGACGACCTGACGCATCTTTTTCTCGACCGTTTCTACGACGGCGGAAAGGACATGACAATGGCGTCCCTTATAGAGATACGCCAGAAGGAGAAGGAAATAGTTCGAGTATTCATCGAACGCTTCCGACAGGCCTGCTTCAGACTGTCCCCGGGCATGCCAGAATATGTGCTTCTCTCATCTTGTAGCATGAACATGCTGCCCGCAGTCAAACTCTGGCTTAACTCTACTCCTCCTCCCGACTGGAGCTCCTTGATCATTGAAGCAGAAGCCACAGAAAAGAAGGCGGCCAATGCTCGCCTTCTGGGAGTCAGTTTCCCCGTCTTTAAGGACAAGGAGAAAAGGCCTGCAGCCAACAACCCCAGACGAGAGACAAAGGTGAAACATGCATTGACTGTCAATGCCTCAAAAGGAGCATCAGCACCTGCTCAGAAACCTCTACTTGTACCAAGGCCAAAGGAGGTTTATTCGTTCAACGACGAAGACATCCTATAACTCTTTGAGATACTGAAGCAGGGCGACAAGATCAAGCTTCCGGACCCTAAGCGTCCTGATGAGGTTGGGAAAGTGGACAACCCGAGGTAATGTCACTACCATCGGTATGTCGGACACCCAACCAAGGACTGCTATGTCCTCAAGAATTACATCCAGCGCATGATCAATGCGGATGTAATCTCCGTCGACTACGAAGAGAAGACGGTGTCAGCCAACGTGGTGTCCCTCCAGTTGGGCACCATGCCGCCGACTACAACACAAGATGGCGTCGTCCCCATCCCTAAGGCGACAATGGAGGTGGTTAACCTACCACCTACCCGTGACAACGTGAGTGGACTCATCCCACTCACCACATCTCGGGGAGAGATCCTATGGGTTCATCCCGATCTCGTCTCTGAGGTGATTCAACCGGAGGTACGCCCTATCTCCAAATCCAAAGGCAGGAAGATCAAGTCTTGCCGCACGGTCTCTTCTTCAACGGAAGAGGTACTTCCTGTGCAGACGCGTTCACAACAGAACGTCCAACCCGACAAAGCTGCCGTCGAGGTGGTGCCTCCTGGCACCGTCCCTGCTGTCCAGGACGAGGGCCCGTCTAAGCCCCCAGCAGCCAATAAGCAGAAGCAGATAGAGGCCCGCTTCGACAGGCCTCTACGAAAGGAGAATGCTTCGGGGCTAGCCAAGCCCCATAACTTCGACATACTGGCACAACTGGCCAGTACTCCTGCCCGCCTATCTCTATTCGAGCTCCTTCGTCTTTCCAAAGACTCCCGAGAAGCTCTCTGTGAAGCTCTGAAGGATGCTGAATCCTTTCTCAGTCAGGTCAAGCATCCTGAAGATCTTCCGACTGTGTGCACGTACTGTCATTGTGCGGATAAGGTTATCCCCAATATAACCTTCACCCAAAAAGACATGCTGCTCAAACACAACCGACACAACAGGCCGCTGTACTATACGGGGTATATCGGTTCAGTCAAGGTGAAGCAGATTCAGATCGATCCGGGGTCTTCCCTCAGCATCATCCCGAAGACGCTGCTCTCAACACTGGGGATCCCAATGTACCGGTTGGCGCCTTTCAATACAACTATCAGACTAAAGTGCCACATCGGTAACCTCAGAACCGAGGTCACTTATTATGTCGTGGGCGATGAAGTCAACTACAACCTTCTGTTTGGTCGCCCATGGCTGCATGAGTACATGGTGGTGCCGTCCACGCTCCACTAATGTATGAAGTACGTGTCCACCAACAACGTCATCCGTACGGAGTTCGCGGACATAGACTGTAGGAGCGTAAAAAGTGCTACACATAAAGAGTCAAAGTGATAGATCATTCCACTCCAATTGAGCCACTTTACGCCGCAGAGAGGCTAAATACTTTACGTCCAAGACAAGGCTAATCACTTTACGCCTAAAGCAAGTAGATCATTTTACGCTCGGGTCTACACCCATGGTTTTACACCAAGAGCAGATCAGCCACTTTTACGCTGGACAAAGCTTTCAAGTCTCGCATTTAATGCAAACTCTGACATGGAGATATTAATGATGGCATATATCACAGAATTCAAAGGGATTTATTTTTACACAGAGACCAATGTTGTCGTTTAGTATGTGGATTGAGCTACTTTACGCTCACACTATGGCTTCTTTTACGCATGAAGACTATACGAGCTTTCACGCTCAACAGTTGACATGTGCGTAAAGTCTATTTGAGCTACTTTTACGCTCAAGGTTATTTAACAACCACTTTACGCGGAAAGTCTATGTCAGGGCTACTTTACGCCTAGTCTACTGCTTTACGCTCAGATTACATTGGGCTTGATTTACGCCCTATTCTTCTGACCAGCTTGGAACGTGGTTTGCCTACATGGCTTTCATGCCACACATCCCGAAGAACGTATGTACGTGCATCCTATTCTTAATGAAATGATGGGACACGTGTCAATACATACAGAAGATGACTTTGGTCGTGGGTAGCGGTTGTTGGCATAAAGACGGAACTTTCGCTGAGTTTTTACGCACAGGAGCCCAAGCCTATAAATGGACTAATTTTTTCTCAAGACACAAACAGACAGAGACAGGAGAGAATACAGAGATCAGAACTTAGAGATTTCGAGAGCATTCTTCTTCAACCTTTCTTTCAGAACAGAGTGAAGCAAAGCAGGAAAGCATTCGGCCTCGCCATCAGTGCCCAAGTGCGTCGATACCTTTCTGGTGACTTAGTTCTTCCGGTTGTTCAACTTCAAGCAGCGATCTTCATCATCATCATATGGTCCAAGGAACAAAGTGATCATTTACAGATCAGACTTCCATAGCAATACTTTCCCAGAATCAAATTTGTACTTCTTGTACTTTTTCTCGTTTTATTTTCAAAAGCCAATTCTTCCAGGCATTTTGTTAAGTGAAACAAAAATGGCGACTCTGCTGGGGAAGACCTTCTCCTCTGATGAGAAGGCAATTGCTCAATATGATGATGTTTCGGTCGGTTCGACCAAGACGACTCTGGTTGTACACTTCGACCAGACTGTCTATGAAGAAATGCTCCGAACTGGGGGTGGTTCTCGGTACTCCAACGTTCAAAAATCTCGCAAAGCACGAAAAGTTTGGATTCCTAAATCCAAAATAGCTTCTGATCTCTCTGTTGCTGCTAGTGGCAAGGGAATTCTTTCCACTCCTGTCGTAGGGGCTCTCGTTCGTAACGAGGCAGTCCTTACTTCAGAGTTGCACTCAAAGTGTGACGATTTATCTCCCGTTTGTAACGGTGAAGATAATCAGGTTTTACGCCCACTGCGTAAGAACCAGGTTTTACGCTCAGTGGGTAAAAACCAACTTTTACGCTCAATACATAAAGATGAGTCTCCCATTTGTAATGTGGCAGACTCTAATGCTTCTGAGGGTAAGGATAAGTCTCCCGTCTGTGACGCGGTAGACACACACCAGTTACGCTCTTCGCGTAAAGGAAAATCTTCCGTCTGTGACATGGTAGATAACCAATATTTATGCTCTACGCGTGAAGGTAAGTCTCCGATCTGTGACAGTATAGATAAAATTTGCAAAGATGTTTACACATCTAATGTGAATGTACCTAAACGTGTGCAGCGTAAAAATCATGTTGGTAAAACTTCAGTTCTACACCAACAGCCTTCTTATACTGCTCTACGCAAAGTACCAAATCTACAAATTACACGCAATAAAAATGGAGTCCTTTCTGCTAAAAATTTTCAAGATTTACGCACACAACTCCGAACGCGTAGAAATGTACAATTTGGTTCTGCGAATGCTGCCAGTAATCTTCTTTATACACAGGGTACTAAACATTTTTCTACCCCTAATGTAATAAAGAAGACTACTCCCTCCACTCCTTCTGACTTACGTGAATTGCTAATGCAAAAACGTAAGAATAGACAATCTCCGGTGATATTTCCCCAAGAAAAGCATCATTGTGATTATCACCAGGTTGTGATCAACTGTTGTTGTTCGGCTTCAAAACGGTCAGTTTTTGATCGATTAAGTTTTAATTCGCCTCAACATCAAGCTGAAGACCAAGAACATGAGCTGTCATATGCATCAGTCAATATGGCATCTCATAATAACAGAGGACGACGTCCAAGACGGAATATGTCCCAAACTCCAGGTCAGCAACAGTTCAACAGACTTCTTAATTCTTTTGAGGGGTATATCAAAATACTCGATCAATAAGACAAAGACAAATGCAGACTTCTGATTCAGAAGCTGGGGGCACTCAATATTTTGAGTCCGAGACTGACAGTGTCGATTCATACTTCTATACTGATCCTTCTATATCTTCAAAAGAGGTTGAATCCTACGCTGTTGGAGATGAGCCAGAGACCTCATCTGTTAATCCAGAACAGCGTCTCACTGCCGTTGAGTAATCACTGAAAGACATGCTTAACATGGTACAAAACATGCATTAGATAATTTTGAATCAGCAAACTGCTCAGCCGACAGTAGTGACACCGGCACCAGTAGCAGCACCAACTCAAGATAGTCAAAGGGCTGAAATACCTTTGAATATTCAGGAGTCTGCTGTTAATCAAAATTCTGCATCTCCAGATTCCATCATTCCTGAAGACGTACTACCTCCAGTAGGGGTTACGGTACATCCAACAACTATTCAATCAAATGTGCTTCCGCAAACCAGTGAAGCCATTCAAGCAGTGCGTGAACTCAGAGCACAGTTTAAAGTCTTGAGGCACAAGGATCAGCTCCCGAGGTTAGGGATTAAGCAACCTTATCCTCCTCATTGGAATGATGTACCCTTTCCACCGAAATTTAAGCCACAATCTATGGTTTTGTTCGATGGAAAAGCATCTCCCAGTCAATATATCAATTACTTTGATATTATGACTGTACATCTACAGAAAGATGACGCTCTTCTCACTCGAGTGTTCATCGGGTGCCTGACGGGTTCGGCTTATGATTGGTATCGAAGTTTACCCGACAATTGCATTTCGTCTTTTGACGAATTTAAGGCAATGTTTCTCTTCCGCTTCTATGAAGGAGGTATGGACATGAACATGTCCTCCTTGATAGAAATCAAACAAAAGGAGAAAGAAGATACTCGGACGTTCATCGAACGTTTTCGACAGGCTACTCTAAAGATGCCTCCTGGTATGCCAGATTCAGCGTTGATTGATACATGCAAGATGAATCTACGACCATGCATCGCTGTTTTCACGGGTTCCCAATTCACAGATTGGGCTTCGTTCATCATAGCAGCGGTTTCTCCCGAGACCAATGGTAGGTTGGCTCGGGAACATGGGATGATTTTCGCCTCAGATGATAGAGGAAAGAAAAGTAATCCTGGTAATAACTCCGGTAATCGTAATATGAAAGGGAAAGATACCCTCATGGTTAATCTTTCCAAGAATAAAACGATACCGAATAGTCAGGAATCTTCCAGGCCAAAGGAAGAATACTCTTTTGATGAGAGTGATATCCCAGGGATATTTCAGTGTCTGGTGAAGAGTGGCAAACTTCAGATTCCAGAGCCAAAGAGGCCTAATGAGGTGAATCTAACTGATAATCCCAAATATTGTATCTATCATAGATACATTAATCATCCTACCAGTGCTTGCTATGTCCTGAAGAAGAAAATCCAGGAGCTGATAAATGGCGGTGCTATCGTCTTAACTAATGATGACCATACGGTTACAACCAATATGGTTTCTCTTCAGTTCAGAGATTTTCCTCCACAGCAAGTCCCAGATGGAATTACCCCAATTCCGAAGGCGACAATAAAAATCGTGAATATCCCGTCTGCCAGAGAAGAAAATATAGGATTGCTGCCGCTCACACTAAAGTATGGTAAAATTATGTGGGTACATCCTGACTTAGTGCCTGAATTGGAAAATGAAGGTAAAACTTCAAAATCCAATAAGGGTAAGAAGGTCAAAACCTGTAACATGATTTCTTACGATATTCCAGATCCTGATGACTCGGATCGGCTATAGGATGGCTTTCCTTTAGAAGATAGATTGAGAAGACTGAACATCTGTCCTCCAAATCTAGCTCCTCCTACTAAGCTCAAGCTTACTCACCAGCAGTGGCTAGCCATGAATAGTGTTCCTTTATACCGGACGCAACAAGTCTTTGCTGCTTATGAAAAAGCTCCGACAGGGATTTTTCCTCGTACCCCGAATCTTTCTCCTCATGTGGCTACAGAGACATCTATTCTTCATTCTCCTATGGATATAGAGATTTCTTCTTCTTCTGTGGAACCATTTGCTAAAAGTCTACTGCCCATTCATCTATACAGTCAACAATCTGTCCTTCTCATGAAAAAAATGGGTTATGACTTTCAGAAGGCAGAAGGTTTGAATTATGATAAGGGAATACGATTTCCTTTACAAATTCAAAATCAAAAATCCACTGTTGGACTGGGTTCTGAAATTCCTTACAACAAACCTTACAAGAAAAAGGCTAAAGGGAGGAAGACTAAATCCTGTAATATGGTGCTTCCTTCTCTTGAGTCGGAGGAAGAAACTTTTGTTGGTACAAGATCCGGGAAAAAGTATCATAAAGATTATGAAGGATCTTCTAAAGAAACAGAGAATGTAGTGGAAACGCCACCAGCTCAACCTTCTCCTGTTCCTGCTAAACCCTCGGTGGTTGAAAAGGGGAAACAGAAGGCAGTACACTTCAACATTCCATTGAAGGCTGCTTCCAGTCAGGGGGTGGTGATAAAACCTTACAAATTTGATATTCTAGCTCAGTTAGCCAATACTCCGGCTAGACTATCTATATTTGAACTGCTTCATCTTTCTAGAGAAAGTAGAGAGACTTTAAGTGAAGCTCTACTTCAGGAAGATTCATGCTTGGCTCAACTCAAGAGTCCTGATAATACTCCAGTTTCATGTCCGCAATGTCATAGTGTGATGGAAGCAATTCCCAATATCACCTTTCCACAAGAAGATATGCTGTTGAAGCATAACAAACATGACATGCCTCTGTGCTATACTGGGTATATTGGATCTACTAAAATTGACAGGATCTACATTGATCCTGGGTCTTCAATTAGCATAATTCTTCAGAGTATGCTAAGACCCCTGAGGATTCCTACTAGTGATTTGACTTACACTAGTACCACGATAGTCGGTTTTAACTCTGGCAAGAGTAAACCACTGGGGAAGATTCGTCTGCAGATTCAGATTGGCGATCTCCGAACTATGGTAACCTTCTATGTTATCAACTCAGACGTATCTTACAATATCCTTCTTGGAAGACCATGGTTACATGAGCATAATATCGTGCCTTTAACTCTCCACCAATGTTTCAAGTATTTAGATTCCCAAGGAGTTGTGAAGACTGAGTTTGCTGATATCAATCCTTTCAAGGGTATCGAAGCCTATTTTTCTGATTCAAGGCTTTATAAACAAGAGCATATGAAAGAGATATCAGACATAGCTGAGGATCAATCATCTACTGAGGATCAATCTTTTAATGAAGATCCACCAGAAGAGCAACCTTTGAAGATCATAGTCAAGGGACGAATCCAATCCCAACCTGTCAATGATCAACCTTTGATAATCAAGGTTAAAACTCAAACTTTATCTGAGGAATCAATAAATATTCCTGATAAGAACTGTCACGCCCCAGAACCAGAATACTGGAGAGCGGGGGCAGACATAGCCAGCTACGTATATTGAAATAGAATACATCTCAACTATACGGTCACGACTGTCTAGATATGAGGGTTTACTACAAGCCAGCAGTCTCTTAAGGTCAAGCCTATTGTCTCAATCTCAAGCAATTAACAGAGTTACAAGATGTTAGAGCATCAAATATATATATAAGGCGTTCCAAATATTACATATTGGATGATCATGAAGCTAGTCGTACAAAATGATAGGACTAGCAAGAGTTCAGTCATATATGATCAACCCTAGGATTTGTTAATCATGTTTACAGCCCGTAGGCAGACAGTATGTAAATGTGCATCGAGCTAACAGGTGCTCGTCGGCTAAACGCCTCAAAAGAATAAATTTATATATAAGTGGGTGAAACAAAAAGGAAAACCCACTCTTGGCCCGGGTTCCGTCTAGTTGTCACCATTGGGCTGGAAGCTTAGTAGATCCTCGGGAGCTGCTCCGAAATCTGGCCATACAAAACCAGCTGGGTCAAACCCCAGAAAGAGCAAGTGCCACAAAGAGGCCACAAATAAGAACAAAAGCCAGCATATCAGAACATAAGAATTAAAGAAGTACAAGTAGTAAAGTACACAGGGCGATAAATGACTAGGGACGTGGAACCATTCCGGGAGCCAGGTTACAATCCTTAAACCAGACAAGGACCGGGGTTGTAACCCTTCGCCTGAATAGCTCACCGTCTCTACTCATTTATCGTTAAGATAAGTAAAACAAACATGCTCAGGAGATAGCAGGTACTGGAGCTAGACAAGACTTAGACAAGGCTGGACACCATCCATTCGTAATCGGCCAAACAAATACTACGACTTACTACTTTAACTAACTAGGGTTATCACAAACCTAATTACTAACAAGATGCAAGTGAGAATTCCAGTCCCAAGCCCTGCAGACCATCCAGTTATCCTTTCGCGGGTTAAGAGTTATAGGTGGGTACATTGCCCGGGAGACAAATGTACCCTTAGGTGACTTAGAGGGTGCAACACATGACAGTGTGCTGGAAATGTGCTCTACTCGTCGGCAAGCTACAAGTCCATTAAAGCACCCAGATAACGAGATTGCCTGTGACTGGGAATTCTCCATGTTCTAGTTTGATCTAATAATTAGCCTAATCCAATTTAGCGCGAGTCCCTGGCCGTGGTACCCAGGAAGTCGCATCCTAGACATGATGCAAGACAAGACAAGTGGATTGTACAGGCAAGCAAGCAGGAACACCCACGGTGTCAAGTTGATTATACGAGTCAAGTTACAAGTTACAAGTTACAAGTCAAGTCAAGTCAGGAGTGCGCCGCCACGGGCCACTATCAAGTTATCAAGATAAATCATGTCAGGGTGCTTGTTAGGAGTGCACCACTACGGGTCACTGTCATGTCAGGTTGGTCATGTCAGGAGTGCACCACTACGGGTCACTGTCGTGTTATGCTAGGTCCTTGTCATACCATGCCATGTACAATAGACATTCCAAACATATTAAGTAAAATCAAGTTCATGGGCGTAAAATATCTAATACAATATCAATATATATAGGACTATAGAAGAGCCAGGCTTAAAGAAAATAAAACGAAATCTCCAAGAGCCAATGGTTTGCGCAAGGGATCAGGGGGTTGGATTGCGCAGGAGTCAAGTGCGCCAGGAGGCCAACTGCGCAGGGTGAGCTGCGCAGGGTACCAACTGCGCAGGAGTGAGCTGCGCAGGGTACCAACTGCGCAGGAGTGGATAACGCAGCAGATGGATTGCGCACAGGAGGATTGCGCAGGGGTGGATTGCGCAATGGTCGATTGTGCAGGGGTTACTTTGCGCATGGCTGGCTTGCTCATGGCTAGCTTGCGCCAGCGCAATCCAGCGCAGCGCAAAGCACTGGCCAAGTGATTGCGCAATCGGCCATGCGCTAAGGAGCACAGGCCGGGGGTGCGCAATCGGCCATGCGCTAAAAAGCGCAAGGCAGAGGGCTGTTCTTCCTAGCCGAGAGCAAGTCCAAGAACACCAAGAACTTCAATTCTTCATAACTTAGCCAAATTAAAACCAAATCTAGATTTTCAAAGTTCTAACTTGAGTAAAATCGAATTCTCTTCCACATGGAAGCATCAAAACATACAAAAATCAAAGTTAAATAGATCAAAACCATGTAAATCCGAAAATAGTAAAAACCTAGATCTAGAACAAAGGAAACTCCAAATCACAAAATGTCAAGTTCTAAAGTTGTTCTCCATGGCCTAATCTAGCTAATGGATAAATAAAAAGTGGTGCTTATTTGATAGCAAGGTGCACTTGCCTAATAGGTTGGGGAGTTGTGTGGAAGAAGGAAGAAGAAGAAAATTAATGGAGAGTAAAGAGGAGAAAGAAAGTTTGGTGGAGATATAATGAGGGTGGTTGTGTTGTGTTGAGGGTAGAGTGTAGGTTAAGTGTTCCACTCATGATGAACCAAACCAAACCAACTTCCACAAAATAAAACCAAGCCATGGTCCAAAACCCATTTATGAGAAACCCAAAATCCGTAAGTCGAGAAAATTAAAATACGTACCAAAATCAAATACGAGCATAAATACGAAAATACAGGAAATGGGGGTGACAAGAACCAAGTTCAACCTTTTGTGATCAAAGTTAAAGGGCGTACTTCTTGTACGAATGATCCAGAACCACCATTGATTGTCAATCTTGGCAAATCTACGTAGAAAATGGATAAAAATCCACTGTTGATTAATCCTAGTAATCAGATTATAAATGATGTAAATATTGATCATTCTGTACTTCTTGATATTAATGAAGATTTCTTTTTCGAGTATATGGCTGTCAAGTTTATTGAAAGAATGACTTTATCTTCGGATAAGCAAAGTCATCAATATAAAGGCGACATAGAGCCAGAAGGAACTTTATACATTTATTATAAGGAAAATTCTTTTCCTCCTTTGGGATATGATCCACCCCATATGTTTAATGATGATATACAAGAAGAATTATCTTCTAATTCATCGCAGTCGTCAGATTCGGAAGGAATCCAATCCGTCGAATCCGAAATATCTCATCCTTCATATGATGAATCCAGACAAATATTCTCAGTCAATATGGTTCAAATTGATGGTGAATCAGAACTGTTTGAGAGTGATCCTTGGGCTCAACAGATGGATACTCAGTGGGAACTCCGTTTTGAACAGCGACAGCCACCTACAGAGGATGAGGTTATCCAGATTGATGTTGGAGATGGAACTACATCTAAACCAATATTCATCAGTAAACATCTTTCTGAAGTTGAAAGGGAAGAGTTGATAAAACTTATCAAAGAATATATTGACATCTTTGCATGGAGTTATGAGGATATGCCAGGATTAGATCCTAAAGTTGCTACTCATAAACTCAATATTTTGCCCAATGTTAAGCCTGTAAAACAACAACAACGGCGCTTTAGACCAGATATGATGGATGCAATTGAAGCAGAAGTAAAAAAGTTGACTACATGTGGGTTTGTTCGTGAAGAACAACACCCGGATTGGGTTGCCAATATTATTCCTGTTATGAAGAAGAACGAAAAGGTCCGAGTTTGTATAGATTATCGAGATCTTAATGCAGCCTGTCCAAAGGACGAATTTCCACTTCCAATTACTGATGTCATGATAGACAATACATGTGGTTTTGAACGCATGTCTTTCAGGGACGGATTCTCAGGATACAATCAGATCAAAATGCATCCAGAAGATGAGAAGCATACTACTTTTCGTACACCCCTTGGGATTCATTGCTATACGGTCATGCCGTTTGGCCTTAAAAATGCCGGCGCTACGTATCAACAGGCTATGAGCAATATCTTTCAAAAACACCTAAGAAAAATAGTTGAATGCTACGTAGATGACATTGCTGTTAAAAGTCGATCAAAGAATGATCGCATTCAGGACTTAAAGACAGTATTTGAATTAATGCGCCAGCATCAATTGAAAATGAACCCTACTAAGTCTTTCTTAGGGGTTTCTAGTGGCAAGTTTTTAGGATTTGTCATTACCTCACAGGGTATCCATGTTGATCCCGATAAGGTTAAAGCAACTCTTGAAATGCGCCCTCCTCGTAATCTGAAAGAACTCCGTGGCTTTCAGGGTCGCATTGCTTATATCAGAAGATTTATATCCAATCTCTCTGGGAGATGCCAACCTTTCTCCCGTTTATTGAAGAAAGGTGTATCATTTGTTTGGGATGAAGCGTGTCAGAAAGCCTTCAATGATATTAAACAATACCTTACAAATCCACCTGTTCTGGTACCTCCAATAGTAGGAAGACCATTTTTGTTATATGTTCGAGCCTTGGATCATTCACTTGGCGCTTTTCTTGCACAAAAAAGTGATATGGGTCATGAACAGGCAATATAATCTGAGTAGAATGATGGTCGGAGCTGAACACAGGTATACTCCTGTGGAAAAAGAATGTCTAGCCTTGGTTTTTGTCGTCCAAAAGACAAGACATTATGTGACAGGACAGACTATTCATGTCATCTCCAGAATAAATCCCATTCGGGTATTGATGAGAAAACCAAGCATTCTTAACTCTAGGTTAGCCACCTGGGCGATGTTGCTTACTACTTATGACATGGTTTATATACCTCAAAAATCAGTAAAGGGCCAAGCATTAGCTGATTTCTTAGCTGCTCACCCTATATCGGAAACATCGAAGTTATATGAGGACATTCCAGATGAAGTCGTGAATTGTAACATGACTTTGAAGAATGACATATGGCAATTATATTTTGATGGAGCATCACGAGTGGGACCTAAAGGCAATATTGTCTCTGGGGTAGGGATCGTCTTGGTTTTTCCTGACAAAATGGTCATATACCGTGCCTATTCTCTTAATGAGCCATGCTCCAACAATGTAGCAGAATATAATGCTCTATTGATCGGTCTCCAAGTAGCAAAATAATTGGATATTGAATTCCTGGAGGCTTATGGAGATTCTCAATTGATCGTTAATCAAGTTAGAGGGACCTATGAGGTCAGAAATGCTGATCTCATCCCTTATCATCAGGTGGCAGTCGAGTTGGTCCTTTCATTCAAAGGGTTCTTCATTGAATTCGTACCACGTTCTCAAAATGTGGAGGCTGATGCTCTTGCTAGCTTAGCTGCAGACATGGCTGTCCCAATCCGAAGGTAAAACACAATTACTTTGTTAGACCGAGATCTGTGCTGTATCAAGAATAATCTGTATGTTGAACAAAGTTATACTACAGAGGTTAGTTCCCAACAGAGGGATTGGAGAACTCCATTTATTGACTATACGGTTCACGAAATTTTGCCTGAAGATCCGAAAGAAGCTGCATCAATTAAGAGACGATCATTTCGATTTTATTATGATTCATCTTTACATATGCTATACCGTCATTCATATGATGGACTCTTGCTGCACTGTCTCACAGAAAGTGAAGCCAAACAAACGTTACGAGAGGCTCATGATGGTGTTTGTGGTGCTCATCAACCAGGCCCTAAATTACAAGACCGTATTCGAATAATGGGGTATTATTGGCCTTCTATGCTAGCAGATGCTGTAGGCTACGCCAGAAGATGTAAAGCATGTCAGATTCATGCTGATTTTATTCATCAGCCGTCTGAATTTTTACATCCTATAACAGCTTCTTGGCCCTTCGAAGCTTGGGGCATGGATATCATTGGTCCTATTAACTCTCCTTCTGTCAAGGGACATTAATTCATATTAGCTATAACCGATTGCTTTTCTAAGTGGGCTGAAGCAGTTCCCCTTGCTAAAGTGAAAACATCTAATGTGATCAGTTTCATCAAGCACCATGTCATTTATCGCTTCGGGATTCCTCGACGAATAATTCATGACAATGGTCCACAATTTGCCAGTCAGGCATTTTATCGGTTATGTGATAAGAATCGAATTCAGAATTTTGCTTTTACGGCTTATAATCCAGCTACTAATGGCTTAGCCGAAGCTTTCAACAAGACGATCATCAAACTTCTCAAAAAGTTTATCTCTTCTAATAAACGTGATTGGAATGAGAAACTTGGAGAATGTTTATGGGCTTATCGAACAACAGTCCGAACTCCTACTGGTTTTACACCATTCTCATTGGTTTATGGATATGAAGCTGTCCTCCCATTGGAAATCCAGATTCCATCCCTTCGAATAGCCATTGCTAATGAGCTAACTACAGAGAATAATGATCGCTTACGACTCCAAGAACTTGAAGGATTGGATGAGAAGCGTCTTCAAGCACAACAACATATTGAACTATACCAAGCCCGCATATCTCGAACTTTCAATCGTAAAGTTAAAGAGAGGGTATTCAAGGTTGGAGAACTAGTACTGGCTGTTCGAAGACCGATGGTGACGACTCACAAAAGCAAAGAGAAATTCCAAGCAAAATGGGAGGGTCCTTATGTTATTGAGACCGTATTTTCCAATGGCGCCTATCGGTTATCAAAGCCTAATGGAGATCTACTCATGATGCCAATCAATGGCAAATTTCTTAAGAAATACTATGTATAAAGGAGACAATGAAAATAAAGTTTCTTTTATATTTATTTTTGTTCAAGACAAAAGATTAAGGACGAGGGCCACTCCCTTCCTTATTGGATACATAGTCAGCCAATGCATAGAAGGCGTCATTTCCTGAACTCATGAAAAATTTGCAGACAGCCATCCTCGATGCTTCTTCTTCAGGAGTTTTCCCTGGCTCTACTAAGAAAGCAAGGATGTCTTCGGGTGGCTTGGGCGTAGAACAGCTTCCAGCTATTTCGGTTGAGCCTGATACAGGGGGTTCAACGGGGAACGTCTCAATGATGCCCTCAATTTTCCTGGAGACTTCATTCTTTTAGCGTACATCCTTGGAAGACATTTCCAATAGAGGAGGAGAAATAAGAATGAAATGATACAAGCAGTTCTCACCTATTTATAGAAGAGGACTATAAATGAACCGGTCTTTGAAATTGAGAATAACCTTTTATCCCCGAAAAGACCTGTCCGTCCGTTCTATCAGGTTCATTCATTTAATTATGGAATTAAATCAATGTTTTCTTTTTCCGAAAGTTACGTTGATTCATTCATACATTGATATGGACCTATATGCTCATGACATCTGTCTCGTTATTCCCCAGCTACCAAGGTTTGGTTAAGCTGATTTCTTGTCTCCTGGGAAAGGGATTTTATATCTTCTATTTTATCAATTGATTAGAAAGTGGGATTCGTTATTTATCATGTTTCCATGACCTCTGGATAAATACTAAATCTACTTACTTTTCCTATCTATCACTTCTATTTGACCTCTGCATAGATATTAATCTAATTTTCTTTTGAGTTCATATATACTATTATGTCCATATTACCTCTGATAGTATTATATACTCTAAAACAGATAATAAGATTTCATTTATCTATCATGTCCATATTACATCCAGATAGATACAAATCATTGACCATAGAAGAATCATCATTTCCATTCTCATATCATAAAAAGTATATTACATTTCTTAGACTTTCTTACAAATCATAATAGAAATCTATTACATCTTGGATTTTCATTCTATACACGCAACAATAACCTAATGAAGATCTATTTCTTCTTTGGATCTTCTTCGTCGGATTCGTTGTTGGTGTCAATTCCTTGTTGTCCGAGCCTTTGTGGCGACCAGAGCAGAATGAATCAAACTCTGGCCATCTCTCTCAGACGAGAGGAGAATCCCAGAGTATGGCAGCCCGAAGATGTGTTGATGCCAATACAACTGGTGGAGGAGTGACGGCACCTCAAAGGAGATAGGAATGTATCCAGCATTGGGATACAATTCCTAGTCCTGCCGTGAAAGGAACTCTACTACCCGATTTCTCGGGATAGAGTTGACTCCACCATCCAACTCTCCGTGTATAAAGGCTCTTCCTACCAACAGAGGAAGACCCTTCTATCCCACGAAGAGTTCTGAGTTGTTTCATTTGCGCGTCAAAAGCGCATGAGCTCCCTGATGTTGATGTCAGAAGAACACTCTTCACAACGTCAAAGTTACCAATGCCGATTCTGGAAAAGCGGTTCAGCCAAACTTCTGCAGAAAAACAACAAAGAAGAAGTGTTTTAAACAGAAGTACCATCAGATGCGTATTAAATGCTAACTAAAAATAGATGACATGATTTTTACGCCAGTGCTTCAGGTGTATCACTATTCAGCAAGGCTTTTACGCCAGTGATTCAGCAAGGCTTTTACGCTAATACTTCAGCAAGGCTTTTACGCCAGTACTTCAGCAAGGCTTTTATGCCAGTGCTTCAGCAAGGCTTTTTTGCCAGTGATTCAGCAAGGCTTTTACGCCAGTGCTTCAGCAGGGCTTTACGCTCATAAATAGCTATTTTCAACAAAAAATTCGAAGATAAATATTTGCTTACGATCAGACTTACCATTTAAGTCAAATGATTTGGCTTTAATGGTGGTTGAATCTACGTCTAATGAATGGGCGTACAAAGGAACGCTGTTAGAAAGCTTCGCCAGTGTCACTTGTTGGAGAACGACATTACAGAAAGTTATCTTCAGAGGAATAAGTATGAGAATATATGAAATATTCTCGGCTGTTTATAAAGACTGAAGAAACTATTGGGATGAGTCTATTTCGGGAGAAGATCCTATTTAAAGGCTTTCGTAACCACAAGACAGATGCCACGTGTTGGTTTGTTTTTTGGGAATTAACAACCATAGAAGCAGTCAAAAGAAGTGCATAAACAAGTGCGCATCAATAGATGAGGTTAACAGCAAAATTTTATTTATAAAGGGGGAAGTGGACCCCTACAGATTAAAGATTCGTAATACATAAAAAATATTATTTCTCTTCTTCGTTGGGCTGACGAAGGGAGACACCTAGTTCGTGCATATTGTGAATCCCGAAGCGGCGCATCAGATTAAGAAACGCTTCGGCATCTCCTGGCCCTTCGTACGCAGTTGGGGGGACCACCATCAATGCGACTAAAGATGCAGGAGTCACTCCAAAACACTCTAAAAGGTTGTACGCTCGCTCGAAATCAAGCCTGGAGCTCGAAGCCTCTTTGATGATAATCTCGTTCTTCGGTGCCATGACAAAACGAGGATGAATGTCAAGAATAAAGAATTTGTCCTTATTTATACAAATCAAAGCAACTCTTCGCATTCTTCGTTGGAAACTGCTCACTCGGGAAGATGAGGAAACATTCGAAAGTTTCGAGAAAGAAATTCATTGTGATAGTTAAGTGTTGACCGACATTATTTTTCTTGAAAATTACGCCGACTGTTGGATTTCCCGCTTTTACGCAGATGACTGTTGTGTATTCGAATTTTACGCTGACTGGTCAAAACTCAACTTTTACGCTTCTGTTCAAAGTGTTTCAAATTTTGGAGATATTTGAAAACTTTGAAGGGGGTCTTATAGGAGCGTAAAAAGTGCTTCACAGAAAGAGTCAAAGTGATAGATCATTCCACTCCAATTGAGCCACTTTACGTCGCAGAGAGGCTAAATACTTTACGCCCAAGACAAGGCTAATCACTTTACGCCTAAAACAAGCAGATCATTTTACGCTCGGGTCTACACCCATGGTTTTACGCCAAGAGCAAATCATCCACTTTTACGCTGGACAAAGCTGTCAAGTCTCACATTTAATGCAAACTCTGACATAGAGATATTAATGATGGCATATATCACAGAATTCAAAAGAATTTGTTTTTACACAGAGACCAATGTTGTCGTTTAGTATGTGGATTGAGCTACTTTACGCTCACACTATGGCTTCTTTTACGCATGAAGACCATACGAGCTTTCACGCTCAACAGTTAACATGTGCGTAAAGTCTATTTGAGCTACTTTTACGCTCAAGGTTATTTAACAACCACTTTATGTGGGAAGTCTATGTCAGGGCTACTTTACGCCTAGTCTACTGCTTTACGCTCAGATTACATTGGGCTTGTTTTACGCCCTATTCTTCTGACCAGCTTAGAACGTGGTTTGCCTACATGGCTTTCATGCCACACATCCCAAAGAACGTGTGTACGTGCATCCTATTCTTAATGAAATGATAGGACACGTGTCAACACATACAGAAGATGACTTTGGTCGTGGGTAGTGGTTGTTGGCATAAAGACGAAACTTTCGCTGAGTTTTTACGCACAGGAGCCCAAGCCTATAAATGGACTGATTTCTTCTCAAGACACAGACAGACAGAGACAAGAGAGAATACAGAGATCAGAACTTAGAGATTTCGAGAGCATTATTCTTCAACCTTTTTTTCAGAATAGAGTAAAGCAAAGCAGGAAAGCATTCGGCCTCGCCATCAGTGCCCAAGTGCGTCGATACCTTTCTGGTGACTTAGTTCTTCCGGTTGTTCAACTTCAAGCAGCGATCTTCATCATCATCATATGGTCCAAGGAATAAAGTGATCATTTACAGATCAGACTTCTATAGCAATACTTTCCCAGAATCAAATTTGTACTTCTTGTACTTTTTTCTGTTTTATTTTCAAAAGCCAATTCCTCCAGGCATTTTGTTAAGTGAAACATAGACCCTTTCAAAGGGATTGAAGCCTACTTCACCGATGCTGACTTATACAAATCACTTCACGGGGAGGAAGCCAATGATGTTGACGACGAAGCAAAAACGGCAGCAGAGCCGGACATGGAGCCTGAGGTCACTCCCGATGCTCATTTGAAGATCCGACTCAAAGGCAAACCGCCTCAGAAGTTGCCTCCCATGAGCATTAAACTGCCCGGGAAAGCACCAGCTGCTCCTGAAGCTCCCCTGAAGATACGGCTCAAGGAAAAGCCGCCTCAAACATCGGCTCCCTTCGTGGCAAAACTACAGGGGAAGGCGCCAATCACTGGAGCTACAGTGGAGGCACCTCTGAAGGTGCATCTTAAGGACAAGCCGCCGCCATCCCAGCCGCCAGAGAAGGCTCACATAGTCCTCTCGGACTCCAAAGCCAGCGCTGTGGTGGACTCTCCCGATCTCACTCCAGTGCTTACAGATGAAGAGTTGGGGAATATATCTCGGCTGATGTAGGTGCCCCTTCTCTAGACAATATAATCCCGCGGGATAAAATCTCATATTTCATCAATAACAGAGTGTCTTTTAATTATTCTAGTCTTCCATATTGGAATGCCATGTATACATTAGATAACGCTCTACGGTCGTTGCAAACACAAATAACGACCGTCTATCATATAAATCGAGTAGTCCCGTCCCAAGGGGCCTGTTACATAGTCCTACCACGGAGTCGAGACGAAGAATCCATCATCTTCGGCAAGGTTAAGCGTCATCAAGACCTTCCGCCACTCGAGCCAGAACCAGATGCCGGCAGAATGCAACTCTATCGATACACGGACAAGACAAAGTACCTCATCCAAAAGATGGGTTACGAACTAAAAAGCGACAAAGGCTTAAACTACGGCAAGGGTCGACGTCTCCCCCTCCGGCTTCCGACACCTAAAGGAAAGCCGCAGGACTACTACAATAAAACTCGACGGGGGGTAGGCTATGTCACGCCACCGTCAACTCCAGAGAGTTCAGACGCGGAAGAAGTAGAACATTCTCACTCGTCTGAAGCATCAACGTGGGACTCCGATACCAGTATCGGCTCAGTCTTCAAGAGGGTGTTGTCAGCCAACATGACGTATGCACAACCTCAAGAAGAAGAAGGCGAAGACCAAGCACCGAAATTCTTCGAAGAAGAACCCTGGGCTCAACGCCTAGGACAACAATGGGAGTCTCGTTTTGAATTACGTGAACCCCCCACCGAAGATGAAGTCGAGCAGATCGACCTCGGGGATGGATCTTCTTCTAAACCCATCTTCATCAGCAAAAGCCTAGAAGGAGAAGACCGAGAATCTTTAATCCAGCTGGCTAAAGAGTATATCGACGTCTTCGCCTGGAGTTACGAAGATATGCCGGGACTCGACCCCCAGATCGCGATGGATAGGCTGAACATCTTACCTGATGCCAAGCCTATCAAACAACAACAGCGACGCTTCCGTCCGGACATCATGAACGCCATCGATCATGAGGTAGACAAACTCTTGACCAGCGGCTTCATCCGTGAAGAGCAACACCCAGATTGGGTAGCCAACGTCGTCCCCGTCACCAAGAAGAATGGGAAGATACGAGTCTGTATCGACTTCAGGGACCTCAACTCTGCTTGCCCAAAAGACGAATTCCTACTTCCAATCACCGACGTGATGATCGATAACACATGCGGCTTCGAGCGCATATCTTTCATGGACGGGTATTCGGGCTACAACCAGATCAAGATGTTCCCCGATGACGCAAAACACACGTCATTTAGTACTCCAAAGGGTGTTTTCTGCTACACAGTGATGCCCTTCGGCTTAAAGAACGCTGGTGCGACATACCAACGAGCGATGAGCACCATTTTTCGTCAACATCTTCGTAAAACAGTCGAATGCTATGTTGACGACATCGCAGTCAAGAGCTGTTTTAAAGGAGATCACCTGCAAGACCTGAAGACAGTCTTCGATCTCATGCGGGCGCACCAGCTCAAGACGAACCCCGCTAAATCCTTTCTAGGGGTTTCTAGCGGAAAGTTCTTGGGCTTCATCATCACGACGAAAGGCATTCATGTCGATCCCGATAAGACCAAAGCCATCCTTGATATGGACCCTCCGAAGAATCTTCGAGAACTTCGAGGCCTACAGGGGCGTCTGGCATACATCCGGAGGTTCATAGCAAAACTTTCCGACAAATGTCAACCCTTCACTCAGCTCATGATGAAGGGAGTCTCTTACGCCTGGACAGAGGAGTGCCAAAAGGCTTTCGACGACATCAAGGCTTATCTGACGAGCCCGCCAGTCCTGGTGGCACCCGTCGCTGGTAAACCATTTATCCTCTATGTCCGTGCCATGGATCATTCCCTCGGCGTCCTGCTAGCTCAGAACAGCGACACAGGCTATGAGCAAGCAATCTACTACCTCAGTCGAACTCTAATCGGGGCCGAACACCGGTACAACCCCGTTGAAAAGGAGTGCTTAGCTTTGGTATTTGCCATCCAAAAGACTCGACATTATGTCTCGGGGTAGACAATTCATGTCGTTTTCCGAGTCAATCCACTCAGAGTGTAGCCTCCCTTCCCGAAGATTTTTGAATTTTTTTTTATTTAAATGATGATTTTGTTTTTTTATCAATAACTATTTAGTTAATTATTACGGTAGATGACTTTAGCTATGGTTGTGACGTATGTGTATCTTGTCATGACCAATTAGTTCGTTGGATATTAACATAGAGGATTGTTTGTTAGTAATGTTATTATGGCCCATAAACAAGACTATCACAGCAAGCTTGCTAAATTATTTTCTCATGTAGATGAGATCTTCTTGTGACAAACAGATAAACATGTTCCAACATGATACTTTTTCCACTCTGAATAAACTCCTAACTAAATGTAATAGACAAAAGCCACTGGTTGTTTGGTGGTTCCTTTGGGAACTTGTCTTATGAAAATGTTTTTATTATATTAGACATTTTCTTACGCTATATGTATAATCTTTTACCAGAGATGGATAATTGAATACTGTTGTTGTCACTTGGTTGTAAATATAATCGAATTTACTCCTTTAAGTGCTAACTGATGCCTATTGTGGATATATCCATTATATCTTAGTGAACACAAAATGATATAGAATATTGATGGCGAACTTAGACTAATTTGTAAAGATTAATCTTTTGTAAATTCATAATTATTGATAATATGTGCATATCCCAGAAGATGATTCAATACCAGTTATGCATTGGATAACTCTAGACATAGACAGAATGGGCAGGACACGAGTGTCTAATTTTCTTGCATAGCAAGTCTGGACACATTTTGTGTGTCGGCGCATGCGTGTCATGCCGTACCCATATCCTAGATTCCTTGAAAATCTCTGAATCCAGCATCTGTATTTTGGAGCAAACAAAGGCACATATCTCCTGGTTAACCAATTGACTACTGTACTCTAGTTGGTTAGGAAATTAGTCATTTACGTAGAATAGCAAGGTTCAAATCCCACCAATGGCATTCTACCTGGAATAGTTAGTCAATGTTACCCGGACCATTTAACCCAGACTACCGGGTCCTGAACCCGAATGAATTTGATTTGACTCTGACCCCGACCAGCTTTGATTCCCCCTTGCGTTTCATAGCCGAATATATATATATATATATATATATATACTAGAGAGAGGATCATATAAACCCTAATGCAAACCTAACCGCCGCCACTAAGAAAAAGAGAACTTCACCAGATCTCGTGAGAACCTCGGCGTCGCGTGAACAAGCGCAGCACCGTTCGTACTCGACCCACAGTCTCTTTCCACATCATCGCGGCAGCAGTGGGCACCTCTTTCCCTGACCACCCTGTCCGGATTAAACCGTACGGCGTCGACCGACTCGAGACGCAACCGGCGATGAGCTTCCTCGTCAGCGATCTCTCCCTCCTCGTCTCCAGGTGAGGCTCGTTCAACCTCTTCATACTCCTTGTAATCCGTTTTCCTACTGGCATTCTTCAAAACTTTTGCACCATAGCTATTATGACCCTCCTTATCACTCCAAACCTTTCAATTGAACCTTGTCATCGATGGTGTGGTTGAACGCACACACATTCGGATGTGGTGTACCACTAGTAGTGGTGTGTAGGTAGGTTGGAAATTATGTTGTAGTTGAGGTTTTAGGAGAAGCATATGTGAAGAGGATGTATGCTGTTGTTTCACTATGAGTTTTCTAAGGATAGCAATAATGTTGGTATGGAGCAATCGGGAGAAGCCAAATCCTAAGCAATGTCTTCCTGTCGAATAAGAAATAGCCTCGGCAGCAATATATGAAGATAGGTGACACTAGCATATATATAAGAATACAATGTTCAATAGCCAACACTGTATACGTATTCACCAGCTCCATTTTAAATCGACCATCTCTTATAATGAACCCGACACAGTTCACATACACAAAGTAATAGAAAGATTTCCTCATTTGCACTGTGCACCCAGCAGCATGTGCATCCTTGCTTCCCCACCATATGGAGTGGGTACGCTTGTATGCATGGAAAGATGGTGGCAAGTAGCAACCATTTAACTATTTCTAATAAGTAGCAACCATATAACTATTGCTAATACTATTCACGTGAACCAACGTGAACCCATGTGGAAGAGATAAGCAAAAGCTATTTGGTTCTGTTCCTTTCTAATGTTGGTGGTATCTTTGCATATTTCCCCTCACAACATCTTTAATTTCCAATATATACCTATACCTCCATATAAGAGTTAGCATATAAATATGGATAGTTGCATAAAAGGCCCTATATCATTTAATACTGCAACCATGCATAATTCTCTAGTTAAACAATAGAATATATATATATATATATATATATATATATATATATTTATTTAATAGTAAAGTAAAGCTAATATACTAATAGGTTAGTTGGTAAATAATAAGTATTTATATATACTACTATATAGATAATGTGATGACAATTTATAAATAATTTTATTTTAGGTGAATCGTGCAATTGAGGCGTGGACCTTAACCCTTGGTGTACCAACTCGAACAATCACAATAGGCAAGTATACCTTGCCTTCCTCTACAGTTTTACTTCCATGCATTTTCTGTTATTTTTCAGTCATTTGATTGTTTATGGACATGTGCTTTTCGTGTTATTTTCTGTGGAGTTGTTTTTATTGTTTATAGCCATATTCATGTTTTGGCCTTGTGTTTCACATTTGGAGTTCTCGTCAGTACCTTGCTTGAGTCGTGTCATAGAACGACTACGTGCAAGTGAACTGCTAAATCCTTGACATTGTGTCCTTGGCACCAGAGAGTCCACACTCGGGACGAGGGTGTTTTCTTTGATCTGTTTACATCCGTGAGTCCACGCTAGGGACTAGGATGTCGATTATTTACACCAGAGAGTCCACGCTCGGGACGAGGGTGTAGACTTGACTTGACTTGACTTGCACCAGAGAGTCCACGCTCGGGACGAGGGTGTTTACATCAAAGAGTCCACACACGGGACGAGGGTGTAGTATTTGCACCAGAGAGTCCACACTCGGGACGAGGGTGCCTTGTCGTGAACTAACCAGAGAGTCCACACTCGGGACGAGGGTTAGTACTAACCAGAGAGTCCACACTCGGGACGAGGGTTAGTGTTTAGTTCAAACCCGTGAGACCACACTCGGGATGAGGGTTTGGTTTCTTCCATTGATCTCGTGATTATCGTTCATCCGGCAGTTCATTTATACGTAGTTGTTCTAATGTTCGTACGTATTCGTGTTCGTATTCGTGTTCGTGTTTGTGTTCGTAGTTATTTGTCTTGTCCTTGTTCTTTCTTGTTTATTTTCTTGCGCATGATAAAACTGCTAGATAGGCATGTATATTATGTATATTGCTAGGTCCTCTGAGGACCTGATGATCTCTTCAGGTTTAGCGATTGCATGGAGTTAGCTAGTAGTTCTGGATGGCAGACGTGATGATACATTGCGAAATTCAGGTATTGTTATTGAGTTTATTATCCGCTCGTGCTTTTCATTCCTTATCATGAGATATCATGTTCCTTGTTTCAGTTGTAGACTCTTGTTATATTCCTTAGAGTTTTATCGGACATTTATGCTAGTGGACTGCAGATCATGACCCATAGTGTTCATTCATGTTTTATATTCTTATTGTGGATTGAGATACAGATTTGATTGCCTTGATTTGGCAGTATACCATAGCCTTGACAGCGTTTACGTATTCGAGTCGGGCTGGAGTCCGTTCGATACGTAGCTGGCTTGCTCACGAGCTCGTATCCGAAAAGCGGGTGCGGGTCGTGACACAAAGTTCTCATGACAAAGCCAGGGTTATTAAATTTCCGGCTAGCTACGTGGGCGATCCTGCTAACGCCATACAACATGGTGTTCGTACCACAAAAAGCCGTCAAGGGTCAGGCTCTGGCTGACTTTTTAGCTGCACACCCCATCCCAGAATCCTTCAGACTCTATGAAGACATCCCGGATGAGGTCCAAGAATCAAACGTCACCGACGAAAGTCCCGTCTGGCGAATATTTTTCGATGGCGCTTCAAGAATATGCCCCAAAGGCCAAATCATTGCAGGAGTGGGGGTAGTCTTAGTCTTCCCCGATCAGCTGGTCATCCAGCGCGCCTACTCCCTTTCGAAGCTGTGCTCCAACAATGTTGCCGAGTACAACGCTCTCACCATGGGACTCCAGCTGGCGCGACAGCTGGGGTGGACCATCTGGAAGCCTACGGCGACTCAAAACTCGTCGTAAACCAAATCAGAGGGCAATACGAGGTTCGCCATGAAGATCTGATCCCTTACCATGAAGTTGCATTGAACATCATTTCAACCTTTACCGGGTTCTTCATCGAACATGTGCCTCGTCTACAAAATCTAGAGGCTGATGCTCTGGCCGGCCTCGCAGCCTCATTAGCGGCACCCCTCGGGACTCAACACTATGTCACGGTAGTGGGTCGAGACCTGGTCTGCCCTAAAAATAATCTGTGCTCACAAGTGGCCCATGCCATGTCAACGAGTGCTGGTGTTAATGTCCGAAACTGGAGATTCCCATTCATCGACTTCACCGTCTACGAAATTCTCCCAGAAGACCCGAAAGAAGCCGTCTCAGTCAGGAGACGCTCTCTTCGATTCTACTACGATACGGCTACTAAGATGCTGTACCGACGCTCCTACGATGGACTTCTCCTTCGATGTTTGTCCAACGAAGAAGCAGCCGAAGCCCTTCGAGAAGCTCATGATGGAACCTGCGGGGCCCATCAACCTGGCCCTAAGTTGCAGGACCGACTGCGATATATGGGCTACTACTGGCCAACCATGGCCGCTGACGCTGTTGAATATGCTAATAAGTACCATGCATGCCAGCTTCACGCGGACTTCATCCATACACCGTCAGAACCATTACATCCTACAGTCGCCTCCTGGCCCTTCGAAGCTTGGGGCATGGACATCGTGGGACCAATCACCCCCCTTTATCGAGAGGACACCACTTCATCCTAGCAACTACTGACTACTTCTTCAAATGGGCAGAAGCAGTTCCACTGACAGAAGTTAAAAGCTCCAGGGTGGTCAGCTTCATCAAGCACCATGTCATCTACAGTTTCGGAGTACCCCGGAGGATCATCCACGATAATGGTCCTCAGTTCATCAGCCATGTTTCAATAGATTTTGTGACAAGAATCGTATTCAAAATGTGGCATCAACCGCTTACAATCCGGCAGCAAACGGATTGGCCGAGGCGTTCAACAAAACTATCGTCAGGCTACTCAAAAAGGTCGTATCATCTAACAAACGCGACTGGGACGAAAAGCTCGGCGAATGCCTTTGGGCCTACCGCACAACGGTACGGACCCCGACAGACAACACACCATTCTCCTTGGTCTACGGAAGCGAAGCGGTACTGCCTCTCGAGATCTAGATACCCTCACTCCGCGTAGCAATCACAAACTAACTCACAGAAGAGGACAATCAACGTCGTCGTCTGCGGGAACTGGAGGCACTTGACGAAAAGCGTTTCCTAGCTCAACAGTGCATCGAACTCTACCAAGCCCGTATATCACAGGCTTTCAACAAGAAGGTCAAGCAGAGGACTTTCCAAGTTGGTGACCTAGTTCTGGCAGTCAGGAGGCCGATGGTGTTGACTCACAAGACATCAGGAAAGTTCGAGCCCAAGTGGGAAGGACCTTTCATCATAGAGATGGTATACTCAAACGGTGCTTACCGCCTTGCCAAATCCAATGGGGACTTGTTCATGACGCCCATCAACGGCAAGTTCCTAAAGAAGTACTACTCTTGACATCTCTCAGACATGTGCTTCCACCTGGGGATCTGTGGACCCAATCATCAGGACTCACAGACAATTCCCGTTCATAAAATCATACGCTTCCGGAACCCAGCTGTTCCGTAGCATCCTCCAGTAGAAGGACAACCACGTCCACATCACCTCTGAGTTGTCCCCCCTACACCCTACAAAACGGAATATTACATCCCATAAGACTACGCTATCCACCATGTTTACCACGTCCACATTACCTCTGAATAAACATCACGTACAGACAACCCCTGCGTTGTCGTACATTGATCGCAGAACTTCCACGTCCACATTACCTCTGAGTAGTTCCGCGTATCCCCCAAGATCATTCCTACCACGTCCATAACACCTCTGAGTAGGGAGATTTCACCACTTGAATCCCATATTTGCCATGTCCACATCGCCTCTGCGCAAACATGAGGGTTCTCTCAAACTTATTATCTGTACCTAAAAACCAAGATGCGCAAAAGATAATAGGTCCACACAAATCATCAGGTTCATGACAGCAAAAATGAACACACCACAAAAGAAAACTTTATATTCTTTATTTTTAAATAGAGAGTAAAAGTTTACATCCCCAGCAAGAGTTGCAAAAATATAAAAAAAAGAGACTACAATCCCTCCCCAGGGTTGGCTGAAAGCTCTTCAATCCGACGCCTCAAGTCCGCCGCTCGAGTCTCCACAGTGGCCAGGACTCGACGTTCAGCTTCTTGACGCATCGCTTCAATAGCCTCATGAGAAGTATCATTTTCATGCTTCTCATCCAGCTGCTGCCGCTGCTGAGCCAAAGCAAGAGCCCGGTGGGTGAAAGATGCCTCTTCCTTCTTGAATGCTACGTGTTCAGCCTGGACACGTTCGACGTCTAATAGAAGTCGGGCCCGTTGGTCCTCAAGGCGGCGGATCTGGGCATCAATCTCCGCGATACTAGTGTCCAATACAGCTCGCGCCTCCACTGTCTCCCGCGTAGACTGAGACAACCGCTTCACTGCAGCTTCCGTCTCAGCCACTTCACGTTCCCAGACACTCACAGTGGCCTGGTAAGAAGACTCAATCTCGGCGATCAGCTTCTCCTTCTCCGCATCTATCAGGACAGAGAGGTCATTTCGCTGGATGCGCTATAATTCGAAAAGCTGCTGGTCCAACTCAGCCATCGAGGCTTCCAGAATGACGGCCATATAATCGTGGCCCTGGTGAATACGGATCAGGTTGATATGAGGCAACGTCAGAGTTTTTGCCGTCGCAAAGCTCCTGTTGGCATCCATCACTGCCGACACCCCCCTCTGCAGCATTTTATACACTGTCTCGACGATGAATTTCACGTATTCATCCGCATTCGCCAGCACCTGCGGCGTCATGGCAGGAGTCGGAGGAGCTGCTTTAGTTAGCGGACCGTAAGATGGCCCGCCTGCTTCAATCTACGAGGCTGGACCCTCGGCATCAACAGGCTCTTCATCAACAGGGGCTTGACTGCTAGCCCGAGGAGCCACAGGAACAGAAGAAGCCGAAACAGGCGTTGAAATAGTACCCCAAGTAGAAGGAGCAACAGAGGGTTCCATCACACCCATATCCTTCCCAAACTCGGAAGAACCACCGACGTCAGCGGCCACCTCTTCAGCCCCCAATATCCTATCAACAACCAGCATTTCCCCTGGCAGAACGGGGAGATCAACACTTGTCTCCTGACCCGCCCCAGGAGTCAGGACCGGCAGACGAGTCTCTGCCTCTTCATCAAATCCCTCTACAGGGACAGGATCTGTCGCTACCTCCTGATCGGTAGCCTCCTCAGCTTCTGCTGCTGAGTCTGGGGTAGGGCTCGGCAATGATACAGCCGACCTCTCCTCATCGTGACAAGGAGGGGAATCAACCCTCTCCTCTGTTCCAACCACATCTATTGCCCCCGCAACAGACTCTTGCAACTCTGGAGCGACGTCATCCGAAGACGACGAACTCCACTCCACTTCATCATCACGAAGTCCCGTGTCCGCTGGACCCTCAACATCCAAGGCCTCCACGGCGGCTGGTACCATCCCGGAAGTTGCTGCAACCTCCGTACCTCTTTCAATAAAGTCTGGAGATACTAAAACCTCCGCAGAAACAACATCTTCCGGATTCTCCTCCATTGGAGACATCACCATCGGAGGAATGCGCTCGTCAGAAGAGCTCGCCACCTCCTTCGGTTTACTGACACCCGATTTCGAAATATGGGTCTTCTTCTTCGGTGATCCCTACAAGAAGAAAAGCACATGTCCCCAAAATGACAAGATGAGCCAAAATTACGGAGGACTCTTTACCTTAGCAAGAGCTGATTCTGCTGGCGTTACATACGGCATTCTCGTCGCCTTTGGGGTAGTGGCTTTTTTTGGCCTTTTTGGTACAGACGAACCAGCTTCTGCGTCGGCCCGTCTCTTCCCAACAGAGGGATCTCTCACTGATGCTGTAGCAGCAGCCCAATATCCTGCCAATTTCGGTGGACGACATGACCGAGCCACAATCAACATATTCACCGTGGCCTCCAGTTGAGTTCCAATGATGAAACTAGTCTCACTATCATAACCGGGAGACGCAGTATTCATTGTGCAATACAGCTTAGCTGCCGAATACAGGATCTGTGGCCGAGGGTTGCGAACGGGCGTAGTAAACTGAACACCAGTGCACCCGGCATTGTAATATTGCCAGCCCCGGGCTCCATCCAGCAAACTCCCGACGAACCCTAGACTATTACTGAGATTCCGTAGCATTAGCTGGGTATAGCCAAACTGGCGAGCAAACCGGCTGGACAGATACGGCTCCAGATAACACCTATTTTGGTTCCGATAGACCAAGTGAGAAGGCCGAATACTTTACAGCCAACGAAAACCCCATTTCGGCAGAGTAATCGCATCTTCACCTGAGTCGTCTAAATCTTGGTCAGTCTCGAAATCTTTAAAGATGGGGCCGACCTGGACAATCTCCCACCCCTAAAGGTAGGACAAAACTCTCCTGCAAATGGGGATGCCAGTGTGTGACCACTTTCTCTTATAGAAGCGGCGGATAAAGACATCACCTTCAACATGATCCTCCTTCGGACCTGGACTCATCACGTTCGGATGATGCAGAATCAACCATCCCATAAGATAATGGAATGGTAGTTCGGCTCGGGAAAAGTTGTCATTTCTTCCTCTCCCATGGATCACATCATCAGCAAAGGTCCTAAAACCTCGCAACAGGTTACACACCATCGAGGAGAAGAAGAAATCTCTCTCTCTCCATCTCTCGCCTATTTATAGGCATGGTCGCACGCGTGAACCGATGAAGTGTGACCTCAGCCGTCGCCTCGGGTTCTGTGAAGAGATAATCGCAAATAAAACCAAAAAGATCATCATTAATCTTTCTTGGTTATCGAGGCGGTATCATTTGCATTAACTGAGCGAAGCATGCGCCCCATCACTGATACGCGGAGTATCTATGTGCCCCGACAGTCGTGCGCCTCTACCACCATGCTTCTTATTCAAAGTATTCCAAAACTTATCCAAAAGTTTTGAAAACTTTGAAGGGAGTCTTGTAGAAGCATGTAATTTCAGAACCAGAAAACCCATGCGCCAGACTATATGCGCCAGAGCATGGACAAAGTACTTCATAAACAGCAAAAATAGGCATTGAAAGAAGACTTTTTATTACATATAAAAGTCTATTACATGTCTAAGAAAAGATTGTACAAAGGAAAATTTCTACAAAGAAAGGATCCTAAGTCTACAGCCAGCAGCCATCATGCGCCCTCAAATAGGCGCAGCAATCACCATGCGCCCTCAGTCAGGCGCATCCCACCATGTGCCCTCAGCAAGGCGCATCCCTTTCAGCAGCTCAGTTATGTGCATCCTCAGTTATGTGCATCCCTTTGGCAGCTCAGTTATGTGCATCCCTTCAGTAGCCCAGTTATGTGTCGCTCTTCCGGCCAGGCTCACCGCCATCTAAATGCTTCGACTAATGAAGCATTTATTGAGCAGAACGAGGGCGGCAATCAACCCTCTAGCTGGAGGAAGAGCTCTCCAAACCGAGGAAGAGAAAAGCACCACAAGCCAACATGTGGCCAGGGGAGGTTTCGAAAGAGCCTCCAAAGACGAAGGAAGACCGTAATCGAAACCGCAGCTAAAGGAGCAGCTTTCAACACAACCAGAATGGGCTACACCCATTTTGAAGGAAGAAAGAGCCCCCAAACCTGCAGCACCGCAATTCCGATCTACGGCTCTTCCTGTACAACGAAGACGAGACTCGAGCATCCCTATCTTTGGATGTAATAGGCACCTTCCGTCTGCCTTGGAAGCCCTCGACTCCGACTTTTGGAAGTAACAGTCACCTTCAAGTGCATCAATGAAGATATTGCATCGCATCTTCACCCTCGGGAGCATCTCGTCAACAGAATGCATCCGAGTAAACAAGTTCATGTTGGAAGAACGTGAGAGAACGAGAAGCAAACTCTCTCCATGCCACTATTTATAGGCCGGGCAAATCAAACCCATGCGCCAAGTGGATGGCTCTCCGAATTCTGTGCAATGAATTTGTATTAAATGGATGAACAGGACGCTTCGAATTCAGCTAAGTCAAAACAGCTATTTAAAGCACTCGAAGATCGTAACAGTCGTATCATTAAAGACGTGTCACGAAGCAGATGCGCCGGCCAGACCGCGCATCACACAGACGCGCCCTTTAATATCAAACGCATCACACAAATGCGCTCTTCAGTACCAAGCACATCACAGGGATGCGCCCCCCCATGCGTCCCCATACGCCTAGTGGAACGCCAATCGACGCACCCACTCAGCTGTCCATCGAATGTCACAAACATTAAATGCTGAACTGACAGAGTTGGCAGCAAACCTCCCGAAGTCTGAACAGTTTACAGCTTTTTCAGAAGATGAAGCGTCGCCAACGTCAGCATTATCATTACTTTCCTCCGACGGCTACTGCCATGTGGCCACCCAACCACTTGCATGCGCCTCTACAGCCATGCGCCCGAATCTGCATGCGCCTCAAAAGCCATGCGTCTCAGACTTTTCACTGATCCCTAAAGACAGAAAGAAAGTAACTGCATGCGCCTCAAAAGCCATGTACCTCAGACTGCTCTCTGATCCCGAAAGACAGGAGTAAAGTCATTACTGAAGCCTCGCATGTGCCTCAAAAGCCATGCGTCACGAATGGTTCGTGACTCCTAAAGGTTACGTGCCAAAGCCTCCTCATACGCCAAATCCTAGGCACATCCTACCAGATCATTCTCCACCAAATCAGATATCTCCGAGCTATGGGTCGATGACATGTGTCCTTTGACTCGACTCACCCATGATCTCAACAACAAAAAGATCTTCTCCTCTACTACGTGTCGGTCCACAACAGCAGCATGAAGAATTCAACCCCTCGATAAGGGCACATCGTTCATACGCCTCCATCAGCAATCATCACGTGGCGTCCCCATGACCAGGCGCATCCTACATATGCGCGCATGAGCAGCCAGCCTGCAGACTATATAAATAGAGGGATTATTTCCTTCTTCCACACCTACACATACGGACTGAGCTACCTACACAACGAACGAACACCAGAGAGGCAGATACAGACACTCAACGTCTTCCTTCTCTCAGCAAGCTCCAGCACCCAGAGCAATCCAAGTCTTCAGAGAACCGATAACCGTCGTCAGATCGTCAACGGAGTCAACGCATTACCACTCACTCCATCGGCACAAGGGACCCAGATAAACAAAAGTGTACTCCTAGGACTATATCTAAGTCCAATACTATAACACTGTTTTGTTTGTATTGAAATTTACAATCAAAGAATTTTAATGGCAAACAATGCCATCGAATATGCAAGGAAATATCAAGCCTGTCAAATCCATGCAGATTTCATCCATCAACCATCAGAATTCCTTCATCCGACTGCTGCTTACTGGCCTTTTGAAGCTTGGGACATGGATATTATAGGTCCCATCAATCCTCCTTCTTCTAAGGGACATCGGTTTATACTAGCAATAACCGACTACTTCTCCAAATGGACCGAAGCTATACCCTTGACAGAAGTCAAAACCAGCAGCGTCATCAACTTCGTCAAACATCATATCATCTATAGATTTGGTGTACCTCGACGGATCATTCACGACAACGGACCTCAATTTATCAGCCAGAAGTTTACAAGATTCTACGATGATCACCGGATTGACAATATCGCTTCGACAGCCTACAATCTTGCTGCTAATGGCTTGGCTGAAGCCTTCAACAAAACTATCATCAAGCTCCTTAAGAAGTTTATATCTACTAACAAACGAAATTGGAGTAAAAAGCTTGGAGAATATCTTTGGGCCTATCATACTACGGTCCGCAACCCCACAGGTTGTACATATTTCTCTTTAGTGTATGGCTGCGAAGCAGTTCTACCCCTGGAACTTTAAATTCCGTCCTTAAGGATTGCCATCGCTAATGAGCTGACAACGGAGAACAACGATATTCTTCAGCTTCAGGAATTGGAGGCGCTTGACGAGAAGCGACTATTGGCTCAACAACATATTGAGTTATACCAAGCTCGCATCTTAAAGACTTTTAACCGCAAAGTTAAAGTCAGAGCCTTTCAGAAAGGAGAGCTCGTTCTAACAGTCAGACGTCCAATGACTATGACTCACATGAGCAAAGGCAAGTTCGATGCAAAGTGGGAAGGTCCATATATCGTGAGCAAAGTCTTTTCAAATGGAGCCTATCAACTCTCAGAGTTGGACGGTCGAGTTGCTATTATGCCTATTAATGGCAAATTCCTTAAGAAATACTATGTATGAATGTAACAAGGATTTCATGTAAATACAACAAGACAAGTGCATAAATAAAGTTTGATTTTATTTTATCATGAATGACGTTACATAATATCAAGGACGAGAATCACTATCGTTCTTTTTATAGACAGGATGAGGACCACTGCCGTCCTTCTCAAAAGTAAAATCGACAAAAGAGCCGAGAACATCCTTGCTCGAACCCACCAGGAACTTGTAAGCAGCCATCCTCATGGCCTCTTCTTCTTTAGTCTTCCTTGGTTAAGTAGGAAGTCCAAGATATCTCGCGGCGGCTTGGGTGCAGATGAACCTTCGCCCGCCTCTGTCTGCTTTGGCTGAGTCGGTTCGACAGGATGTTCTTCAGTGCCCGCTTCAACCTTCGGGACGACCTCAGCCTTCTTGGATGCATCTCCAGACGACATCTTTATGTTGAAAAGTGAAAGTGATCATTCAATCTAATTTTCTGTTCTATTTATAGACAGAGATTCGTGAAACAACGAAGCGACACATTCATCCGACGGTTCGCCCGTTCACTACATTCATCTGACGGTTCGCCCGTTCACTACATTCATCTGACGGTTCGCCCATTCATTACATGCATCTGACGGTTCGCCCTTTCATTACATTCATCTAACGGTTCGCCCGTTCATTACATTTATCTGACGGTTCGCCCGTTCATTACATTCATCCGACGGTTCGTCCATTCACTACATTCATCCGACGATTCGCCCATTTATTACATTCATCTGACGGTTCACCCATTCATTACATTCATCTGACGGTTCACCCGTTCATTACATTCATCTGACGGTTCATCCGTTCACCCATTCATCCGACGGAGCACCCGTTCATCCAATTCCTCTGACGGTTCATCCGTTCATTCCAACGATTTATTTCGTTCATGTATTTTGGCGATTTATCCGTTCATTCATATCAGCAACTTGTCATCTTTGATTAAGTTGTCTACTGAAATAATGATGTTCAACAAATTATATTCTGCCATGTCCACATTACCTCTAAGCAGATATAATGAATATAATTATTTTCTAAATCAAGAAATATATCATGTCCCGGACCTCTGAATATATTTTCTATCGCTATTATTTATATCCGAAGGAGATATGCAATAAATAATAGAGCCATAAAGAAAATGTCTTTTTATTGATCAAAATTAAAAGGCATTACAAAATTACATGTCACAAAACAGAAGATACAAAAATTCTTTCTATTCAGCTGGTGGGGTCACCAAACAAGTCATCTGCTGCTTTAAAGTCTGAAGTCGCTCCTTCCGAGAATCCATCACCCGCCTTCTAGCTTCCTCCATTCCAGAATTATCATCAAAAGTCGGTAAGGTTACTAGTCGACGGGAGATTTCAGCTTGATGAGTCCTGACATATTCATCTCTTTCGTGGGTCAGAATATCCAGTTGCTGGACTGCAGCTTGATGTTGAGTAGTTTCTTCTTCCAGAGCAAGTTGAACAATTCTCAACTCTTCTTGAAGTCGATCGAACTCTGCTTTCAGCTCAGCAACTTTCTTTTCCTTCTTCCCAGCAGCAGATGCTATTATTTCCATCTGGGAGTTGTACTCTGAAGACTTGGCAGCAAAAGTGTCCAAGAAAACATGGAAATCATCTTTTGTAATTGCAGCCTCTCGAGACATCCTCTCAAACTCGGTATGTACCAAGGGTTCCACCTCTCCCCGATTGAGATCTTTATAGATCTTAACTGATTCTTCCAGCTCATCCAGTATGTGTTCAAGGTAAGCAGCTTGCGCTTCATCACCTTGACTTCGGATGGCAGCGATTAGATAAGAGGTTGGACCTCTAACAGTGATGAACCCAACATCTTCCTTCTCCATTACCCTTTCTATTAAGGGTCCTAGTGAATTGAAGAAAAGGTTGGTAAAGGAGCCGATAATAAATCTGTTAGTAGCTATGGCACCGGGTGTAGTAGCTACTCCCATCGACATCGAAGCAGCAGGTGCCTGTACAGGCGGAAGTTCGACAGCATGAACTGTAGTATCTTGGGACAAGGGAGCCATGGTAGAGCTGGTTGCTCCTCCCAGATGTTCTTCTGCGAAATCAGATAAACCCTATCAGCTTGCTGTCATTAGCAACTATCGAAAAAGATCAAAAGCAAGGGCAATATTGCCATTGCTGGGACCAGTGACAAGTTTGTCATCTTTTGATGTGGGTTGTAGGCTCGCAGAAGTAGCTTCAGATATTACTGCCTGGCTACTACCCGCTTCAGAGCCGCCTGATAAGTGACAGCTACTGCTGGCTATCTCCTTTATTGGCACTATATTAGTGCATGTTGGAGGAATCGGAGAAAGTTGAGTATCTACATGGATAAAAATTAAGATGTCAGCCATTTAATCCATAAAAGAGGGTATTAATATCAGTCAATACCAATACCTCCTTCATGGGTGATAGTAGCTCCCTCCGGTGCTACTTCTTTAACCGCATTCTTCTTTGGGGATGCATGTACAACATCCTCTTCTGGATTCAGAGTGTCATCAACAGCCTCTGCTGATGTATCTTCACCACTTGCACTCTCTTCTTGTGCTTCTTCACTATCAGTTGCGACAACTGGATCTGCATCATCGTGGAAGCCAAAGTCACAATCGTCCAGTGCCTCAATCATTAACTTATCTTCTTCGGCACGTAGTGATCGAGGAGAAGCCGGAAGGTGGGCGGTTTCTGTTTCTGGCTCATTTGGCTTCGCAGCTTCATCTGCTGTCTCTGTGATTTCCTCTCCGGTCTCTACAACCTCGTCCCTTCTCTCTGGACTGAGAGCTTCCTGTTTGCGTTCAAGGGCAGGTGTAGGAGACGACATCATGACTCCGGCAACAGCACTAGTCACGACCGATGACAGGATAGGCCTTGGAGGAGTGGCCACTTCCTCCTAAAAACTATCTTCTTTCTGCATAAAGGTCTCTCTCGACTCTCTACATCTACAACATCTACTTGCCTTTGAAGATAGGTCGGAGTCATTGCCTCTTCTCTCCGAGTCGACTCAGCATGCTGCCGAGATTGCGACCGGGTGGTGACCCTTTCTGAAGATTCTAAGACAATCTTCCTCTTAGCAACTGGAGAAGAGGGTTCTTCCGCCTTCTTTTTCTTCATTTCCTTGATTGGAGATCTGACGACCCTCAAAGAGACGTGCAGCGACTCGTTGACTTCTTCAGGGAAGTTAGCTTCCCTTGAAGCTTCCAACGGTGCATCAACAGGCTCATCTTCTTCATCATTTCCAGGAGCCACCACAACAGATGCTCCCTTCTTTAATCAGGCTGCAGTCGCAAAACTGTCTACGAGACTGAAATTCTCCGCAAAAGTATTCGTCGATGTGTAGAAGAGCGAATAGGTATATAACATGCGAGGGCCGTGATCGCTCTTTAGCGGCATCAAGAACATCGTCCTCGTGTCCCGAGCATTATAGTAAGCCCAAGCCCGAGCTCCATCGATCAGATAACCTTTTCCCTGTAGGCATGTTATGGCGTTGCCTACGTGGAATTGGTCATAGCCGAATTGGCATGCAAATCGGCTCGGGAGATAAGGCTCCAGATAGCACTCATCTTCAAATCGGTACACTAAGTGAGATGGCCGGATCGTCTTCAACCAGTTGAAAATTGTGTGGCCCAGAGGCTGTGCCCTCCTGGAATCGACAAGGTTGGTGGACATATGCTCGTAGCCAGCCAAAGGGGGAACACAATAGAAGTTCCATCCCTTTCTAAGATTCAAAACGCGTCTGCAATCTCTTAAAGTGGTGTATATCCACTTGCTTTTGGAGAATCTCCTCAAGAAGCTGCCGCTCACCGCCCCCATATTAGGGTTCATCAGTGAAGGATAGTGCAGAAGCAGCCACCCGAACAAATAAGTGTATGGTAGCTCCAGCCGGAGAAAGCTTTCTTTCTCACCCTTTCCTCGAAGCATTTGATCAACAAAAAGGCGGAGGCCAGCATTTACTCTGCAAGTCATCGCCGATAATAGATCCATCCGGTAGCCAAAGACTAAGCGGACAGCAGCAAACAACACGCCTCGATGAAAGAAATCGACGGTGCTGGCTCCAGGAACGACGTATCTTCGAAGCCAATAAGTGAGGAAACCCGCCAGGTGGGCCTCCTTCGACATGGGCCTATAGCCCATCCTCATATAACTCTCAATAATGTCATCTTTCTTGAGAGGGAGATATTGAAGATCGTCCTCGATCTTGATATCCAGATCCTTGTTCTCCTCCATCAACCCTATCACTTCGCTGTCGCTAAGTGGTCTAAAGAAGGAGGGTTTGCAGTTATCGTGCTCCTTTGTCTTTTTCTCAATAATATGGTTGAAAAAGAGATACGGCAACCATTTGGTTGAGTAACAGGTGCCGGATGTACCACTCTTATAGTACAAGGAACAGATTTTGTAGTGGCATAGCAACTCTTCAAAGACGGCCACCATGACGGCATTCTCTTGACGTAATTTGTCCAATTCATCATTGGTTGGGACAAATTCTTCATATGGGATATCCCCCATGGGCATGCTGGAGATGTACTTCATCACGTGTAAAGCCAATCCGATCTCTCCGCAGGGTGTCATAAAAGTCCCCGTTCTGTAATTGTATCTCTCTACCAATGCAAGAAAGAGATGCAGATTAGGTGGAAAACCCTAAACGGTGGCATACACCACTTGGTACAGCTCAATCTCCTTGAGTCGGTCTTCAAATTGAGCCAATATCCAATTGGCTATGCAGCTCCACCTCTTGTTATCTGGATTCGCGAGACCAGTTAATCGAATATCTTGGTCTGGATATCTTCCCTCAACCTTCGCAAACTCATTTGCGAATATCGGTGTTCGGACTGGTAGCAGCAGGGAAGAGTTTTCTGGTAGAATGCACCCAGGTTTCAGGTCTCTGAGTAGGGAGCTGTGACGCTCCGAGGAACTGTAGAACATGTCTTTGCTGTTCGCCCCCTTCTTCACACAGATATTCTCCGTTCGAGCTTGCTGGAGTGGAGTTATATCATATTCCATCCTTCTAGGATAGCTCACAAAAGTATAGCGAGACAGGGGAAGGCATCTGGAAATCTCCGATAAAAGTATTATCTTCTCGCCTCTTTGAAAAAGTCTTTGCTCCTTGCGGGGTCTAGGTTGGGAGTTCTCGTCGAAAGCCTCACCGAACAGAAACAACGGCTTCTTATGAGTAACCGTATCTGCAGTTTGGAGTGGCTGCCCGTTTATTAAACATAGCAGAGTTTTATTATCTTGGGCCATCAAGATGGCTTGCCGAGATGACGGCAAGGCATATTGAGGATATATCACATAGGAAAGATCGTTCTTGAACTCAGGTTCCGCCAAAGATCCTGTAAAGATCTCATATTCTGGGTCTTCCCTGAGGTTAACTGTATCAAATAAAGAGATAAAGATCAGTACATGCAAAATCACAAAGTCTCTTTGAAAAGAGTTTATTTGCCATTAAAATATTTTGATGGAAATTTTAATACAAACATAACAGTATTACAATATAGGACTTAGACGTAGTCCTAGGAGTACACTTTTGTTTATCTGGGTCCCTTGTGCCGATGGAGCGAGTGGTAATGCATTGACTCCGTTGACGATCTGACGACGGTTCTCGGTTCTCTGAAGATCTGGATTGCTCTGGGTGTTGGAACTTGCGGAGAGGAAGAAGATGTTGAGTGTCTATATCTGCCTCGGTGGTTGTACGACGTCTCTGTCTGTCTATGTATATTCGTCTGTGTGTGTGTGTAAGAAGAAAATGATCCCTCTATTTATAGTCTGTAGGCTTGCTGCTCGTACGCGCATATGTAGGATGCGCCAGGACGCGGGGACGCCACGTGGTGATTGCTGATGGGCGCACATGGACGATGCGCCCTGATTGAGGAGTTGAATTCTTCATGCTGCTGTTGTGGGCTGGCACGTAGCAGGAGGAAGAATCTTTCTATTGCTGAGATCTTGGATGAATCGAGTCAAAGGACACGTGTCTTAGGCCCATGGCTCGAAGATCTCGGATTTGATGGAGAATGATCTGGTAGGATGCGCCTGGGATTGGGCGCATGAGGAGACTTTGGCTCGTAACCTTTGGGAGTCACGAACAAGTTGTGGCGCATGGCTTTTGAGGCGCATGCGAGGCTTCAGTAGTGACTTTACTTCTGTCTTTAGGGATCAGAGAAAAGTCTAAGGCACATGGCTTTTGAGGCGCATGCAGAGCTTCAGTAGTGACTTTACTTCTGTATTTAGGGATCAGAGAAAAGTCTAAGGCGTATGGCTTTTGAGGCGCATGCAGAGCTTCAGTAGTGACTTTACTTCTGTCTTTAGGGATCAGAGAAAAGTCTAAGGCACATGGCTTTTGAGGCGCATGCAGAGATTTAGGCGCATGGCTGCGGAGGCGCATACGATATGGTTGGGCAGCCACGTGGCTTGTAACCGCCGGAGGAAAGTAATGATGATGCTGACGTCGGTGATGCTTTGTTTTCTGAAAAAGCTGTCAACTGCAGTCTTTGGGGGACGTGCTGCCAACTCTGTCAGACTTCAGCATTTAATGTTCTTTGACAGGTGATGGGTTGTCGAGTCGGCACATCGATCGGCATTCTATTAGGCGCAAGGGGCCGCATGCGGGCGCATGCTTGTGAAGCGCTTGGTGCTGAGGGGCGCGTCTGTGTGATGCGCGGTCTGGCCAGCGCATCTGCTCCGCTTAACACGTCTTTTGGTGCGACTGTTACGTTCTTCGAGTGCTTTAAATAGCGACGGCTGCTGAGGTCACACTTCATCAGTTCACGCGTGCGACTGAACGTATAAATAGGCATGAGGAGAAGAGAGAGAGAGAGTTCTAGTCTGATCCCTCTCTTTGCTTTTGTCTTTTAGAGTTCTTTTTCGAAAAATTCTAACTTTCTCCTTTCAAGAAATAGCTTCCAAGACTCCTCGCGGCGGTGCTGGCAAGGGACAAGGCAAAGGGAAAGAACCTTTAGAGGTTGCTGCGGCTGATGTTCCCCGTCCGCCTGTTGACGTTCGGCCATCGGTAGTTGGTGAGTTTCATCATCCCGTTCCTGTATCATACATACGCCGACGTGCATGGGTTTAAGCCCTGAAGATGCGCTGAAGCTCTACTGCTGACGTGCATGGGTTTAAGCCCAGATGACGCGCCGAAGCTCCACTGCTGACGTACATGGGTTTAAGCCCAAATGATGCGCCGAAGCTCCACTACTGACGTGCATGGGTTTAAGCCCCAAAGATGTGCCAAAGCTCCACTGCTGATGCACATGGGTTTAAGCCCCAAAGATGCGCCGAAGCTCCACTACTGACGTACATGGGTTTAAGCCCCAAAGACGCGCCGAAGCTCCACTGCTGACGCGCATGGGTTTAAGCCCAGATGATGTGCCGAAGCTCCACTGGTGATGCGCATGGGTTTAATCCCAGATGATGCGTCGAAGCTCCATTTTTAGATGTGCATGAGCCTGATGTGCTTTTGTTGAGAGTGGGGCTCAGATTATTTTGTTGTTTGTAACATCCCTAAATCTTTGTCTTCTTTGTTGAAGATCAGTGTCGATGACTGTCCCACTCTTGAATGAAGTGCTTCTGGATGCTGCCCTCTGCCAGATGGGAGTAGATTATGATGAGGAGGTAATAAATACTGCTCGAGGTGCTATCATGCTGGATCAGCCTCCCGAAAGAATGACTCAAATCCGGGAACAACCGCATGGGTTCCTCAAACGGATGATGGAGCGTGGCATTTTGAAATCTGCCACTTCTGATAAAGTGACTTTCCTGAAGCCCGAGTTTCTGTTTGGAGACCGCCTTACTTCTATTGAAGCAAAGGTGTTGAAGGTCAAGAAAGATTGGTTCTTTACAGCAAGAGGAGTGCATATGACTGTTAAGCAACTTGAACGTCAATGGCCTTTGACGGCCTTCTGTCATCTTGCTTCCAAGAGAAGGATGTCTTGGGAATTAACCCCATCCCAGGAGGGAGCGGTGGCAGGTATCCTCAAGATCGACTCTACCTCCGATCAAAGGGATACTTTGGCCGCCGTGCGGTCTGGGCCATCTTTCACCTGGCGGACTCTTCGTCCTGGGAGCATTTACAGTAATGTTTCCATCAATACATTTCCCTTCGACGCTTCAACTTTTGCCAATCACATGCTGTTGATGGAGCGATCGTACCCGAAAGATGAATTTCGGGTAGAGGGTTGGTGTCATTATGTTGCCAAATGGGACAAGCTGACACTCTGGATGCTGTCACGGTTTCAAATCGAACTCCAAGAGATGGGGCTGACTGCCGTGATCCGTGCTACTCAGACAGGTGTTGACATCAACCGACATATGTTCCTCGCGCTCCTGGAGATGTTTAACACCCAGACCGGGACTTTCTATACTCCGGTGGGGGAGCTGGGACTCGCACTTCATGAAATGTACGAAGTGTCAAGGCTCCCTTGGGGGTCAGAACCTTATGAGGAATACTTTCCGACCAGCGAGGAGTTCCAAGTCCTGGGGGACAAAGCTGTCACGACCCGCACCCGCTTTTCCGGATACGAGACGTGTCCAAGCCAGCCTACGCCGCAGAGTCGGCGGTAGAACGCTGTCAAGACCGTAAGAATAAATGCTCAAGAAATAACGTTTGATGCTCATTCACATTTCTAAATTTATTACAACATTTACAATATTTAAATTAAAGAAAATACAGGTTCTCGTAATTAATGAAAATGAAACCACTGCTATCTATTTCTAGGTTGTCATCAGCATACCCAAGCCTTCCCCAGTGTTAAGTGTCACGCCCCGACTCACCGAATCGGTCGCCATCGCCTTGACTCGATATAAATCGATCCCTACGGGTCGGGACGTGATGCCGTACAAGTCTTTGATAGACTTGCACAAGGCAAGGATGTGCGCTTGGAAATTTCTTTTAGGCTCGACGCGTTGAAATTAAACAGTGCAGAGAGTTGAAAACATAGCATAGGAAGAAACTTAGCTTTTCATTCATAAACTTGCAAAATATGTGCAAGGTCATATTTACATTACATATGCCGTTGCGGCTACATCTTTGAAATACAAAAGAAAGCTATCGACAGCTACGCCTTGAAATAATCTTCGGCGTTCCATACATTCATGCCCCTTTATACATTTGAACAAAAGCCTTCGGTCTGAATTGGGCATCAAAATACTTCAAAATAGGAGAGCTTCGTGCCGCCTCCCGTTCTTCAGCTCCAGCTTAGTCTCGAGCTCCCGCAGCACGCTCGTTACCTGGGGAGTTGGGGGTTAGCACACTTGCTAGTGGATGGGACGAACCCACTCGTCTAAACCGACACTGCTTATTAAGGATTCAGGCATACGAAGTGATCTTTCTATTTAGAACTATATGAGTTGCAGTTCATATCGAAGGCACATTTTAAACGATAACAACATAACCCATTTAAAGGCATTCTTACCACGGCCGTGCTCCTTTCCTGCACAAAATATACATGATACTTACCACCTGCACAAGACAATAGGTGAGCATGCAATCTATCCTATATGCGGTCATTGGTGATATCGACACCAAGAAGGACGATTACGTAGCCTTGCGACGCGCCCTCCAGTCCAGGTAGCGAGCCTAACTGGAGGTCTCGCAATGCCTCGCGCCGAAGCACGATTTTCATAATTTCCTCCTAGGCCGATTCGGTCCCAGGGCCCCGGGTACCGTCTCGAGGAAAGCTCACCTTGTGCACAAGTCGTCCTTGACCATGCGAATGTATGAACAGTCATATATGTATGAAGTAAATTGCATAGCGTAACCATTATCAAATCACATAATCATTCCTACTCGCGCAAAGGTCCTTTCCCCCGAAACCGTACGTTCTGATTTAGCATCCCGTAGGCACCAAATTCTTCGAGGCATGATGTACCGCCACCAAGGTTTTCATAGTTGTGTTTTGCATGGCATGAAATATAGTCTATCTCTTTCTTAGTGTGAACCTATCGATTCAGAGTTTACTTTTCTAGGTTGATATATTATCCCGAGCTCTTGATCTTAGTGGCAAGCATACATCCCGTTAGCATCATCGATTTGAACGTTGAACTTTAAGAATTTAGTTGGCGGGAAGGAGTAGAAAAGAAGGGGCCGAAGAACCACCCACCTAAGGAGATTGCACCGAGAGTAGGAGAACGCTTCGCGACGGTCAAGCGTCAGTTACACGAACTCCTGCAATGGCACGAGCATCGAATTAGAACCCTTCCTTCAATCCTTCCTTCGAAATTCTCAAGGACGCATTCAGAAATCGACGCGAAAGCACACTATCAAATCCACGCAACAATACGTTCAGAAAGCCAAGAAAACCAATAAAACTAACGGCAGACGGGTTGCGTCGCTCCCTTTAGAGTTCCTTCGCCAAGACGTCGCCTACCGCATCTAGGACTTATTCCAACAGTAGTCGATCCATTAGTTGGAACGGTACTCATATCACTCGTCCAAATCGATTTTATTGATGCCATGGTTTTTGTATCCAAACTCGTCGCCGAGTCAGACTAGCCATCTATGTTCCCGACCATGTCTGACTTGGCACGAGCCTATTACATAGTGCTTCGCCCCAACGGGAGCGGGGCACTACATTAAGAGTGATCGCGGCTAAACCTGAAAAATGTTGGTTTCCAGTCAGGAATGGAACAAGTACACAAACCGACGACGATGCGAAAACACAATAGAATTAACAAGACATGAAAAAAACATATGAGATATCAAAACTGGTAAATAACTGATGACATAGCACGATAGAGAAGAAAATAAGGAAAAACTAATAAAAGACATCTATCTAGGTGGTGTGAAATATCCTTTCGACATGTGAATGGCTGGGGATAAAATTCGGCACACTGCACGTGTCGTGTGCAGCGGCTATCGTTCAAGAATAGACATATTAGAATATTTCTGGGTAGTCCACATGTATACTAAGATATTTTCCCTTTCGACAACTCCGTATGACGAGCGTGTTAACAAGCAGCAAGATATATGTATAAACATGAAATAAAAAGACTACTATGAATCGAAAGCAATCAGAAAGTGCACTTGCCTGAGGTCCTTAGCTGGAGAAACCAATAATACTATACCACTCAATGAGCCACAATCAGTCAACACACGCACGAGTCTCCAAATGCTAAAATAAACAGTACCAATGTTCTTAGAATAGTCAAATTAGCTAGGAATGCCTGTCCTTAAGTCCAATTCTGGACACAAGAAAAACGGTAATTTCGGACAAAAATGATGTCCGCCGTTGGACCCGCTTTGCACCGAAAAGCGTGCCAGAGTCAACGGTGTCTAAAGTCATCAAACTACATGTCTTCGGATCCGATTTTCCGATACGAACCCAATCGTATGTCCAGAGTTGGATTCCGGCGGGCCGTGCACAAAATCGCCCGTTGAGTCCAGAATGGTCTGATTAGCCTAGAGTTGATATAGAGTGGTTAGGAATTTGGGTTGTACGATTAATACGAACAAGACTTGATAAAAGGATCTATATGAATAAATATAATTATTTAGGAAATTAATTATAATATTTTTAAACTATGCTTTTATTATTCAAAATACTTTAATTAAATATTAGAAAATCTAGAGAAATAGTTTCTAGAGTAAAATCGATTTCTGTCAAGATATAGTTTTTGGTCAAGCCATAATTAATATTAATAATGATAACAATAAAATTGATGTTTTAATAAATCACAATAGCTATAAAACCCAGTTTTGACTCAAGCTCGAAACTACTATACTTTAGTTATCAAATTAATTTTAAGGGAAGATGTTACTCTATATTCGGTAAAACAGGAAATTAATAATAATACTAATATTTTAATTTAATACATAACCCATACTCTGATAAAATACTAAATTATTTTACCACTAAAACAAGACTTACTACTATACTAATACAAACAGCAGGGTTGAAAATTTAAATGAAGTATAACTTCATCCTTGTTCAGAGAGCCCACTACTTACTCTTCATAAAAAAAAACAAAAAAAAACAAAACAAATATAAACAGAAAAAGCACAGAGAGAGAAAGAGAGAGTTAAAAAATGGAAAGTGATGGAGAGAGGGAGAGGAATCGAAGAGAGGGGAACTCACCAGCGGCTCGCTGGCGGGGATGCGACCGCGCTCGGCGCACAGGCGCTGACGACGGAGGGTGACGCCGACTCACGCGGGTCCACTCGTGGCCGGTCGGTGCTTGACAACACCGATGTGGTCGGAGATCGAGGCGCTGCTCGTGGTCGCCGGCTACGGTCACGGAGGGGCGGCTCCAGCGGCGGAGGGCAGGCCTAGGGCTGGCGAAGCTCGGCGCGGTGGTGTGGATCCGGGGGCCGAAGAAGAGGTAGGTATGTGTGGGAAACAGCTGCCGGCGGGTGGCTCGCCGGCGCGAGGCGTAGATGAGGTCTCCATCTCCTTTTTCCCTCTTCTTTGTGGTTGTTTGCTGGTTGATGGCGGCGGTGGTTTTCAGGAGGTGGCCAGATACGGGTGATGGCGGGGATGATGGTGATGCCTTTGGTGGTGGTCGAGAGGGAGACAGGGGTTCGGCGGAGACTCATCCACGCGCGGCCCGGCCAGGAGCTCGGAAAGCATGGGCGTCGGAGGCGCGCGTGTGTGGTGGCCGGATATGAAGGTTAGGGATTTCCTCTTCCTTTCTATTTCTGGTGTGGCGTTGTGGGTGTGTCGATGATGTAGGCGGCGGTCGGGGGTTCTGTATACGCCGCACGTCGTTGTTTGTAATATTTGGAATAAGAATTTGATGGCACAGACACAATACACAGCATGTCTAGTTTGATGGTTGATGGCTATTGTTGGCTGTGATGGTTGGAGATGGTGGAGGGCTCGCGGGGTGGTGTGTCGATCGGGAGAGGAGGATTGGGAGATTTGCGTATCTGTAGTTGTACATATAGAGTTTTTTGCTTTAGCTATATACGAGGGATGGTAAAATTAGTTAGATTAGGATAGGCATGGGAATTCATATGGATCCCTAATGTTAATCTCTTTCTTTATTAAATCTTACCCTATATCTGCCTTCTCCCTTTCATTAAAAATTCAAAATAAGCACTCAAAACAATTAATCTAATCGAAGCCTATTAAGGATAACAATATCACTTTAAGTCAAAATCTTATCAAGGTTTAAATCTTATAACTCAAATTCAAACCAAATAATATTAAGTAAAAAATCAATCTAATCAATATATATATTAATGATTGAAAATACTTAAAATAAAATAGTTTAAAAATTGCATAATTGCGAATCACTCTTTCTTTATAAATGAATTACCAATTAAGAGACTAATATACATATTTATATATATATATATATATATATATATATATATATATATATATATATATATATATATATATATATATATATATATATATATACAACTAACTATATCAAACCAATTAAAATTTAAAAACCAAAAATTGAGTAATTTGATTATCATACTAATAAAGGATAACATAAAGTATATGCTCTTACAATTCCAAAATTTTGGCCAACCCTTTACCGGGGTAAAAGAAATAAATAATTATCATTTTAAAATCTCTTTTTGAGGTCAACCTTTGAAGGACCAATAATAGCGACATCTCTTACATTTTGAGTGGCAAAATTTGAGAAGAAATATTTCTATTTAACTAAATAGTAATGTCAACCTATTTAATTTAAGCTAGTTGTCGAAATAAAATAGTAGTAAAGTAACATTTATATGTTTCAAAGGAAAATTATTCCAAAATAAGAAAAATAATAAAAAAATTTAAAAAAATTGGGAAGAGGAGTTACAAAAGCTGAAGAGATGATGGCCGTCTTCAAGGAAGTGGCGAGTCATCATTACTATATGCAGAAGAGGGACAAGAGCGGGTCGCAACCTCATATGACCGCCTGGAGGGATTACGTCTTCAAGCAAGACAATGAGGATCCTTCTCAATTTACCACTCCGCCAGCGCTTTCCCGTAGCGAAGTGCTCTTCGAAATAAGCAGATTAGGTAAGAAGAATCCTCGGGTAAACGAGGATCGGGAGTCGGATGAACGCTCATATAGCTGTTTCTGGCACCTTACTCATCGGATGTCGTCGAAAGCAGTGTTAGCTGCATATCTGATGGTTTGGCTTCGGGATTACGTCTTCTCGGGCGGGTCAGGCTCCATAGAGAGGGTGACCCGAAACTTAATCCTGCCAGCAGTAAAGTTAGTTTTTGGTCGGCACCTGGCTCTACTCCCCGCGATGGTGTGTAACCTGCTGCGAGGTTTACGGGAGTTTGCGAGAAACGTGGTTCATGATCACGGTAGGAATGACAACTTTCCACGTGCCGAACTGCCATTTCACTATCTGATGGGGTGGTTAATTTTACACCATCCAAATGTAATGAGCCCGGGCTCGGAAGAAGATCATAGGGCCGGAGATGCATTCCTTCGCCGTTTCTGCCAGAGGAGCTGGTTGCATTCTGGCGTTCCTATTTGTAGGAAAGTTTTATCCCGCCTTCAGGGGTCGGAGATCACCAAAGTAGGTCCTGTCCTTTCGGGTTTTGAGGCCAATGAAGACTTGATGGATTCGGGTGAAGATGCCACCACTCTGCCTCCATGGGGATTCTGCTGGTTGTAAAGTATCCGGCCGCCTCATCTGTTGTACCGGAACAGGAACCAGTGTTACTTGGAGCCGTATTTAACGAGCCATTTTGCACGGCAATTTGGTTATGCTCAGTTGATGTTGGATAATCCTAGTATCAACCTGGGGTATACTGAAAGCTTGCTGGATGGTGCACGAGCTTGGCATTACTACAATGTCGGATGTACCGGAGTTTGCTTTACACTGCCCGTCCAGAATCCACGACCGCCGATTCTTTTCTCAGCCGCCAAATTTTACTGTGTTATGGCTGTCATGCCTCCCGGATATGATAGAGAGACCAGTCTTGTTGTAGGCACCCCGTTAGCGGTAACCGGGAACATATTGGCGAGGGCTCGATCGTACCGTCCGCCAGAGGTGGGTCATCGAGGTGCCCCTGCCGCATCCCCAGGGGGTCAGGTAGAATCCTCGGTTGATCAACCGAAAAGATGTACGGATACAGAGGCTGGCTCTTCTGCGTCAAAGAGGCAGAAGAAGGCATCGTCACCGACTGTGTCGTCAGACTCGACACCTACGGAGGTAAGGGTGTCCCATATAGTCCAATTCAGGATCCATATTTCGTGTGACTTATGCATTTTTTTTGTAGGAGCCGCTCAAAAGGAGACCCCGTACTCCAAAGTCTGGTGGCGGCAGGCTAAAGGAGATGGCAGGCTCATCTGAAGAGCACATTTCGTCGATTATGATGTCTCCCATGGAGAAGAATCCAGATGATGTCATTATTGGGGAGACTCCGGCATCTCCAGATTATGTTAGGAGGGAGGCTGAGGATGTAGCAGCTTCCGGGATAGTGCAAGCCGCCGTGGGGGCCTTAGACGTTGAGGGTCCTGCAGACACGGGGCTTGCTGATGATGAAGTGGGGTGGAGTTCGTTGTCTTCAGATGACGTTCCTCCAGAGATGCGTGAATCTGTTGCGGGGGCAACAGACGTGATTGCAACAGAGGAGAGGGTTGATTCCCCTCTTTTTCATGATGTGGGGAGGTCGGCTGTAGCATTACCGAGCCCTACCCCAGGCTCAGCAATGGGAGCTGAGGTGGCTGCCGACCGGGAGGTGGTGACAGATTTGGTCCTCGTGGAGGGATTCGATGATGAGGGGGAGACTCGTCTGCCGAGCCCGACCCCAGAAGACGCGCCCCGCCAAGAAACGGGAACTGATCCAGTTAGCTTGCCAGAGGAAGGCTCCGCGCTGGTTATAGATCGCGCCTCGGTGGTGGAGGAGGCAGCTCCGGATGCTAATAGTCCCTTTGAGCCGGGAAAGGGCAAGGGCTTGCTGATGCAAGAGCCCTCTGTTGCTTCTTCGACTTGGGGGGCGATATCGACGCCCCATCCAACTCCTTCTGTACTCTTGGCATCTGGCACTGGTAGCGGAATTCAAGTTCCTGGTGTGGAAGAGTCTGCTGAGGTCGATGTTCAAACTTTACAGATTGAGATCGGCGGGTCTTCTTCAGGTCCGCCATCCAGGGTAGCTCCTCCAACTCCTGCCATGACACCACAAGTGTTGGCGAATGCGGATGAGTACATGAAATTCATTATTGAGACAGTGTACAAGATGCTGCAGAAGGGTGTGTCGACAGTGATGAACACCAATGGGAGTTTCGCGATGGCAAAATCTATGGTGCTTCCACACATCAACCTGATACGTCTCCACCAGGGCCATGATCATATGGCCGAGATTCTGGAGGCCTCGGTGACTGAGCTGGATCAGTTGCTTTTCGAGTTTCAGCGTATCCAGCGGAATGATCTTTCTGCCCTGATAGACGCGGAAAATGAGAAGCTGATTGCTGAGATTGAGTCCTCTTATTAGGCCACCGTGGGTGTCTGGGAACGCGAAATGGCTGAGACTGAAGCTGCAGTGGAGCGGTTGTCTCAGTCTACGCAGGAGAAGGTGGAGTTGCGAACTGCGTTGGACGCTAGTATCGCGGAGGTTGATGCCCAGATTCGCCACCTTGAGGACCAGCGGGCCCGACTCCTATTAGATGCTGAGTGTGCCCAGGCTGAACATGTACCATTCAAGAAGAAGGAAGCAGCTTTTACCCACTAGGCTCTTACTCTGGCTCAGCAGCGACAGCAGCTGGATGAGAAGCATGAGGATGACACTTCTCCTGAGGCCATAGAGGCGATGCATCAAGAAGCCGAACGTCGGGTCCTGGCGACTGTGGAGACTCGAGCGACAGACTTGAGGCGTCGGATTGAAGAGCTTTCAGCCAACCCTCGGGATGTCTAGGGATTGTAGTCCCTTCTTTTTGTGTTTTTTTGCAACTCTTGCTGGGGAGGGTGTAATCTTTTACTCTCTTTTTTAGAATAAAGAAATCAAAAATTTTTGTGATGTGTTTATTTTTGCTGTCATGAACTTGATAATTTGTGTGGACCTATTATCTTTTGTGCACCTTGGTTTTTAGGTACAGATAGTAAGTTTGAGAGAACCAACATGTTTGCTCAGAGGTGATGTGGACGTGGCAAATATGGGATTCAAATGATGGAATCTTCCTACTCAGAGGTGTTATGGACATGGTAGGAATGACTCTGGGGGATACGCGGAACTACTCAGAGGTAATGTGGACGTGGAAGTTCTGCGATGAATGTACGGCAACGCAGGGGTTGTCTGTACGGGATGTTTACTCAGAGGTAATGTGGACGTGGTAAACATGATGGGTAGCGTAGTCTTACGGAGTGTAAGATTCCGCTTTGTAGGGCGTAGGGGGGACAACTCAGAGGTGATGTGGACGTGGTTGTCCTTCTACTGGAGAATGCTACGGAACAGCTGGGTTCCAGAAGCATCTGATTTTGTGGAAGGAAATTGTATGTGAATCCTGATAATTGGGTCCACTGATCCTTTGTGGAAGTACATGTCTGAAAAATGTCAAGAGTAGTACTTCTTTAGGAACTTGCCATTGATGGGCATCATGAACAAGTCCCTATTGGATTAGCGAGGCGGTAAGCACCGTTTGAGTATACCGTCTCTATGATGAAAGATCCTTCCCACTTGGGTTCGAACTTTTCTGGTGTCTTATGAGTCAACACCATCGGCCTCCTGACTACCAGAACCAGGTTGCCTACTTGGAAAGTCCTTTCCTTGACCTTCTTGTTGAAATCCTGTGATATACGGGCTTGGTAGAGTTCAATGCGTTGTTGAGCTAGGAGACGCTTTTTGTCAAGTGTCTCCAGTTCTCGCAGATGACGACGTTGATTGTCCTCTTCTGTGAGTTGGTTTGTGATTGCTACGCGGAGTGAGGGTATCTGGATCTCGAGAGGCAGTACCGCTTCGCTCCCGTAGACCAGGGAGAATGGTGTGTTGCCTGTCGGGGTCCGTACCGTTGTGCGGTAGGCCCAAAGGCATTCGCCGAGCTTTTCGTCCCAGTCGTATTTGTTGGATGACACGACCTTTTTGAGTAGCCTGACGATAGTCTTGTTGAACGCCTCGGCCAATCCGTTTGCTACCGGATTGTAGGCGGTTGAGGCCATATTTTGAATGCGATTCTTGTCACAGAATCTACTGAAAATATGGCTGATGAACTAAGAACCGTTATCGTGGATAATCCTCCGGGGTACCCCGAAACGGTAGATGACATGGTGCTTGATGAAGCTGATCACCCTAGAGCTCTTCACTTCCGCCAGTGGAACTGCTTCTGCCCATTTGGAGAAGTAGTCGGCGATGGCTAGGATAAAACGGTATCGCCTTGATGAAGGAGGGGTGATCGGTCCTACAATGTCCATGCCCCAAGCTTCGAAGGGCTAAGAGGCGACTGTAGGATGTAGTGGTTCTGACGGTGTATGGATGAAGTCTGCGTGAAGCTGGCACGCATGGCACTTTTTAGCATGGTCAACAGCGTCAGCGGCCATTGTTGGCCAGTAGTAGCCTATGCGTCGCAGTCGATCCTGCAACTTAGGGCCGGGTTGATGGGCTTCGCAGGTTCCATCGTGAGCTTCTCGAAGGGCTTCGGCTGCTTCTTTGTTTGACAGATATCGCAGGAGAAGTCCATCATAGGAGCGTCGGTACAGCATTTTAGTAGCTGTATCGTAGTAGAATCGAAGGGAGTGCCTCTTGACTGAGACAGCTTCTTTCGGGTCTTCTGGAAGAATTTCGTAGACAGCGAAGTCGATGAACGGGAACCTCCAGTCTCGGACATTAACACCAGCACTTGTTGACGTGGCATGGGCCACTTGTGAGCACAGGTTATTTTTAGGACAGACCAAGTCTCGACCAACTACCGTGACGTAGTGTTGAGTCCCGAGGGGTGCTGCTAATGAGGCTGCAAGGCCAGCCAGAGCGCCAGCCTCCAGATTTTGTAAATGAGGTGCATGTTCGATGAAGAACTTGGTGAAGGTTGAAATGATGTTCAATACAACTTCATGGTAAGGAACTAGATCTTCATGGCGAACTTCGTATTGCCCTCTGATCTGGTTTACGACGAGTTTTGAGTCGCCGTAGGCTTCCAGATGATCCACCCCCAACTGTCGTGCCAGCTGGAGTCCCATGATGAGAGCGTTGTACTCGGCAACATTGTTGGAGTACACCTTCGAAAGGGAATAGGCGTGCTGGATGACCAGTTGATCGGGGGAGACTAAGACTACCCCCACTCCTGCGATGATTTGGCCTTTGGGGCCTGTTTTTGAAGCGCCATCGAAAAATATGCACCAGACGGAGCTTTCTTCGGTGACGATAGATTCTTGGACCTCATCCGGGATGTCTTTATAGAGTCTGGAGGACTCCGGGATGGGGTGTGCAGCTAAAAAGTCGGCCAGAGCCTGACCCTTGACGGCTTTTTGTGGAACGAACACCATGTTGTATGGTGTTAGCAGGATCGCCCACGTAGCTAGCCGGGAATTTAATGACCCTGGCTTCGTCATGAGAACTCTGAGTGGATTGACTCGGGAGATGACATGAATCGTCTGGCCCGAGAAATAATGGCGAGTCTTCTGGATGGCAAATACCAATGCCAAGCACTCCTTTTCAACGGAGTTGTACCGGTGTTCGGCCTCGATCAGAGTTCTACTGAGGTAGTAGATAGCTTGCTTATAGCCTGTATCGCTGTTCTGAGCCAGCAGAGTGCCGAGGGTATGATCTATGGCACGGACGTAGAGGAAAAATGGTTTGCCGGCGACAGGTGCCACCAGGACTGGCGGGCTCGTCAAGTAAGCCTTGATGTCATCGAAAGCTTTTTGGCATTCCTCTGTCCAGACGTAAGAGACTCCTTTCTTCATGAGCTGAGTGAAGGGTTGACACTTTCTGAAGAGGTTTGCTATGAACCTCCGAATATATGCCAGACGTCCCTGCAGGCCTCGAAGTTCTCAGAGGTTCTTCGGAGGATCTATGTCCAGGATGGCGTTGGTCTTCTCGGGATCGACATGAATGTCTTCCGCCGTGATAATGAAGCCCAAGAACTTTCCGCTAAAAACTCCTAAGAAGGATTTAGCGGGGTTCATCTTGAGTTGATGCGCCCGCATGAGATCGAAGACTGTCATCAGGTCTTGAAGGTGATCTCCTTTGAGACGGCTCTTGACTACGATGTCGTCAACATAGCATTCGACTGTCTTGCGAATATGCTGACAGAAAATGGTGCTCATAGCTCATTGGTATGTGGCACCAACGTTCTTCAAGCCGAAGGACATCACTGTGTAGCAGAAAATGTCATTTGGAGTCCTGAATGATGTATGTTTTGCATCATCGGAGAACATCTTGATCTGTTTGTAGCCCGAATACCCGTCCATGAAAGACATGCATTCGAAGCCACATGTGTTGTCGATCATCACGTCGGTGATTGGAAGCGGGAATTCGTCCTTCGGGCAAGCGGAGTTGAGATCCCTGAAGTCGATACAGACTCGTATCTTTCCATTCTTCTTGGTGACAGGGACAACGTTGGCCACCCAATCCGGGTGTTGTTCTTCACGGATGAAGCCGCTGGTCAAGAGTTTATCCACCTCCTGATCGATGGCGTTCATGATGTCAGGACGAAAGCATCGCTGTTGTTGTTTGATAGGCTTGGCATCAGGTAAGATGTTAAGCCTATGCATCGTGATCTGGGGATCAAGACCCGACATATCTTCGTAGCTCCAAACGAAGACATCGATATACTCTTTAGCCAGCTGGATTAAAGTTTCTCGATCTTCTCCTTCTAGGCTTTTGCTGATGAAGATGGATTTGGAAGAAGATCCATCCCCAAGGTCGATCTGCTCGACTTCGTCTTCGGTAGGGGGTTCGCGTAATTCAAAACGAGACTCCCACTGTTCTTCCAGGCGTTGAGCCCATGGTTCTTCTTCGAAGAATCCTGGCGTTTGGTTTTCGCCTTCATCTTCTTGAAGTTGTGTAGATGTCATATTGGCTGATAGCACTCTCTTGAAGACTGAGCCGATACTGGTATCGGAATCCCAGGTTGATGCTTCGGATGAGTGAGAATGTTCTGCTTCTTCTGCCTCCAAACTCTCTAGAGTTGACGGCGGCGTGACATAGCCCACCCCCCGTTGAGTTCGATTATAGTAGTCTTGTGGCTTTCCTTTACGTGTTGGAAGCCGAAGAGGAAGACGTTGACCCTTGCCGTAGTTCAGGCCTTTGTTGCTTTTTAGGTCGTAACCCATCTTTTGGATGAGGTACTTTGCCTTGTCCGTGTACCGATAGACTTGTATTCTGCCGGTATCTGGTTCTGGTTCGAGTGGCGGGAGGTCTTGATGACGCTCAACTTTGCCGAAGATGATGGATTCTTCGTCTCGACTCCGCGGCGGGACTACAAAACAGACCCCTTGGGACGGGACTACTCGATTTACATGATAGACGGTCGTTATTTGTGTTTGCAACGACCGTAGAGTGTTATCTAATGTATACATGGCATTTCAATGTGGAAGACTAGAATAATTAAAAGACACTCTATTATTGATGAAACACGAGATTTTATCCTGCGGAATTATATTGTCCAGAGAGGGTACATCTACATCAGCAGAGATATATTCCCCTATCTCTTCATCTGTGAGTACCGGAATTGGATCGGAAGAGTCCACCACAGCTTTGATCCTGCGGTCCGAGAGGGATATGTGGGCCTTCTCCGGCAGCTTGGAAGATGGTTGCGGCGGCTTGCCCTTAAGGTGCACCTTCAGAGGTGCCTCAACTGTGCCTCCGGTGATGGATGCCTTCCCCTGTAGTTTTGCCACTAGGGGAGCCGATGTTTGAGGCGGCTTTTCCTTGAGTCGTATCTTCAGGGGAGCTTCAGGAGCAGTTGGTGCTTTCCCGGGTAGCTTGATGTTCATGGGAGGCAACTTCTGAGGCGGTTTGCCTTTGACTCGGATCTTCAAAGGAGCGTCGGAAGTCATCTTCGGCTCCATGTCCGGCTCTGCTGCCGTTTCTGCTTTATCGTCAGCATCATTGGCTTCCTCCTCGTCAGGTGACTTGTACAAGGAGGAATCAGTGAAGTAGGCTTCAACCCCTTTGAAAGGGTCAATGTCCGCGAACTCCGTCCGGATGACGTCGTTGGTGGACACGTACTTCATACATTGGTGGAGTGTGGATGGCACCACTATGTACTCATACAGCCATGGACGATCCAACAGGAGGTTGTAGTTAACGTCGACGTCCACGACATAACAAGTCACCTCAGTTCTGAGGTTACCGACATGGCACTTTAGTCGTATCTTGCCCAGTGGCTCGCTTTTGCTAGCATTGAAGCCACTGATTGTTGTGTTGGATGGCGCTAGTCGGTACATTGGGATCCCCAGTGTTGAGAGCAGCGTCTTCGGGATGATGCTGAGGAAAGACCCTGGATCGATCTGAATCCGCTTTACCTTGACAGAACCGATATAACCTGTATAATACAGCGGCTTGTTGTGTCGGTTGTGCTTGAGGAGCATGTCTTATTGGGTGAAGGTTATATTGGGGATAACCTCATCCGTACAATGATAGTGCGCACATGTAGTTGGGAGATCTTCAGGCTGCTTGACCAGACTAATGAAGGACTCAGCATCCTTCAAGGCTTCACAGAGAGCTTCGTGAGTGTCTTTGGAAAGACGAAGGAGCTCAAACAAAGAAAGGCGGGCATGAGTACTGGCAAGTTGTGCCAGTATGTCGAAGTTGTGGGGCTTGGCTAGCCCCGAAGCATTCTCCTTTTGCAGAGGCCTGTCGAAACGAGCCTCTATATTCTTCTGCTAATTAGTTGCTGGAGGCTTGGACGGACCCTCTTCTTCGGTAGCAGGGACGGTACAAGGAGGCACCACCTCGACGGCATCTTCGTCGGGTTGGGCATTCTGTTGTGAACGCGTTTGTACAGAAAGAGCCTCTTCTGCGGAGGAAGAGACCATACGGCAAGACTTGATCTTTCTGCCTTTGGTTTTGGAGGCAGAGCGTACCTCCGGTTGAGTAACCTCGAAGACGAGATCAGGGTAAACCCATAAGATCTCTCCCCGAGTTGTGGTGAGTGGGAAGAGTCCACTCACGTTGTCACGAGTAGGTGGTAAGTTACCACCTCCATTGTCGCCTTAGAGATAGGGACGACACCATCTTGTGTTGTAGTTGGCGGCAAGGTGCCGAACTGGAGTGACACCACGTTGGCCGAAATCGTCTTCTCCTCGTAGTCGACGGAGATAACATCCGCATTAATCATACGCTGGATGTAGTTTTTGAGGACGTAGCAGTCCTTGGTTGGATGTTCGACAAATCGATGGTAGTAACAGTACCTCGGATTATCCACTTTTCCAACCTCGTCCGGACGCTTCGGGTCCGACAACTTGATCTTGTCACCCTGCTTCAGTATCTCGAAGAGTTGCAGGGTGTCTTCATCGTTGAAAGTGTACACCTCATTTGGCCTTGGTGTAAGTGGAGGCTTCTGAGTAGGTGCTGATGCACCTTTTGAGGCATTGACAGTCAATGCCTGTTTCTCCTTCGTCTCTCGTCCGGGGTTGTTGGCTGCAGGCCGCTTTCCCTTGTCCTCAAAGGCAGAGAAACTAACTCCCAGAAGGCGAGCATTGGATGCCTTCTTTTCTGCTGCTTCGGCTTCGATGATCAAGGAACTCCAGTCGGAAGGAGTGGAGTTGAGCCAGAGTTTGACTGCAGGCAGGATGTTCATGCTGCAGGAGGAGAGGAGTGCGTGTTCTGGCATGCCCGGGGGCAGTCTGAAGCAGGCCTGTCGGAAGCGTTCGATGAATACTCGAACTGTTTTCTTCTCCTTCTGGCGTATCTCTATGAGAGACGCCATTGTCATGTCCTTCCCGCCGTTGTAGAAACGGTCGAAGAAAAGGCACGTCAAATCGTCGAAGGAAGATATGGAATTGTCGGGAAGGCTGCAGTACCAGTCGTACACCACTCCTTTCAGTGCGCCGACAAATATGCTGGTGAGTAGCGCGTCCTCCTTCGGCATATGTCCCGTTTAGGACTGGAAGTACGTCAAATAGCGACGTGGAGAGTCCTTCCCATCGTATGGCGTCAATGTTTGTGGGTTATATTTGGAAGGATAAACCACTTTATTCTATTCGAGGGGATAAGGTTGGGGGATGCACATCTTTTGGCGCTCCTCTTGTCTATTCTTGTACTCAAAGCGTTCGCGCAGGTCCCTGATCATCTCGACCACGTCTTCCGTGGAGCTGGGAGTCGGGGAAGGTGGTACCACCTGAAGTTGAGCATTTGAGGACTCCGACGTCCGAGGGGCTTCGCGACGATCCGTATCCAAGGATACCCGTTGAGGGGGTACACTTGACTCTCCATTGGCCCCTGGATCGGGACCGGTAGAAGGTGTCCTGGCCAAAGCTGACCGTATCTCAAACACTGCTTGAGTCAGTATTTGCATGGAGGCAGAGAGGGTTTTGAGTCCTCCCTCCAGGGTATCCATGCGCTGGACGAGGTCTAGTGGCGGCGCATCAGACTCGGTATCACCTCCAGCCATGTAGACTGTCATGACACGGCTGGAGTCGGATGGCTCAGTTGAGGCTTCGCTTTCGGCCTCGCTCTGCTGTAGAGGAGTTGTTGTTCCCGGAGTTTCATCTTGGCTACCCCCAGCTATGTTCCTGAGGACTTCTTCGTCTTCGAGACTTGGATCCGCAGGGGCTAGACTACCCCCAGCTAAGTTTTGGAGGACGCCTTCGTCTTCGAAAGAAGTATCCGTAAGGGCCTGATTACCCCCAGTCATGTCTTGAAGGACTTCTTCATCTTCGAGATGTAGGTCCACAGGGGCTAGACGACCCCCAGCTATGTCGGGGAGGCTGACTTCGCCCTGAGGATGAAGATCCACCCCAACTGTGCTTTGGAGGACACCCTCATTTTTGAAAGGAGGATAAACATGGGCTTGACTACCCCCAGCTTCCTCCAAGATCTTCTTCCTCCCCTGAGTGCCTTCGAACACTCCGGAGGACGAGACGGTTGTCTTGGTTTTCCTCGGTTGGCTCTTGGACGAGGAATTGCTAGTCGTCTTTCGGACTGACGAGGAGTTGGAGATTACATTGCATGAAACAACCTTTGGCTCCTCTTTTGTTGACACCTTCCCGAGGCAACGTCGGAGGGGTGTTGATGACTGCAGCCGCTGGAACAACGACTGTCTTGGTAGGACTACTGCCTTGCAACAATAGTTGATGGTGACTACAGCACAAGTGTGCCCTGTGAGGGGCGCATCGTGCTCGTCAGTTGACTCTCCTGATCGGCGCTTATGAGTGATGACGTTACACAGATCGTTGGAGGAGAGTGCCACCTTCGTACCCCCTTTAGGTGCATGGCAAGGCCAAGCGCCGGGGTGGTCAAGTAAATGTTGCGCCCCCTGAACCAACACCAAACAGGTGCTCAGATCAGTAGTAGGGGAACAACATTTGAAGTGACTTGAACGGACCTCAGATGCACAACCAGAGGAGGCGCGGGAGTTCAAGACCACTGGGTTTGCCTTGCTCGACATGGTTGCGAATGCAACAGATGCGCCCAAGTGAGACAAGGACTTTGAAGGTCGGCTCGTTTCTGGCGCAGAAGTACCTGAGTCGACCTTATACAGCTTACCATCAGTAGTGCGCATGATTGTGAGCACATGCTTCTGGCTTGCTGCTGGCATAGCACGTTTGGGACGCATGGCCCGTGCTGCCTTGGACTTCTTCGTACCAGACCGCTGGGGCACGTAGTACTCAAAATCCAAATTCTCTTTGCCACTACAGCGAGTGAGTCTGTTAAAGACAGAGACCTTCTGTGGCACATTCGAGGTGATTTGCGGGGCATTAGCCGTGCCCCTACTCCGTCGACGCATCTTCTTCGCCTGAGAGCGAGATGGCTGGGGAATGTAGTCAGCCGCACGTTTCCCCGAGAGATGCACTGCACCGGTAGGCGCATCTTAGTTTCTGAGGATGTCAGCAGGAAGAGAAGGCTGGATTGGCGCATCCCCTTCAGTGGTGGTGCCAGAGGCGTCGACCTTGCGCACCCAGATTTGGCGAGTCTTTTTCGGCTTCGGCAGCCACTTCGAATGGCTCGCACTGCCTTCAGAGATGAACTCCTCATAGCCTGTTGATTGAGACGTACGACCAGCATCATGTGGGAGGAGCCCACCTTCACGTCGTCGGATTACGACACAGCTTTCTCGGTGGAGGAGAAAGAGGTCCCCAGCAGAGTCGCCAGCTTGTTTGCCATTAAAATCTTTTGATGGAAATTTCAATACAAACATAACAGTGTTATAATATAGGACTTAGACGTAGTCCTAGGAGTACACTTTTGTTTATCTGGGTCCCTTGTGCCGATGGAGCGAGTAGTAATGCGTTGACTCCGTTGACGATCTGACGACGGTTCTCGGTTCTCTGAAGATCTGGGTTGCTCTGGATGCTGGAGCTTGCGGGGAGGAAGAAGACGTTGAGTGTCTGTATCTGCCTCGGTGGTTGTGCGACATCTCTGTCTGTCTATGTATGTTCGTCTCTGTGTGTGTGTAAGAAGGAAATGATCCCTCTATTTATAGTCTGCAGGCTGGCTGCTCGTGCGCGCATATGTAGGATGCGCCTGGACGAGGGGACGCTACGTGGTAATTGCTGATGGGGGTACATGGACGATGCTCCCTGATTGAGGAGTTGAATTCTTCATGCTGCTGTTGTGGGCTGGCACGTAGCAGGAGGAAGAATCTTTCTGTTGCTGAGATCTTGGATGAATCGAGTCAAAGGACACGTGTCGTAGGCCCATGGCTCGAAGATCTCGAATTTGATGGAGAATGATCTGGTAGGATGCGCCTGGGATTGGGCGCATGAGAAGACTTTGGCTCGTAACCTTTGGGAGTCACGAACAATTTATGGCGCATGGCTTTTGAGGCGCATGCAGAGCTTCAGTAGTGACTTTACTTCTGTCTTTAGAGATCAGAGAAAAGTCTAAGGCGCATGGCTTTTGAGGCGCATGCAGAGCTTCAGTAGTGACTTTACTTCTGTCTTTAGGGATCAGAGAAAAGTCTAAGGCATATGGCTTTTGAGGTGCATGCAGAGATTTAGGCGCATGGCTGCGGAGGTGCATGCGAGATGGTTCGGCGGCCACGTGGCTTGTAACCGCCGAAGGAAAGTAATAATGATGCTGACGTCGATGACGCTTCATTTTCTGAAAAAGCTGTCAACTGCAGTCTTTGGGGGACGTGCTGCCAACTCTGTCAGACTTCAGCATTTAATGTTCTTTGACAGGTGATGGGTTGTTGAGTGGGCGCATCGATCGGCGTTCCACTAGGCGCATGGAGCCGTATGGGGGCGCATGCTTGTGAAGCGCTTGGTGCTGAAGGGCGCGTCTGTGTGATGTGCGATCTGGCCGACGCATCCGCTCCGCTTGACACATCTTTTGGTGCGACTGTTACGTTCTTCTAGTGCTTTAAACAGCCATTTTTGACTTGGCTGAATTCGAAGCGTCAGGTTCATCCATTTAATGCAAATTCATTGCACGAGATTCGGAGAGCCATCTACTTGGCGTATGGGTTTGATTTGTCCGGCCTATAAATAGTGGCATGGAGAAAGTTTGCTTCTCGTTCTCTCACGTCCTCCCGAAATAAACTTGTTTGCTCGAGCACATTCTGTTGATGAGATGCTCCCGAAGGTGAAGATGCGACGCATTGTCTTTATTGATGCACTTGAAGGTGACTGTTACATCCAAAAGTCGGAGTCGAGGGCTTTCGAGGCAGGCGGAAGGTGCCTGTTGCATCCAAAGATTGGGATGCTCGAGTCTCGTCTCCGTTATGTGGAAAGAGCCGCGGATCGAAATTGCGGTGCTGCGGCTTTGGGGGCTCTTTCTTCTGTCAGAGTGGGTGTTGCCCATTCTGGTTGTGTTTAAAGCTGCTTCTTTGGCCGCGGTTTCGATTGCGGTCTTCCTTCGTCTTTGGAGGCTCTTTTGAAGCCTCTCCTGGCCATAGGTTAACTTGCGATTCTCTTCTCTTCCTCGATTTGGGGAGCTCTTCCTCCAGCTAGAGGGTTGATTGCCACCCTCGTTCTGCTTAATAAATGCTTCATTAGTCGAAGCATTTAGACGGCGGTGAGCCTGGCTGGAAGGGTGGCACATAACTGAGCTGCTGAAGGGATGCACATAACTGAGGATGCACATAACTGAGCTGCTGAAGGGATGCACATGACTGAGGATGCTGAAGGGATACGCCCGGCTGGGAGCGCATGGTGGGATGCGCCTGACTGAGAGCGCATGGTGAGATGCGCCTGTTCGAGAGCGCATGGTAAGATGCTGCGTCTAGCTGTAGACTTAGGGTCTTTTCTTTTTGTAGAAGTTCTCCTTTGTACAGCCCTTTTAAAGACATGTAATAGACTTTTATATGAAATAAAAATCTTCTTTTAATGTCTATATTCTTGTTTTGCTGTGTCAAAGTACTTTGTCTGAACTTGCTAGCGCATGTAGTATTTGGTGCACAGGATTTCTGATCGTAAAATTCCATGCTTCTACAGAGTTCATCAAATTGCGCTATATGCAAAGCATCAGATTGTGCCAATGCAACCCACATGCACAAAGTATCCAATTGTGCCAACACATCCACTTGCGCAAGACATCAGGTTGCGTTAACCCACTTACGCAAGGCATAGGTTGCGCTAACCCGCGTGCACAAGGTATCAGTTTGTGCTGGCTCAACTGACTTGCGCAAATCGATAGATTGTGCTGAACATCTGCCAGCGCTTTCCAACCGATTGTGCAAGCATATAGTTTTCATAAAAATGAAAAACTATTGTGTGTGTGCAACCAAAACCCTAAACAAAGCAGCACAATACCATCAATCTCTAAAAAGAGAGAGGTATGAAGGTTCGAAAATGTCAAGAACCCTAAAAAGGGTTTCGATCGAGTTTATCATCTACCTTGCAGTGCTGGGTGGCCAACTTCATGACGAGAGATTCGGGGCACAACCCGAGTCGAAGACTCAGCCTGAGCCTTGCCTTTCTCTGTTGCAGTTCGCTTGGGTGCCATTGCAATCGACGGCGGGAAGGAGGAGAAGTGGTCGGAATAGGAGAGAAGCTTTTATCTCTTCAGAAAGTCAAAAACAAGTAAAGGTTAACAGAATGAGAATGGAAACTATTTATAGTTTTCAGAAGGACAACAGTCACCTCAGATTGTGCCGCAAAAGTCGGAGCTGATTTCTCCAAACGCGCAGTCAGAGCGCCACTTGTGCAACTTGATTTTAAATTCGAAATTCAAAGTATTTCGAAACTTTGAATATTTTCAAATTTTAAAAACTTTGAAGGGGATCTTGTAGGTCCTAAAAATTAAGTTGCACCCATCAAGAAGACAATGAAAATCAAATTACGCACACTTCAATGAACTGCGCAGGAAGCAGATTGCGCAACAAATCAACTGCGCGAGGCCGAACCGCGCTAACATCTAAGCGCGCAATGCTGACATGGCAACGTCATCATTACCTGACATAAAATCAGATCTTCTGACAACTGACAGCCCGAAAAGCGAGGAGTCTGTTCGTTTCTCGAGCCGCGCCGCATTTGAGGACAGCTGTACAGCCAGCACAATCTGCCAGCCCAAACGAAGCGCAGTCTGTCAGATCCTCTTCAGCGCAGTTCGATCCAGCACAGTCTGAAGCTAGCGCAGTTTAAGAGGCACAATTCATCAAGATAACTGATATTTTATACGTGGCCTATATGCCATTAATTGCTCACCACGTGGCAACTGTCTGTACACGACCATGCGCATTTCAATCAAACAATGCCACGCGTCTAATACAGTTGAGCCACGATCGAGTAACTGCCATCGCTGTTCGCTGCTTGCGCAGTCCAATGCTTGCACAATCCAGCCTGCACAATTCAGAAATAACTACTAATTAGTTATTTTCCAGAACTCTATAAATAGAGTTTCAAGCCCTTCATTATCAACATCAGATCATTCATGATCATCAGAGAATTCAGGAGTTCTTGCCCAAGTGCTGATGCATTCTTCAGAGGCTATCGTCTTCACAGTTTATATCGTCCACGGGATAAAGCGATCATCTTCAGATCGGATTCCTATAGTTGTACTTTTCCAGAATTCAATTGTAATCTTCTTATAAAGTTTGTGAAATAAAAGAACTTTTATTTTTGCAAATACTTGTGTCGTGTCGGACACGCACTTGCGAGTGCACTGGGAGTGCACTGTGTGGGTTCAGCCGACTTTTTGGCACTGATACGTGTGTCGTGTCACTGATACACGTATCGTAGACCCATGTCAGGGTGTCAGGACCCTAGACCTAGACACGCTCGACAATGGGACACAAGTTCAGGGCTTGTGTCGTGTCATGTCACGTGCACGAGGTCGATGAACACGTGCACGACACTGTTTTCCTGTGCACTGTCCAGTTTCTATTTTCTTGTGTTTAATTCCATTTTAATTGTTTAAATTTATGATTAAATTATCATTTTAGATCTTGTACATGGTTAATAATCTCTATTAGTTGATTTTGCAAGATTGGATTGGGTTTTATTGAGTGTATGGAATATTTGATGCTGAGATTGGGTTTCAAATGTAAATGACTGATACCACATTATATTCAGTTTTTTCTAAACTTGAATCCATTCTAATCTATTTTAAATTGATGTTTTCAGCTGTCAAATGATCCCACATAATTGTTCGTTCATGATTAATTCGATTTACTTATTAGAATAGGATTATGATATGAGAATGGAATAATTGATAGTGAGTTGGGACCTTATGTATATGACTGATACATTCAAAACAATGATTTATTCTATATTAAACTGAGTTGATTTCCATTTCCTTTCCTAGAACTAATTGGAATGATTTCCCTTCCTTAATAATCTGTCGAATTGATTTCATTTCCTTTGTTAGTTCCATTACAAATTCACTGTCATTTAGTTTCCTTATGAACTGGCACATGATTCCTTAAACCTGAGAATAACTGAGTTCATTTCCATTCCTTTCCTAAACTGAAATTGAATGTTAATTCTCCATACATTCATTGGTTGTTTGGTTGATTGAATGATTGTTTCAATATTAAAACTGAGAATTAATTTCTCTTCCTTAAACCAAATATTGAGTGTTGATTCTCATACTTTGTGTTGGTAATGTTAGCTCACTGATTTCCAGGTTACACTACACTGCCATGCCACTGTTTCCATTTGACACTTCACTGTCATTCATATCATAACCCTCACACACACACACACACAGGTTTATACCATATACACTACACTGTTTCACACACAGGAATGACACTGTATACAGGAACCATGCCACATTCCTATACCATTCACAGTTTTTTCTGTTTTCCAGGATATCACACATTTGCCTAACACTCATTCCATGATAACACACACTCTTATGACACTTGTTACACTACACCATGTACTCTCATGTTACACACACACACACATTAACACAATGCTCATGTGCCCCTTTCCTATTCTTCTATGTATATACATATATTATATGTAACCTATATGTTAATGTGTATTACTATATTATATTATATAAATATATCAATATGTGTATTGTAATATGTGTGTATTATATTAGAAATATGTATTGACATGTGTTTATGTGATATATGGTTTGGCTTAGGCATGATACAGCCTATAACCTAGGACTCTTAGCCTATGGGTGTGGCTTGAATGCCAGTATAGAGTCTAGTTAGACTTGTATAGTCTAAAATTGATGTGTGCTTGCTAGAATAGACTAGTTAGACTAGTATAGACTTGTTTGACTTAGGTTTGACCTAGTTTGACTTCTAGGGTTGACCAGAGTTGACCAAGAGTTGACTTTGATCTAGATTGACCTAGATTCATATAGAATGCATTGAATTGCATCTTATTATCATTTTAGACTTATAGTGACTTGTGTTGTTCTATAGGAGACAGACACCACTCTTCGGACAGTAGATAATCTTCAGATACTCAGGATACATGCGAGTACATTCTCTAATCATTTTATATACTGTTAGAATTATTCTCCTGCTTTAAATTACTTTACTTGAAGCTGTCATGTTGGTCACACGGATTAGTACTATATGGATCCTTTCTTGAGATGTTATCCCCTCAGGGAGCATCGGATACTACATGTTCTGTGTGTTTCACTTACAATGTGTATCATTATGCTTCATGGTTCATTGAATCACTTGTGACATGTACTCTCATGATCACAGAGTCTTCCATGAATCCCCCATTTATGGGCATTCCTAGAATCCCCATTTATGGGACTATCATGTACCACCCTTCGGGGGCCGTTACATGAATCATAACATAACCTGGCTGGATCCTTGTATATTGATTGGGGGTACGGGAGAGTATAAGTGGACATGTAAATAATATCCAAGTAGTGTAGCATCAGAATCATTCCGTAGTATAGCATCAGAATCATCATATGCCATTCACATGTCTATATTATACTCTGACTCACTAGCCACTGTTACTTCTCTATTTATAGTAGATATTTTCATTACAGCTATCTCCTTTATATTCTGTACTTTCTCTCAGTTTCTTGTATCTTACTTTACTGCATGGTTATGTTTTCTAACCTGCTATGATCTGTTGAGATGTATTGTGCTCGCTCCGTCCTGATTGGGCACCGTTGATATGTTTACAGAGGACGAGGATGAGGCTGGTGTTGACACTTTTTATGGGACAGCTCTAGATGACACCTGTGATCCGAATTTCCAGCCGGATCCACTAGCTATAGAGACTGAGGCTCCCTAGTCTAGGTTTTTATTATTTCTGTCATTTGAGATCTGGATTGTATATGTTCTTTCATATTCTGTAGTTGAGACTTTGTATTTCTGGATGTTTGCTGGTTGTTATCTTAGACACTTAGACTCTTCTGATCATCTGTATTTCATTTTGAGTTCTATATCATATCGTGCTTCTTCTTTCTTAGTTGTGATTGAGTTTACATTCTGCTATGTTACCCCCATTCGGGAAGTATAAACTGCTTAGCATTATACTGTTAGATGCATGAGACCTAGGACAGCGTTCTACCGTCGACACTGCGGCATAGGCTGGACGTACCCACGTCTCGTGCCCTTACTCTAGGGTACGGGTCGTGACAGTTGTTTTCCTCGTTATCTAGTTTTATTGTGTTAGAATCTGTAGATTTTGATTCAGTATTTTATTTCAGTACTTTCAGTTTCAGTTTGTACTTCTCAATTGTTGAATAAAAGTTTTTAAATATTCGTAAATCATTGTTGTGACAAATACAAATAAATGTTGTTGTGAATACCTGTATATAGAACAACTTACTGCCGTCGTCTCACAACGGTGCAGGCTGGGCATGATCCGGTTCGACCCAATAATTTGGGATCGGGTCGTGACATATTTTTAGTGGTGGCCCATGCAGGTCTGAAACAATAACTTAGGTAAACATATCTATAAACAATTAGAATACTAGAACATTAATTTGTCATAACATAGGATCGGAATATACTATAAGTAAGTATTTTTGTTTGATTATAGACTGGTAGGATACCTTGCTTATGTATTGCATCCTAATCCTTCCAGAGTATGGCCAAAGGAAAGACCACCCGCTCCGGCCCTGCTGACGATGAGGTGTCATCTACCAATCACACCCCACCTCCTCAAGCACGCTCGGACCCTCCTCCTTTGCAGCTGACTGACCGTCCCCACGCTGTACCAGCACCCCGCCCCGTTTACGCTACTACAGCGTAAACGGCAGAACCAGCACCTCTACGAACTGAGCCGTAATCCCCTACGGTAGTGCCCGGACCAGCTGCCCCACCAGTACCGGTAGACCCCACCGAGCTCGTAGGCCTGCTACGAGGAGTACTGGAGGCCCAGAGAGCCCAAGCTGAAGCCCATCGCGAACAGACCGCGATCATGAGAGAAGGCATGGAGAATGCCCACAACGTGGCTATGGCTGCCCTCGAGAGAGGAGAACAGCTCAATCGAAACTAAGGCCTACTTATATAATGTCACGCCCCAGAACCAGAATACTGGAGAGCGGGGGAATGACTCAGCCAGCTACGTATTACGGGTAGATAAATACCGTATAATACGATCAATACTGTCTAACCAGACGAGGGGGTGCATATTACATGAAAGTCTTACTATGGTCATTTCACATCTATTGTCTCAATCATTCAAAGCAAGAAGCAAAAATAGAGAACATGTAAGATAAAGCAGTAAGGCGTCCCAAACGCTTAGTCAAAATGTTCTGGAAATCTGGCTTTACAAAATATAGCCAGATGGTATAGTAACATATACACAATTATTATCAGCTGCAGTCTGACTTAGTTACAATTATGCAAAAGTAAGAGCAAGACGATCCGACTAACATGTCGGTGCCAAACGGCTAAGTATAAAGTAAATAACAAAATGAGCGGTGAAGTAAGGAGCCCACTCGAGTCCTCCTGCGATCATTCCCCTAGTATTGACCATCTTGGAGGTAGAAGTAGGCTGGATCCTCGGGAACTGGCTCTAAATCTGGCCATGCAAAACCAGAGAGGTTAGACCTCTAATAGCAAGTACCATAAGGGAGCACGATATGAAGGACTAAACCAGTAAGTAAGAGAATATAATAATAGATCTCTGTTTTCCACTAGGATTCATATAACATCACGACACTTCGAACCAACCTCCCAACCAAACAAGGACAGAAGTTAGCTCGTCATGTCCTGACGTTCTGATCATCTCAGTTAGGCAACAGAGTAGGTACAGTACACAAACAAATCATCTTGAACGGCCAATCAACTACTACGGCTTGCTATTGTGAGTTCCAAGTTATCCTGGAATTATGCAAATAGGGATTCCTCAGTTCTTACTATGTGCGAGCAAGGCTAGTCTATCCAGTCAATCAATTGCGCCAATTATGTAGTTAGACGAGTCCCAGCGGGACGCCCGTCGTTATAGCATGTACAATAATATAAGCAGATACCGTTCCCTGCCCGTGTGACAGATTTACCGTATCTGTGGAAACCAGCCGGCCCGTCGGGCACTTAATAGTCTCAAGGGGGCTGCCATGTAAGAACTCGGGAATCCATTCTCTCCATGCCATCATTATTTTATTTAACTTAATAGTCCCTACGTTGAGTGAAGTTCCATGCCGTGGATCATGGTCATTCAAATGAGTACTTTCGTACGGGGTACGATATGCGCAACCCTACAACGATACCCGTACGGCTAGGTTGTAAGTTTTACATAGCGTGATGCAACAATCAAATCTGACCACGGAGTAATCATGCCTTGACCATAAAGTACACATGCTATTTTTATAAGATAAATAAATAATTAAACAAATAAATAAATAAATAATTTGAAGCCTGCATGTGCCTGTATGCCAATATTCGGGATTGGCTAATCGAGTACAATAGTTTATTACATGAACGTGTCTCATTCATTCAATTCAAGAAGACGACTAGCCAGTCTCTTAGTTCCAACTAGGAACGCATGATCAATTTAGTCAAGATAACCATTATTATCAATGGTATCAAGGCATGAAAGTCAATTAGTATTACATGGGGTCGAGTCTATAACTCTCAAGGTTAAGTTCCAGTCAATCTGGGTATCCATGAACCAATCAAGACATAAGGAGCATTCCATATAACAATCTGTATTAACAATATTAACATGTCATGATTTTCAAGTCCATGCCAAAAGGCTTAAGGGTATAATAGAAGAATTTGTCATGCCATCATTAAATGAATAGTTATAGAGCAAATAGAAACACCCTGGTTAAAAAGTCACGCCAGCAAGTCTAAGCTAAGGCCAAAAGTCACGCCAACAAGTCTAGTAGGAGTAAGTGTGAAAAGTGGTTCACGTTGGCATGCACAGTGTGAGCGTGAAGAATGATAAGAAATTCACGCACGTACAAGTGAGCGTAACTCAAAATTCACGCAGACACGTACAGACGGGTGCGTGACTAAAAATCCACGCTGACACGTAAGAACGTAAGCGTGACTAAAAATCCACGCACGCACAAGTAAGAACGTGAGCGTGACTAAAATCCACGCACGCACAAGTAAGAACGTGTGCGTGACTAAAATCCACGCACGCACAAGTGAGAACATGTGCGTGACTAAAATCCACGCACGTACAAGTAAGAACGTGTGCGTGACTAAAATCCACGCACGCATAAGTAAGAACGTGAGCGTGACTAAAATCCACGCTAACATGTAAGAACATAAGCGTGACTAAAAATCCACGCAGACACGTAAAGACGTGTGCGTGACTAAAATCTACGCTAACATGTAAGAACATGAGCGTGACTAAAAATCCACGCAGACATGTAAAGACGTGTGCGTGACTGAACCTGTTCCAAGCGAGAAGTGAAGTTCCCAGCCAGAAAACACGCTAAGTTGGGAGATCAGAACCCATGAAAAACCGAGAATACAACATCTTAGATCTAGCAAAAACCAGCCAAAGAAATCAAAAATGCCAAGTACTAAACTCTCTCAGGATCATGAGAGGAAGAGAAATGAACCATAAAAATGGTTCTCCAAGCAAGAAGCAAGATTTGCACTTGCCTGCTGTTATTGGTGGAGAGAGTGATGAGAAAGAAGAAGAAGTAGTAATGGAGAAGGATGAGAGTTATGAGGAGAGAGAATAAGAAGGGGGCTTAAATAGGAAGGGTGGTGGTAGGTAGGAGTTATTGGGCCGGGTTGAGCCAACATGAACCCGAAACCCTCCATGAACCCGAATCACAAGGCAAGACTAATAGCAGAGAATAACAGCAAGAAATAAAATACAGAAAATAAAATGCGGGAATAAAATTACAGGAAATAAAATACAGATAATATAATTAACATAAAATTAAAGGAATTTAAATACAAGATAATACATGATAAATACTAAATAAATATACATGAGTTGTATATGTATAAAAATACGCATTCTGGGAACGGGAAGTAACATGTAAACATAAATCTAAGTGTTAATTTATGTATCATTGAGGCCATTTAATTTGATAGGAGACATATTATTATGTGAAGGTCGGCACTATCGAGAACATTAAGAAGCATGACCCTCGACCCTTCATGGGAACCGAGGGAATCATCTATGCCGACGAATGGCTCGACGGCATGGAGCGTCTCCTCAGCGTCGCTCGACTACCCGACGACCTCCATGTCGAAGCAGTAGGACTCCAGCTGCGAGATGTAGCAAGCACCTGGTATCGGAATGAACCCCGACTCCAGGACAAGCAGCTTGACTGGGACAACTTCAAGAGGTTGTTCCGCAGGAAGTTCTTTCCAACATCAGAGTTGCAGGAGATGGAAAGATAGTTCCAGGATCTGAAGCAAGGAAACATGACGGTTGGCGAGTATGCGGCCGACTTAGACGCTTTGCCAAGAACTTGGTTGCTGACCCCACAAATCGTGCTGAAAGATTCAGGTATGGACTAAGGAAAGATATTCGCACCCCTGTGATCGCAGGCGGTGCCAAGACGTACAAGAAGATTCTGATACGAGCTTAGGATGTGGAGAAGAGCCAGCCTTTTCGTTCAAAAAGGGAGTATCCTGGAACTAGCAACTTCCAGGGTAACCAGAAGAGGTCCAACCACAACAACAACAGGCCTTCCCACCACCACCACCAGCACCATCAGGCAAGGACCAGTGACAGAGCGCCTGAGAAGCAGATCCCTGTCTGCGACTTCTGCAAGAGGCCAGGACATCAGGCGAACATCTGCAGGAAAAAACTGGGACATTGCCTAGTTTGTGGGTTTGCTACCCACCAAGTGAAGGACAGCACCACAGCATTCACCCGGACCGGAGCAACTCAGCAGAGAGCTCCTCTACCCACTCAACAACAATGGTTCGAGCAACATCAGCAGAAGACCGGGCGAGCTTTTGCCCTAGCAGCAGGCGAGCAAGAACCAGAACAGGAACCTACTGCTGATGTCATCACAGGTTCCATTTGTGTGTTTTTACACCCTGCTCTAGCATTATTTGATTCAGGTGCATCATACAGCTTTATATCATCAAAGTTCATTTCTGCACACCACCTAGTTACGGGATTTAGCAAGATGATAAGTAGAGTTATGACCGGTGGTGGACACATACCCATCACCGAGACATGTAACTGCCCTATAACTATTTCAGGCCACAAATTCTTAGCACCCTTACTTGTGATGCCCTTACCCAACTATGATATAGTCCTAGGGATGGACTGGTTAAGTGAGCAGCATGCGCTGATAGATTGTCACAGAGGATGTGTAATCTTCAGCCCACCAGGAGAATCGGAATTTAAAATCTCTCGAGCTCCGGAGGACATGAAGAGTGTTACCTACTCCTATATCACCGAAGAACCCGGGCCTCCTCACCCTATCATAGCAAAATTCATGGACGTCTTTCCAGATAGTCTTCCGGGATTGCCGCTAGACCGAGGTGTAGAATTCGCCATCGACCTAGTTTTCGGCTCTTTTCCTATTTCTCGGGGATGCTACAGAGTCAATCCCAAGGAGGCAAAGGAGATGAAGGACCAGATTGACGAACTGAAGGCCCAGAGATTTATCAGAGATGGAGCTTCACCCTGGGGAGCACCAGTTTTGTTCGTGCCCAAGAAGGATGGAACCGTACGGATGTGCATTGATTACCGGGCGCTGAACAACATCACCATCAAGAATAAGTACCCTCTGCCCCGGATAGATGACCTATTTGATCAACTGAGTAGAGCTAAGGTATTCTCGAAGATAGATCTCAGGTCTAGCTACCATCAAATCAAGGTCAGGAAGGAGGATATTCCAAAGACGGCATTCAACACCAAATATGGGTAATATAAATTTTTGGTCATGCCGTTTGGACTGACGAATGCCCCTGCAGTATTCATGAACCTTATGAACAAGGTCTTCCATGAATATCTGGATCAGTTTATTGTTGTCTTCATCAATGACATTCTAATCTACTCGAAGACCGAAGAAGAGCATGAAGAACACCTGAAGAAAGTTCTGGGAACTTTAAGGAAGAAGAAGCTCTATGGTAAGCTATCTAAATATGAATTCTTCTTAGACAAAGTTGATTTTCTAGGCCATGTCGTCACAGGGGAAGGAATTTTGGTGGATCCAATAAAGATAGCTGCTATTGAGAAGTGGACTGCACTAAGTTCAGTTGCAGAAATCAGAAGCTTCTTGGGCTTAGCTGGCTACTACCGAAAATTTGTAAAGGATTTCTCCAGGATTGCTGAGCCGATGACAAAGTTCACCAGGAAGAACGAAGAATTTGGTTGGTCTGAAGCTTGCCAGTCAGCATTTGAGGAACTGAAGAAGAGACTTACAACGGCACCGATACTTGCGCTACCCTCAGGAACCGGCGATTTCTCAATTTACAGTGATGCTTCCGGTAAAGGATTGGATTGTGTTCTTCAACAACATGGGAAAGTAATTGCTTACGTATCTAGGCAATTACGGACTCATGAGAAGAACTATCCCACGCATGATTTGGAGCTTGCAGCGGTTATATTTGCATTGAAGCTGTGGAAGCACTACCTCTATGGAGAGAGTGTGAAAATATTTACAGACCACAAAATTCTTAAATATTTTTTCACTCAGAAGGAGCTAAACATGCGACAGAGACGATAGCTGGAGCTGATGAAGGATTTCGACGTCAACCTGCAGTATCATCAAGAATGTTGTTGCAGATGGACTTATTCGATACCCGATGGCGATGTTCTTGACCAAGGAACGACACTTGCGGGAAGACATGAAAAAGCTTGGACTGTAGATTGTACCGCCCGAAGAATAAATAAAGAAACTGGGAAGAGAAGCCATTATACCAGGAGCTGATTCCTCAATGATGCAGTTGCAAGTGCGTTCAAGTCTAATGGACAGAGTCAAGGAGACACAATTCCAAGATGAGACGCTTTGCAAACTCAGAGATCAAGTTCTGGCAGGAACACTTGAAGGATTCTCAATCGCCAGCAACGGAGCACTGAAGCACGGTACGAGGCTTTGTGTACCAACTAGCGAACTAAGAAACGAGCTGATGCAAGAAGCGCACCAGTCGCAGTATTCCATACATCTAGGAGCTAACAAAATGTATCGGAATATGCGTACTATAGTGTGGTGGTACGGAATAAAAAAGAACGTATCCAGGTATATAGCTAGATGCTTAATTTGTCAACAAGTGAAAGATAGCAGACAGAGACCAGCAGGACTGTTGCAGCCGCTAGTATCACGACCCGTACCCGTTTTTTTTTTTAAACGGATACGAGACGTGTCCAAGCCAGCCTACGCCGCAGTGTCGGCGGTAGAACACTGTCATGGCCATGAAGATCAAACTCACAAATAATGCTCAATCACATAATTAATTTAATTTACAAAGATCACAAGTTTTATATTTGCAGAAAAATATAAACTTGTACAATATTGAATGACTATAACTTGACTATCTAACTAATCTTCTAGGCTCGTCTGCAAGTACACCCGAACTCCCCATGCTAAATGAATCAACGGCTAACCTGAAAAATATGGTTTCCAGTCAGGAATGGAACGAGCACAATTCACTGAATGCAATTTCAAATAAAGAAAATGACTATAAAACAAAGGTTAGACATCAATCATGAGTTTTGAAAATAACAGTAAAGCCGTAAAAAAAATCAATAGTAATAAATAGACCAATATACTTTCCACCGTTAGAAGTACATTTGATATGTGATCAGTCTGGGACACTACACCGCACGGTCTACGAGATCTACTTGCAGAATTTAAACAATGTCTACGAGATCTACTGCATAAATTAAACGAGGTCTACGAGATCTACTGTATAAGAGTAACAATGTCTACGAGATCTACTGCATAAAAGTAACAATGTCTACGAGATCTACTGCATAAAAGTAACAATGTCTACGAGATCTACTGCATGAAAGTAAACGAGGTCTACGGTCGGATCACACATCCTTGGTACTTCTCATTCCCGACTCAACAATTTATAATAGAAAAATAATCACATAACCAATGACCAATCAATGAAATATAGTGATAATCAATATCGAAATGCAGACAATAAACTGTACTCGCCTGTGGTCCTGTGCTGGTGAAACCGATGATCCAAATCACTCAATATACCACAATAGTCAAAACCCGTACAACAGTCCCCGGAAGCTGAAATAGACAATACCAATGATCTCAGAATAGTCAAATTAGCTAGGATTGCCTGTCCTTAAGTCCAATTCTGGACACAGGGGCAAAACGATAATTTCGGGTCAAAACGGTGTCCGCCGTTGGACCTGCTTTGCACCGAAAAGCGTGCCAGAGTCAACGGTCTCTAAAGTCGTCAAACTACATGTCTACGGATCTAGTTTTCCGATACGAACCCAACCGTATGTCCAAAGTTGGATTCCGGCAGGCCGTGCACAAAATCGCCCGTTGAGTGGGACCGTGGGGCCCATAAAACGACGTCGGATTCGACTGTCTCAGAATTGGACCAAACTTGGCATGCAGGACCAGAAAAATGATACGGTCCTGTTGGCGTAAGTTTCGTCTCGATCTGACGAGCGTGCACCAAGTTATAACTGAATTTGTATTGTACGGATACGGGGCGATTTCGACGGATACGCGTCGAATTCGTCGCGTACACGCGACCAATTTGAATTCCGTCAAAGCCCACACGATCACGAAACCGTTACGCAGCTTTCGACGCTTTTGGTTCGCGACCACGTCGGCCAGAATGGCGGGACGCACGTCGTGTGGAGGAATTTCTAGTTTTCGAAAACAGGTTTTTTACAAACTTTGGGTTCGAATATCTTTACATCCTGTGAATGAAAAATTAAACTAAAAGAAAGGATTTGAAGGGCTATATGTGGCCTATAAATACCATTCAGAAAAGTTTCTAGAATTTCTAACAGGTTGATCAGAATCAATCTCGAAACATGGGGTTTCGACTGTTTTAATACCCTATTTTCGGTGGGTTTTACGCCGACTTTGCGTCGATTTTACGGGGAATCTAACGCATGACGAGAGAATCTATTTAAAGGGAAAGGAAGGCCTATAGGTTGTGAGTTTACCAGAAAAGATGGGAGGCGAAACGATCCACGGTGCGCGACGAACAGTCGCTGCGAAGTCGGTTCGAGACACCACGATACTGCTGTCGTTCCTGCGCGCTGTCGCTCACACGCGCGCGGGGATTGCGGCTCTGTCGCCGCCGGCCAACGGCCGGCCGCCACGGCGGCGACGCAGGGGGACGCGCGCGCACACACGCGGGGATGGGGCGTCGAAGTTGGCGGCGCGGAATTAGGGTTTTGGTGTTGACGAATTCTCGGTCTCGCTCTCTCTCTCTCTCTTAAGTATTCGCACGGGGTGACTTGCTCGGGTTCGTGGGTTCACCGCCAACTGGGTTTGTCCCTGTGGGTTAGGACTCAGGATTGGGCTGGTTTTCTTATGCTGTTTGCTTCATTAACCCCTTTTTCTTATTTTATTTGCAATAACTAGTGTATCTATATAGTGTATATATATATTTATATATACAAATATACGTATACCTATATATATATATATTTATACATACAAATAAACGTAAACTTATATATATTTATATACATATATATATACCTGCGCATATACATTTATACACGTATACCCACACACGAGTACATATATATATCTTATACAAAATACAAAGTCATCTATATATTTCTATATATACCCATGCACACATATACAGATATATTTTATATGTCTATATACACATAAATACATATGCATATATATATTTTATATATATATATATATATATATATATATATATATATATATATATATATATATATATATATATATATATATATATATATATATATATACATACTTATACAAATATATAATATCTATTTATATATACGTATACCCATACACACATGTATACTATATTTATATATATACACATATTCACGTATAATGTATATATTTATATATACATACATTCACCTTCACACATATATAATATTTATATAACAATAGAATAATATAACCAATAAATAATAATATCAAATAACAACTCCAATATAATAATAATGATAATAATAAAATAACGAAATTTAATATACCAATAATAGGCATTTCATCTACTTGAAATATGTCTGCATGGAAACTTTGTGTACACTGGATGGCAACATGGCTCGGTCTCAGTTCGGATCCAGTCCGGGCTAGAAATGGCATAGCTGGTCACTCGACGTCAAATAATATTAATAATAAATAATAAGAAGAATAATAATAAATAATCCCAAAATATTTAAGGAAATTTCGGGAAGGGAGGCTACAAATCTACCCACCTTAAAAATAATTTCGTCCTCGAAATTCTAACTCGTAATCATGCTAAAAATTCGAACATAAATAATTAATAAAAATAAATAAATAAATCCACTATTGCCACAATATCCTCGAATTTTAATTTCTCAGAAATATTTATATCTTCCTCTTTGCCATTTCGTAACTACGAATCATCGGGGACTTCTACCCACCTTTGGTCACACTACTCCTCAAGCTAACATCACATAATCTTCTAACTAGTTGCTAACAATCCTACCAACAGATATCTAGGCATCTGGTTTCTAAAAATCCTCTCGTATCTATCAAGCAACCCAAAAACTTAACAAGCAATTTATACAAGTAGCTAAGAATATTGGCAAACTCTAGTAAGCATGACCATTCGTCGCTAGGAAGTAGGAAGGTCATGAAAATAAAAATAAAAATAAAAATAATCAAGAATAAATATGAATTTCAAGAATGGTAGAAAGTATCCAAGGATACCGACAGAAAGAGTGTTCATGAACCTATAGTCTTACTCACTAGATTGGGTTACTCTAGTCCAGTCATTTGCTACGTCGAAGAGCCCTTCGTTACTTAGAGTGGCCTGCAATCAGTGCAATACAGAAATCTCGTTCTCAAAATTCTAATTCAAACAAAGTTTTGTAAAGGAACGAAATTTGAGAAATCAAGCTTGTGATCTTTCCTGTGGTTATTTAAACACACGAGTAAGGATTATAAATACAATACAAGATCGTATTGCGACTTCTAGGTAGATGGAAAAAATTACGAATGACTTCACTTTCTAAGAAGGGGAGACAACAAAATGGTTATAGGGACCTATTCCAAACAGTTCGATTTTTATAGACCAACTTTGGGGGTTTGTCTGGAGGGGTTTTACTGGCCTTAATAGATTTCCTATTTTAGATATCACTCGTTGGTTGGATGAACCTTGGGTCTCAATCTATTTGGACTGAACAAGATCCCCAGATAAACTATTTCTACTAGATTAGGATGGCCTGGAACAGGTTTCTGCCCAAGGAGTTGAGCCAGCTGCTCGTCAGGTTGGTTAGCTAGGTCCTTCAAGCCCAAGATTCGCCTTCAGTGACTTTTGTGTTTAAGTAGCACGAGAAGACACATTTATGTGGCACACTAGTGACATGCGCGTAGTGGGCTTTGAGTCGATCACAACTACATATTGGGTCGAAGGAATTGAGTCACGGTTGAGCCTCTAATGGAAGTCGGGAAACCTACCGCTATTATGGTAAGGGTTATAGCTAGTCCTTTTTACCTGAAAGTCGTACCATAAATATATAGTTCAAGGGGACGGGCTTGAGTGGGACATGATATACCTAGATGAATGTGGACTCATCTAGAACTTGCATATAAAATTTGTTGGAAGATAACAGCTGGTCTTGTGCTCCGAATATTAGTGACACGGCCGTGGACACAAAATGATCTAAATGGAAAGTGGGAGTCTATAGGCACTAACTATCATTCTAATAAAATTTACTATAATCAATCGGTGTTTCTCGTACATCCTAAATTGTAGGAGGCTTACAGTCTACCCACCTTAAAAATAGGATATTGTCTTACGAATATTGAGGTTAGAGGGTTCCCAAAGTCCGAATACTGTACCTCGACTCTTTGTTATAGGGAATGAGGCACGGCGTATCGGGATACGGTAGATGTAAGTCAAGTCAATGATCATTCCTCAATAAATGAGAAACGAGGGTGTATAATAACACATGGTCGATAACATAGAGGAACATACCCATCCATAGTGTACAAGAGTTATCGACGGGGGTAACCAGCTCTAAGGCACAAAATTTCTACCACCGAGTCGTGAATTTCCATTTGTGTCAACCCGCCAGACTATCGTCACAAGAGTCGTAGTGATCGTGTATTGCTGTTGACAATTGGTAGACAGGGTATTTAAGCTATGGTATTGGCTAAGCTGGTGACTGAGGTGTTCCAACACTAGTTAGGTCTTAATATCAAACATTTACGTAACTAGAGTAATATTTGTTGTAAACCAATCTCGGGAGGAGTGTCATGGTAAATGATTACCCTATTGTCCACTCATCTCAGGTCTAACTGTAGCTTCGGTCGAGAAAGGGTTGGTTCAAGGCTTAAGGGTTGCTAGTTAAGACAGGCTTCCTGCAATAATTAGAGACTCGCAACCTTTGGTCTCTAAAGAATAGGTAGTCTTCTAGGTAGGTATTTCGACTAAGGGTAAAACCTTAATCATTCACAAATTCGAATGGCTAGAAGGTCTTAATAGTAGTTTGAGGGTCGAGAGGAGAACGAGTAACTTAGTCATATGACTAATCGATGGTAGCTACACTTGTGTATACCACTACCATAGCCATGGGGATATGCGGTATCTCTCTACCAATTACGAGCTTCTGCCTTTTCGAACCAGTGAAAGACAAAAACCATAAGAGTTCAAGAAGGATGTTACTGAATACAATCACGTGATTCAAGGACGAACGTAAAATTCAAGAGGAATTGTCAAAGCAGTCGCGGATGAGATCCTAGATACCTATATATCTCCATCCACGTAGTGCAATTAAACGAAGAGCGAACCAAATGCATCATGGTTGATCAGACCATAATACACTGATTCTGATTAGACAATAAATTAGCAGGCGTCCCCACTAAACATATGCCTCAAATCAAGCTCGAGAACATAGTGAGCTTGCAAACTAAGCTGTGACAGTAGCGTTGGTCAAGATAGTCAAACTGTAAGTAGGCGAGATTTTTGGAAGAAGGAAAATAAGAAGTTCGAGTTTTGAGAGAGTCAAATCCTTACCTGGTGTTCTTGCTTATACAATCTTCCTACACTCTTACTATCCCTAAAGTCTTGGTCAACTACAACATAGTTTTAGCAAAGTTCTATAACCTATGATCCTCCAAATAATTTTATTTCTATGGGTTGTGCCTCGCCAGTGCACTGCTGGCTGCAGTGAACCCATATTCTCCACTAAATAATTGACGACAGTGCGCTGCTGCCTAAACTTTATGGGTTAACTAATATTCCTCTAAAAATCCATGAGCTTCTAGAGGTTCAAATAAGTTGACTAAAATAGAGCGTAGGTATTTGTTCTATCAGTCACAACACTTAAAATAAAAGCTTTAACATGAAGGAAATGACTAAGGACAAAAGAAATACTAACACTAAACACTATAGTATCTATTTTATTTGTATTTCAATGGTTGTGGGAGAATCTCAAACCAATTTGCTTCGAGATTCGCACACGAATTATAGAATCAGAAATTATAAATTAAATCTTTACAGCGAAAGAGAATTTAAACAGACAATTCTAACTCATGGAATGATGTTTATATCTAATAGAGCAAAAGATAATTGAACAGATTATCAAGGTGAAGGCCTAACAAACCAAGCGAATAGTGGATCCACATGGGATCATAATATCATATCAAAAGTAATGGTGTACCTGTAGGGATCTAGCAAGCTATATAAATTTAATAATTCTGAATAGCATGTCCTATCTAACAACCTTAACTACCCAATCGGTCAATTTGAACAAGGGACTCCTAGTCCTAGTCATTCTCTTAAATTAAATTAATTTCTAATTCGTGAATGAGCATTTCTAGTCGCAGGCTCGTAATAGTACAACTAACTTAAGTACTATCACGAGTTCGCGTGATTTGCAAAGACAGACCTGCATGGGCCACCAAAAAAAACTTGTCACGACCCGTACCTATTTTTTTTTAAAACGGATACGAGACGTGTCCAAGCCAGCCTACGCCGCAGTGTCGGCGGTAGAACGCTGTCACGGCCATGAAGATCAAACTCATAAATAATGCTCAATCACATAATTAATTTAATTTACAAAGATCACAAGTTTTACATTTGCAGAAAAATATAAACTTGTACAATATTGAATGACTATAACTTGACTATCTAACTAATCTTCTAGGCTCGTCTGCAAGTACACCCGAACTCCCCATGCTAAATGAATCAACGACTAACCTAAAAAATATGGTTTTCAGTCAGGAATGGAACGAGCACAATTCACTGAATGCAATTTCAAATAAAGAAAATGACTATAAAACAAAGGTTAGACATCAATCATGAGTTTTGAAAATAACAGTAAAGCCGTAAGAAAAATCAATAGTAATAAATAGACCAATATACTTTCCACCGTTAGAAGTACCTTTGATATGTGATCAGTCTGGAATACTACACCGCACGGTCTACGAGTTCTACTTGCAGAATTTAAACAATGTCTACGAGATCTACTGCATAAAGTAAACGAGGTCTACGAGATCTACTGCATAAGAGTAACAATGTCTACGAGATCTACTGCATAAAAGTAACAATGTCTACGAGATCTACTGCATAAAAGAAACAATGTCTACGAGATCTACTGCATAAAAGTAACAATGTCTACGAGATCTACTGCATGAAAGTAAACGAGGTCTACGGTCGGATCACACATCCTTGGTACTTCTCATTCCCGACTCAACAATTTATAATAAAAAAATAATCACATAACCAATGACCAATCAATGAAATATAGTGATAATTAATATCGAAATGCAGACAATAAACTGTACTCGCCTGTGGTCCTGTGCTGGTGAAACCGATGATCCAAATCACTCAATATACCACAATAGTCAAACCCCGTACAACAGTCCCCGAAAGCTGAAATAGACAATACCAATGATCTCAGAATAGTCAAATTAGCTAGGATTGCATGTCCTTAAGTCCAATTCTGGATACAGGGGCAAAACGGTAATTTCGGGTCAAAACAGTATCCGCCGTTGGACCTGCTTTGCACCGAAAAGCGTGCCAGAGCCAACGGTCTCTAAAGTCATCAAACTATATGTCTACGGATCCAGTTTTCTGATACGAACCCAACCGTATGTCCAAAGTTGGATTCCGGCGGGCCGTGCACAAAATTGCCCGTTGAGTGGGACCGTGGGGCCCAAAAAACGACGTCGGATTCGACTGTCTCAGAATTGGACCAAACTTGTCATGCAGGATCAGAAAAATGATACGGTCCTGTTGGCACAAGTTTTGTCTCGATCTGACGAGCGTGCACCAAGTTATGACTGAATTTGCATTGTACGGATACGGGGCGATTTCGACGGATATGCTTCGAATTCGTCGCGTACACGCGACCAATTTGAATTCCGTCAAAGCCCACACGACCACGAAACCGTTACGCAGCTTTTGATGCTTTCGGTTCACGACCATGTCGGCCAGAATGGCGGGACGCACGTCGTGTGGAGGAATTTCTAGTTTTCGAAAACAGGTTTTTCACAAACTTTGGGTTCGAATATCTTTACATCCTGTGAATGAAAAATTAAACTAAAAGAAAGGATTTGAAGGGCTACATGTGGCCTAAAAATACCATTCAAAAAAGTTTCTAGAATTTCTAACAGGTTGATCAGAATCAATCTCGAAACATGGGGTTTCGACTGTTTTAATACCCTGTTTCGGTGGGTTTTACGCCGACTTTGCGTCGATTTTGCGGGGAATCTAACGCATGACGAGAGAATCTATTTAAAGGGAAAGGAAGGCCTATAGGTTGTGAGTTTACCAGAGAAGACGGGAGGCGAAACGATCCACGGTGCGCGACGAACAGTCGCTGCGAAGTCGGTTCGAGACACCACGATACTGCTGTCGTTCCTGCGCGCTGTCGCTCACGCGCGCACGGGGATTGCGGCTCTGTCACCGCCGGCCAACGGCCGGCCGCCACGGCGGCGACGCGGGGGGACGCGCGCGGCGCACACGCGGGGATGGGGCGTCGAAGTTGGCGGCACGGAATTAGGGTTTTGGTGTTGACGAATTCTCGGTCTCGCTCTCTCTCTCTCTCTCTCTTAAGTATTCGCGCGGGGTGACTTGCTCGGGTTCGTGGGTTCACCGCCAACTGGGTTTGTCCCTGTGGGTTAGGACTCGGGATTGGGCTGGTTTTGTTATGTTGTTTGCTTCATTAACCCCTTTTTTTTATTTTATTTGCAATAACTAGTGTATCTATATAGTGTATATATATATTTATATATACAAATATACGTATACCTATATATATACATTTATACATACAAATAAATGTATACTTATATATATTTATATATATATACCTGCGCATATACATTATACACGTATACCCACACACGAGTACATATATATATCTTATACAAAATACATAGTCATCTATATATTTATATATATACCCATGCACACATATACAGATATATTTTATATGTCTATATACACATAAATACATATGCATATATATATTTTATATATATATATATATATATATATATATATATATATATATATATATATATATATATATATATATATAAAATATATATATATATATATATATATATATATATATATATATATATACATACTTATACAAATATATAATATCTATTTATATATACGTATACCCATACACAAATGTATACTATATTTATATATATACACATATACACGTATAATGTATATATTTATATATGCATACATTCACCTTCACACATATATAATATTTATATAACAATAGAATAATATAACCAATAAATAATAATATCAAATAACAACTCCAATATAATAATAATGATAATAATAAAATAACGAAATTTAATATACCAATAATAGGCATTTTATCTACTTGAAATATGTCTACATGGAAACTTTGTGTACACTGGATGGCAACATGGCTCGGTCTCAGTTCGGATCCAGTCCGGGCTAGAAATGGCATAGCTGGTCACTCGACGTCAAATAATATTAATAATAAATAATAGTAAGAATAATAATAAATAATCCCAAAATATTTAAGAAAATTTCGGGAAGGGAGGCTACAGCTAGACATCTCGGAGTGGAAATGGGAACACTTGACGATGGATTTTGCGACAGGACTGCCTCGAACTCAAGGAAGGAAGGATGCCATTTGGGTTATCGTGGACCGACTGACGAAGTCAGCCCACTTCATTCCTTTCAAGATGGGCCTATCCACCGAGAAGTTGGCGGCATTGTACATTCGGCACATCTACCGGATTCATGGAGTTTCGATAAGTATCATATCTGACAGGAATACCAGATTCACCTCTCACTTCTGGAAGAGCTTGCACGACAGTTTGGGAACACAACTGAAGTTCAGCACCGCATACCATCCCCAGACTGACGAACAATCGGAAAGAACAATCCAGACGCTAGAGGACATGCTGAGATCTTGCATTTTGGAATTTGGAGGGTCTTGGGAAGACCATTTGTACTTGGTAGAGTTCTCCTATAACAACAGCTACCAAGCTAGTATCGGTATGACTCCGTTCGAGACACTTTATGGACGTCGTTGCCGCACCCCACTTGCTTGGGACGACATAGGAGAAAGGGTATTGCTTGGACCTGAGATGGTGACCGATGCAGCAGAGAAGGTAAGGATGATCAGAGACAAGCTCAGGATTGCCCAGGACAGACAGAAGCATTAGGCCGATAGCAGCCGACGGCCGTTGGAGTTTGAAGAAGGAGACAGTGTGTTCGTAAAGATCTCCCCTACCAGAGGAACCATCTGTTTCGGCAGAGCAGGAAAGCTAAGCCCCAGGTATATCAGTCCTTTTGAAGTACTGAACAGGATTGGACAAGTAGCTTATCGGCTGGCTCTATCCCCAAGTCTTGAAGACGTCCACAACGTCTTCCATGTTTTGCAGCTGAGATGCTACATCCCAGACCCGAGCCACATCTTGGATCATTAGGAGCTGGAGATTGGACCCAGCCTCACAGTGCCAGAGAAGCCAGTGGCAATATTAGATAGGGGAGAGAAGAGAACCAGGAACCCTGTAACGTCGATAGTCAGGGTAATGTGGCGGCACAACTTCCCAGGCGAGTCTACCTGGAAGCGAGAAGATACGATACGGGAGCAGTATCCGTATCTGTTTGAATCTTGAGGTAATTTTCTAACCCTATCCTTTAATTTCGAGGACAAAATTTTCTAAGGAGGAAAGGTTGTAAAATCCTGATTTTTAGAATTATTGGATTTTCGTCAGTTGTTGAGTTTCTGTTGCAGCAGTGTTCCGTAGTTAGATAATTAGTTTAGTTATTATTATTATTGTTATTATTATAGTCGGATCAGGAAAACATTATTTTAAAAAATTAATTACTGGATTTTTGTTTGTGGCACAGTCTCGATCCCGTGTCCGGGGTCCGACCCCGAACTCGAACCCGACTTCTGTTTCCTAAACCCAACCTTGATCTTTTCTTTTAAAAAATCCTGACTTTTTTATATATAATGGCAGGAAGAAAAAATAAAAAAAAATATCCTAAGACTATTTCCTTTCATCCCCCCAAACTTTCCACCAGACCAGCACCCCCACACGTCCCCACGTTCTCCTCACTTCACTCTCCTTAAGACACTCTCCGTCACCTCAAGAATTAACATATAACCCACAAACCACCAGCACTCTCTTCCACCCCTACTTTTCTTTCTCCCCTCACTGCCACTCCACTTCTTCCCCATCTTTTCCCCAAGCTCCGGCCTTCCCCATGTTGTGCCGCCCGGCCAGATCCACCTCTGCCCGAGCCCACCTCCGCCCGAGCCCCGCCGTGCCCGCCCGGCCAGCGCTTCCCGGCGTGCCCCGAGCTCCGGCCGACCCTCCGGAGCCTCGCCTCCGCCCGTCCGCGACCCGCCGGCCGTCATGTCTCGCACGCCCCATCCGCAGACCTCGTCCCGCTCGGCCGCCCTCCGTCGCCGCCCCCTTCTAGCGCACCCAGACCAGTCGGCCACAAGCCGCGGTTCCCCCGGCTCGTCCCGAGCCAAGCCGCTGTGCCCTGACCGTCCCTGACGCGCTGTCCGCTGTTCGGACGCTGTCCGGCGTATTCCCTGCCGCCAGAGCAGATGTTCGCTCTCCGCGTGGATCTGGACGCTAATCCAACATTTTCGAGTTTATCCCGCGGCTCCCCGACCAACGAATATTGGGTAAATTTTGTTAATCATAGTAGTTCGTCCCTCCCAGTCAATGATGACGTGGTCCCGACCCTGTTTCGGGGATCGGCTTTAGTTTAATTGCGTTAGGGGATACATTTTGGTTACGTCGCGACGTAGTTTATTTTGGTGAACATTAATCGGTGCTGAGTGTTCATTCTTTTTAGTTGGATCTTTATTTAGTTTGTTAGTTGATCCTTTAGTTTGGATCATTCTTTGTATCCTGTGGTTTATTTTCCTTGGGTGAATTATTTTTCTTAGCTGATTTTAGTTTGAATCTTTATTTAGTATGTCATGTTCATTCTCAAAGATGGGACATTATTCAGTATGCTGTGGCTTAGTTTTTGGTAGGTTATTCACTTCTTTGGCGCTGTGGTTGACTCCCTGGTTTGGGACGTTGTTTTGGATGTGGATCGGTACCGCCTAAGTAGCTAGATCGTCCTAGTTACAGAGGAGGTGCTGCCCAATTTTTTAAATGTTTTTAAAATATTATTTTAGTAAGCAAAACCTATTTCCAAAACCCCGACCTTTGCAAATGGTTTATAAAAAAATTATTTCATTGGTTTCTGATTTGGTTTTAAGTGTTGGTTGGTTAGTTTTCTGTATCCCCGTCAGGCGACGACCGTATCGGTCGGATGAGCCTCGGCGACACGCAAACGTTACAGGAAATTCCTGTACGTTGAGGCGTTAGCCAGCAACGTGAGATTGCATGACCAAGTCTGAGATGCCCCATTTTTATAAGTTATATTTAATTATATTTATATTTTTAGAACTTGTTACTGGGTATTTTGTACCTTGGGTGCAGGGCTTCGGCCTCCTGACTGGACCGCTTCACGGCATTCAGAGCTCGTCGCAGTTTTTTAAATTAAATTAATTAATTTTTTGTAAGGGCATAAGCCCAGTTTTTCTTTATTTTTTTGTGGCCCTGTATTGTGTAGCTTAGATTTTCTATTTCTTTTCTGAGTTGGTTATTTGCGTAGCTAGACGTATAAATTATAATTGGGTATTAATTATTTTGTACAAAATTAATAAGATTTTCTCATATTAAGTTAACGAATAAAGATTCCTAATAATTTAAACAACTTTATGTTTTCTCACTTAAAAGACCATTTACTTTTATATATATTATTAAAAATACAAAGTCTTGCCAATTAAAGTGTAATTGCTATTTTCTCCAGTAAATCAGTAATCGGTTATTCCTTAAATTGATAACCAATATAGTTTAGACGTTAGACGGATTTCGTTAGATTAATTAAATAACTTAAAACCTGACTAGGGTCTGTTTCTAGAAATTCAACTAGCACACCTAGATTTGGCTCATCTATGATTCTAAGTCAGGATTCTCAACGGTAGGATTTCGAGGACGTACTTGACTTCCTTTCCGGCACTGACTATCACGACCCGCACCCTGAAGAGGGGCACGAGCACGTGGTTATGTCCAGCCTACGCCACAGTATCGGCGGTAGAACGCTGTATATAGGGTCTGTAAATACTACGACTAAAACAGATAAAGGTACCTGTACAGTATATACACTCCGAATGGAGGTGACATAGCAATACAGTCTCAATCACATATATCAAACTAAGGTAGATAGCATGGAAAGGAAAATACGATAGATGAAACAGGAAATGAGTCCAAGATTCACAAGTCAGAGCTATACACAAACATTCATGGTCTCAGAAAATATATATAATAGATACTACAACTGACAGTGCTAGCTGGCTCGTAGGCCAGGCAAACCTAACTAGCTATACTACTCAGGGTAAGAAAAATCTAGTGGCTCTACCAACAAGCCACGGTCTAAGTCTACTCCGTCAGACTCTACCCCATAGTAGGTCGGGCAACAGCCTCGGAATCATCTGTAATATGTCAACGGTATCCTGTCAAGAAAATGAGCAAGTACAAACACCAATAGCAGTTCCATATGAATTAACAAATTCTATAAGAGACAGTATAATGAAATATAAGACAAAATCAACTGGAAATACATATCATGATGTGAGTACTGAAAAGGACGACGATATGAATGTATATAGGGCAACTTGGGAACTATTCGGAAGCCGAGTTACAACCCCTAAACCAAACAAGGATCGGGGCTGTAACCCTTCTCCGGAACAGAACTTAGTCACCAAGATAATAAATATAAAAGGTGCCTTAGTGTGTCATGTGATCGGCTTGGGAAAAATATGCTCAGGCTTTCCATCCGACCGGCTATGAACCCTGTATACAATAGAACGATAAGGCCAGTCACCATGGAAAGCTATGAACCGTATAGGGTAAGGCTTTACCCGTCGTGAGGCGAGGGTATAGCTATGAACCATATGTACCATAGAACCATGTGGAAATTTGATCACACAACCACTAATAACTCCCCCATTCCCGAATAGTACAATGGATCTGGACATGACACGTTTTGCACGGGATTCCATAAGAGGGTAGCAAGTCCCCTTTTGAAATTGGTGTCTATACCAATACACTGAAATAAGACAGAATATGTACCAATATACCATGTAACTCTAGGAATAACATCCCATGTCATGATCCAACATATACTAGTCCGTGAACTGTCGTGACTGGAAATCGAGTATAACACTACAACTGAATCGGATATAGCAAATATCAAGACAATGAAAACTATCAGTGAATGTACTCGCCTGTGGTCCTGAGCTGATAGGGTGAACAGACGCTCAGAGTGATTACAGACCTAAAATAAGATACTATGAGTCAAACAGGATTAAATACTAAAAAATGAAGCTAATTCAAGCCATGAATGCAAGTCTAAGTCAAAACTAGGTCAATCTAGGTCAGATTGAGTCACACTAAGTCATATTGGTTCATACTAGGTCATACCAGGTCACTGGGAGTCAATCCAAGTCAAACTAGGTCAATATGGTTCAAGGGTTGACTTACAGTTGACTTTTGGTCAAAAAGTCAACTCTGGTCAACTCTAGTCAACACTGAGTCAACCTTGGGTCAACCCTAGGTCAAACAAGTCAAATGTTGACTAACAGTTGCCTTTCAGTCAACTGGTCAACTTTGGTTTGGTTTCGGTCAATTCTAAGTCAAGTGTTGACTTGAAGTTGACTTTGGGTTAAAAAGTCAACTCTTGGTCAACGGAGGTCAAGACTAGTCTAAACTACCCTCATCTAGTCATTATATACCAAGACAACCTATTTCTAATTCCATCTAGCAATTAGAAACTCAATACCTTACATTACCCAATATCCCTTATATTTACCCTTACAAGGTATTCCCGATACCTTGCCCATTACAAAGAAAACCCTTCTAGATCTCAGGATACTAGCCTAGGCTTCTTAGGGTAGCTAGATACTATCCTATCTAGGGTTTACCAACCAAGAAATCTAGGGTTCTTGGGCATCTAATCCATCTTATCTTCCATGTTGGTCATCCCAACATTACCTTAAGGTAATCTTGAGATATCAAGATACCACATCTAACATAACCCATTTCTTCTAAACCACACTCACTCTCCCTCACAAACATCATCTATCTAACACCCATCTAACTTAGAATGCTACTCCTAAAATATCTCTCAAGAACAAACTCAAACAACTACCATAAACCCCCTAATGTATCTTAACATGACATATAGCATAACATGACCAACCTTATTTTCTACCACTATACACTACTCCACTAACCAACTAACACACTAATAACACTCTCTAACTTAGGGGTTTCGTAGTACTAAATGTGGTTGACAAGTGGGGGTAGGTATTTGGGGCTAAGGTGGTTCAAAAGGGGATGTTTCGGGACCACAAAAACTCCAAAAAATCATCCTACACTGCTTCTGCTTACTGCTTATTCCTGCTTACTGCTTATTGCTTACTGCTTATTCCTGCTGCTTTCCTGCTCATTCCCTCACTCTCTAACCATCTATCCACACACACAAATAAATATATATGCACATTCCACTCACAAATATATATATATATATATATATATATATATATATATATATATATATATATATATATATATATATATATATTGACACTCTCATTATAATATATACACATGAAAATATTTTAAGAACTCATTTTAAAATAGACACACCCACAACTTATGTATATATATATAAGACACACATACAAATATATAATCAAGATACCTAATAATATAGTCACACACACAACCATAATATAGTCACACACACAACCATAAGATATATATATATATATATATATATATATATATATATATATATATATATATATATATATATATATATATATATATATATATATATATATATATATAAATATATTTATTTATTTATTTATTTATTTATATATATATATATATATATATATATATATATATATATATATATTATTTTATATATATATATAAAATAAAATTATATATATATATATATATATATATATATATATATATATACGAAGATTGCTAGGGCATCCCGGTTTTTGCGGTTTGGCGATTTCCGGGCGACTTCTGCTCCTGGAGAGATGCTCTCGGCGGGGGGCTCTGCCCCCCCGGATGGCTCGTCGGCGGAGGTGTCCGGCCACCCACGTCTCCCGGCGGGTGGCGACGTCCCTGGAGGGGACCAGTCAGCGCGCGGTACTGCATGCACTGGATCAGCGGGGGGTTCTGCCTTCCCGGATGGATTGCCGGCGGGGGTGCTCGGCCACCCACGTCTCTCGGAGGGTGGCGCCGCCCCTGGAGGGGGCCGGACGGCGAGCACGGGATCTGCAGGCGCTGGGTTGGCTCCGGTAGGAGGCCCGGCCACCCACGTCTCCGCAGTTTTGACCCCGGGGGTCAATGGGCACCCTGGCCGAATCATGGGGTCCGGCGGGGTCCTTGGGAGTTTGCCGGCGATCTCCGTTGTGTCGGGTTCGACGGCGGGAGGCTCCGCCCTGTGTTCTCTGTTGGAAGATCCCGGCCACATGGGAAGGCGCACGGCGTTGTCCGTCGTCCAAAGGAGCTTTCCGCTTGATGGAGGTGGTCCATGCGGCGTGGATCGGTTGGAGGTTGAGTCGGGGGGCTCCGGCCCTTCGGGCAATTTGAGGGTGGAACCTCCGGTTGCGGAGAAGGCCACATCGAAGGTGGCAAGTAGAAGGACGGGCGGTATGGCGCGGACCTTCGCTGCGGTCGCGGGCGGATCCGCGTCGGCGTCGACGGGTGGGATGCCGCGGGTGGACTTTTGTCCTGCCATTGACTCTGATGGACGGAAGGTGGTTGTGCTTTCTCAGTCAGACATGGAGGCCCTCACGGCGCCATGTGGATTAGATCTTATTGGCAAGTTTGCACGGAGGAGACTCCCGGTTGAGGCTATTAGTAAGGCCTTCGACTCGAGGGGTTTCAGGGGGTTGATCGACGTGAAGGCTATTGATGATCGACACGTCCTTATTCGGCCTCATGTCGAGAGTGACTTTCTCATACTGCGGTCTAAGGACTGTTGGTTCGTTGGTCGGGTCCCGATGATGCTATTCCGGTCGTCGGTGGACTTTTCGCCGCTGAGAGAGGACCCTCGGGTTCCAATCTGGATGGCCTTCCCCGGGCTTCCACACTGCATGTTTGATACCATTACGGTTCTTTCCATCGCATCTGGTCTCGGCACTCCACTCAGTACTGATCGGGCTACGGCATCCTTTTCTAGGCCGGGGGTGGCCAGAGTTTTGGTTGAAGTGGACATAAGCAAACCACTTCAACATGAGGTGTTCTTCCAGCTGCCTGATGGAGTTCGCTCGCAGCCTGTTGTCTATGAGCGGAGGCCTCTGTACTGTGGCTCTTGTGGCCACCATGGTCACGTTGAGAGTGCTTGTGGGCGACCCCAGGTGGAGCCTTCTTCCGTGGGAGTAGCTGATAGACCGCCCAACCCCGACGGCCCTGCTCCAGGCGTTGTGCGTGAGGAGGATGGTCCGGTGGGTGGCCGTGGGACTAGCAGGGGTCGTCGGAGGAGACGTTCAAGGCGCGAGAAAGGGAAGGCGACACGGCAGATATGGAGGCACGTCGGGGGGCGTGATGATAGCACGAGAATCATGCAGCACGGATTGCGCGGGAGTATTGTTACTCGCGCGAATTCCGTTCCGCCTTCCTGGCACGTGGGGGAGCCTTCCTCGGGCCAGCTGGCTCTTTGGTCGGATGACGGACGGCCCATGATGGAGGGACGCAGCGCTCCAGGCTCAAGCCTGGATAGGCAGGTGGGCCCTGAGCGGGGCATTGGGCCTATTGATTTATCGGCTCTTCCTATTATTATCCATAGCCAGCTGGGACAGGGAGTTATAGAGGCAGATTCTGACACCGAGGATCGTAGCTTGGTGGTCTGGGAGGAGGCCGGTCACGGTCCTTCTTCCGTCTGGGATTATGACTCAGCTCCTGGTGATGTTATGGTTTCCCTGCCCGAGGCTAGACCTTCCACCTCCATCTCTGAGGGTCGGGAAGATGATTGGCAGATGGTCCCTTATAAGAAGGCAGCTGGTAGGCGGAGGAAGTCGTTGGCTCCTCAGTCAGATCGTCTTCTTCGATCACATGCTTCCCGAGTTAGGCGGGACCCCAAGAGGGTCCATGATTAAATTCCTTATCTGGAATGTTCGGGGGACGGCGAACAGAGCTTCATTATCCCGTCTCAGGTCCTTGTGTCAGACCAACTCGATTCAGGTTCTTGCCATTATCGAACCCAAGGTGATATCCTCTAAGCTTCTTTCTTATCAACTGAGGTTGGGTTTTGATGATAGCTTTTGCAATGATAAGGGTAATATTTGGGTTTTCTGTAAATCGGGTCTAGGAGTCAATTGTATTGACTCCTATGATCAGGCTATCACGGTGCAGCTTTCTTTGAGTTGTTTTTCGCTTCCGGTGCAGTTGTCTATAGTGCATGGTGCAGGGACACGGCAGGGGAGGAGGACTATATGGAGGCACCTTCTGGACGTTCAAGCTAGGGACATTGCCATGCCCTGGGCGGTGGGCGGGGATTTCAATATCATTGCATCTCCGGATGAGAAGTTTGGAGGCCGTCCTCCTGACACGAGGGCCATTGCGGACTTTCTTGATTTCCAGTTGGCTGTCGGGTTATCTGATGTTGGTTTCAGAGGCAGCATCTATACTTGGGTGAACGGGCAGACGGGGCTTGATCGGCAGGGTTCCCGTCTCGATAGGTTGCTTGCGACGGGTAGTTGGTTGGAAGGTGTTCAGGTCTCTTGCGAGCATCTTAATCGGGCAGAATCTGATCATTCTCCTCTTTTGATATCCTGCCAGCCAGTTTTTTCCCTTATGCGCAGAGGCTTTTGGTTTCTTGACTTTTGGACTTCTCATCCGGATTTTCTTCAGACTGTGGATCGGGCATGGAATTCATGTTGGCATAATGATGCGCTTGAGCGGTTGGGCATGCGCTTGAGGACGACGGGGCATGTGCTGGCTGGATGGAGCAGAGCTACTTTCGGAGATGTTTTTCAGGAGGTCCGTCGGGCCGAGGACGCTGCCTTGGCGGCGGAGCAGGATTATGAGCTTCATCCTTCGGAGAGGGGGAGGGCTTCCTGGATGGAGGCCGTTGCCAGATTGAAGCAAAAGGTCCAGGTTGAGGAGTCTTTCTGGAAACAAAAAGCCAGATTGAAATGGGATCTGGAAGGAGATAAGAATACTCGTTTTTTACATGAGTGCACCAGGAGCAGGCAAAGAAAGGCGGGTATTCAGAAGATTATTCGTGCTGATGGATCAGAAACTGGGTCTTCTGAGGAGGTTGCGACGGAGGCTTCTTTATTCTTCTCGAAGCTATTTAGAGCTGAGCCTATTTCTGATGAGGACGCCTTTCTCGATGTCATCCCTAGCCTCATTTCTATGGAGGATAATTATGATCTTGTTCGCAGACCTGACAGAGCGGAGCTGTTGGAGATTGTTCGGGGGATGGACCCAGCTAGTGGCGCCGGACCGGATGGCTTTTCTGGGAGATTCTTCTCAGTTTGTTGGGACATTATTGCTACTGATGTGGAGGAAGCCATTGGTTCATTTTTCTTGGGTGCACGTCTTCCGGTTTCCGTTTCAGATACCTTCTTATTTCTTATCCCCAAAGTCGAGCACCCGAGGAACCTTTCTGATTTCCGCCCTATTAGCCTTTGCAATTTCTGTAACAAAATTATTTCTAAATTAATTGCATGCATGTTGCGGGAATACCTCCCCAAAATTATTTCACCGGAGCAAAGTGCCTTTGTTCAGGGGAGAGAGATTGTGGACAACATCATTATTGCCCAGGATATGGTGGCTTCGATGAGGGAACCCAACCATGGTGGAAATGTTGCTATTAAGCTGGACATGCAGAAGGCCTATGACAGAGTCAACTGGCATTTCCTCCTGAGGGTCCTCCGGAGATTTAGTTTTAATGAGGTCTTCTGTGATCTTATTTATCGTCTCCTAGCGGATACACGGTATGCGGTTCTTCTCAATGGTGCTCCTACAGATTTTTTCTCGGCGACTAGAGGGATCCGGCAGGGGGATCCTCTATCCCCGGCTCTCTTCATTATTGCTGCGGAGGTACTCTCTCGAAACCTCAAGCTTCTTCAAGAATCCAATAGGAGATCTTCATTTCACACTCCGATTGGGGGACCGCGTATCTCGCACTTAGCTTATGCGGATGATGTTCTTATCTTTACTTCGGGGGATATTACTGGATTACGTGCTCTTCAGCAAGTACTGCTTAGGTATGAGGCTGTTTCTGGACAGAAGATCAATTATTCTAAATCTGCCTTTTATACTGCGACACCATTGGGTGTGGATCGTACTCGGACTATTTCTTCTCTCTTCGGATTTAGTACCGGTACCTTGCCATTCTCGTATTTGGGTTGTCCGTTATCTTGCGGGAGAAGGAATTCGGGGATGTTTACATATTTGCTGGATAAAATCCGCTCGAAGCTTACGGGTTGGCATAACAAGATTCTTTCTCCTGGGGGTAAGTTGGTCCTTATTAAGAATGTTCTTTCTTCTATCCCTATGTACACATTGGCTGCTTGTTGTCCTCCCCGGGCCGTTCTCAGGACGATTGAGAGGATGTTTGCGGCTTTCTTCTGGGGTAGCGAGGATGGGGTGGCTAAGAGGAGTTGGTTGGCATGGCGGTTCGTTACTCGGACTAAGTCCGAAGGTGGCCTCGGGATCAAGTACCTGAATGATATTATGGATGCCTTTTCTATGAAGCTGTGGTGGAAGTTGAGGCATGGGAAGGGCCTTTGGGTGGAGCTTCTTAAATCGAAGTATTTTCGTAAGCGTCATCCTTGTGATGCGTTTATGACTTCTAAGTGCTCCCATATTTGGCGACAGATTTTGCGGGGGAGGAAATTGGCGGAACCGTTTATCTCGCTTAGACTTGGGCGTGGTGAGAGCTCAGCGAGGTGTGAGGCTTGGATTCCGGTGGGGCCTCGGTTGGATAGTGTTGCTATTCCAACGGCTGGAGGAGTGACTTCTGGGACCAGGCGTGGCACGGGGAGACGAACTCGGGGCGGAGTCGTACACAGGTGAGGGAGTCTGCTGATGTCGGTTTGGGCACTGGGGAGCTTAGGAGGTCGGCTAGATTGGCCGGGAGAAGGGTGGTTCTTCCCCCACGTACGGTGACTGTTCGGGTCCTTTCGGATAGGGGAAGAAAGATCAGAGATTCGAGGGCGAGGAATTCTGATAATGGTGGTCCGGCTATTAGTTCTTTTTGGACAGCTGCTGGTTGGGATCTGTCTTTGTTCTTGGATCAGTTTGGAGTAGAGGCAGCGGGGCGGCTCAGAGAGGCGAACCTTACTTGTACTTCGGCTCCTGATTCGTTGGTTTGGGGTGAGCGGAAAGGTTCTTTTATGCTGGCTGCGGCTTGGAGATGTTGCCGGAATACTTACCCTACATCATCACTCTTCTCTAATATTTGGGGGTAAATGTATTCCGGCGAAGTGGAGCATTCTGATGTGGCGGGTTTGTCATAACAGGCTTCCTTCTGATGACATCCTTCAGAAGATTGGCTTCCATCTGGCTTCCAGGTGTCATTGCTGTCAGGTTGGTCAGGGGGAGAACCTTCAGCATATATTTTTCCACGGGGATCTTGCTAGGACGGTTTGGTCTGCTTTCCGGAGTTTCTTCAAGACACGGATGCATAGTGACTTTCTGGTCTTTCTTCAAAGGTGGTGGCGGGGCCCGGACAGTCACCATCGGAGATCATTGGCGGGTGCGATAATTTGGGTGCTTTGGAAGAACAGGAACAAGCATCGCTATGAAGGACGTGGTGCTGGAGCGGACTTCTTGGTTCGGGAGGTGAAGAGACAGTTTCGGAAGTCACTTTCGGGTTGTCGTCATCTTCCGCCTATCCCGCATTGGGCTTTAGAGTAGTGCTTTTATTCAGTCTTTTTATTTGTACTTGTTACCATGAGGTCGGATGTACTCATTACCCTCTTTATCAATAAAGGTAACGGTTTCCCTAAAAAAATAAAAAATAAAAAAATAAAAATAATAAATATATATATATATATATATATATATATATATATATATATATATATATATATATATATATATATATATATATATATATATATATATATATATATATATTTTATAATATATATATATATATATATATATATATATATATATATTTATATATATATATATATATAAATATATATATATATATATATATATATATTTTATATATATATATATATATATATATATATATATATATATATATATATATATATATATATATATATATATATTTTTATATATATATATATATATATATATATATATATATATATATATAAAGAGACACACCATTCTAAATAGAGGAAATTTCATATAGAGTGATAAAATTTAGCATATTTATATAAAAGAGGAAAAGTTTTTAATATTTATAGGAAAAGTGATGTGGCGCCATCTTAGATATACAATTTTATCTTTTTTTTAAAAATCTTAGATATTTATTTAAACTTAATATTAGAAAAAATATGTTTAAAAAATAATTCAAAATCTTAAATATTTTTTCACAAATCTTAGATATAACTTATAATCGTAATAATTTTATCAAACAATTTTTAAAATCTCTCTAGAGGTAAGTTCTTGGATATGTTTTCAAACATAAAATATTATATTTGGTGATAAAAAAATAACTCATAATTTATAAGATATGAATATAAAAATATATTATAAGTTATCAGATGAGAATATAAAATTATTCATAATTTATTAAAATATTTTATAATTAAGTATCAAATATAATCTTTTATGCTTTATTTTCATATCTTTATTTTCTATCTTTGAAAATCATGTCAATTTAAGCTAAATTTAAAATAAATGGTCAAACCCATAAAAAGAGATCAATTTTCGTAGAAAAAACTATGTACGATCTCAAATTATATCTAAGATTTGAGAAACAATATTTAAGATTTTAAATTATTAATTTTAACTTATCTTTAAGATATTTTTCTAATATTAGATTTAAGTGATTTTTTCTAACATATTTTTTAAATATTAGATTTAAATGAATATCTAAGATTTGGAAACAAAATAAAAATAAATTGTATATAAGAAGTTAAATTTATTTACGGACGAATAAATCAATTTTCTCACGTTAAAGATAAATTTATTTAATTTTTACAATTATTTTTTTAAACATATTTTTGGTAATATTAGATTTAAAAATCTAATATTTAAGATTTTGAATTATTTTTTAAACATATTTTTTCTAATATTAAATTTAAATAAATACCTAACTTTTAAAATATTAAATTTAAATAAATACATATTTTTTCTAATATTAAATTTTTTCTAGAGATATTTTTAAAATTGTTTGATAAAATTATTACGATTTCAAGTTATATCTAAGATTTGAGAAAAAAATATTTAAGATTTTGAATTATTTTTTAAACATATTTTTTTCTAATATTAAGTTTAAATAAATATCTAAGATTTAAAAAAAATTGTATATAAAGAGTTAAATTTATTTAAGATGATAAATTATAACTTTCTCATGTAACCATCAAATAAAAAAGTTACGGAAAAAAAAAAAAATTGGGCGCCATCTTAGATGGCGCCACACTCTAAAAAAAGAAAAAAAAAAGTTGGGCGCCATCTAAGATGGCGCCACATTACTTTTCCTATAAATATCGAAAACTCCTCCTCTTTTATATAAATATGCTAAATTTCATCACTCTATATGAAATTTTTTCTTCTAAATATAAAATGAATATGATAAAATATGATACCATAAAGAACACATTAGGAACAACTCTCTAAATATATAAATCTGAGATTAAAACACTAATTAATTATTCCTATATTATATTTATGCATACAAGTGTCCAAATAGGGATTTTTTCACTAGGACACAACCACAACACAAAGGACACTCCTATGACCTCCAAATGGACACAAAATGGACACAAATGGAGATACAACCATGGGGGTCATTCCTATGGGTTCAAAATAATCCTATATGCATGTTGGGGTAGATTAGAGGAGAGATTATACCTTCTGGAAGAGAGATTCAAAGGAAAAAGCCTTCCGACACGACACCGACACGTAGAGATTCCAAAAGGACACGAACGAGCTCCGAATCCTCCCAAACTTGGCTAGCTCCTTCCTTTCATGGAGTAGAGGAGAAATGAAAAAGATTTGGTGGAAGAAGGAGTTGATTTGGAGATGAAATCAATGGGGTTGCTCTCTAGAAATTTGGGGAAGAACATGAGAGAGACAATGGATGGATAAAATGTAATGGAAGAGATGATGACTCACTCCTTATCCCCCCCCCCCCATAGGTGGCTGCCCAAAAAGGGTGAGGTATCCCCATTAGAAAAGTCCAAAATGCCCCCACTTGACCTATGTGATTTAAATTAAGAATGGGTTAAAGGTTGATGTCAAATTAGTCTAGTTTTAAGTCTCTAATTAAACTAAACAAATCCATAAATAATTAGTCTAACTACTAACTAAAATTAATATCATGTGGACTAAAATTAATATTATGTGGGCCATGCCTAACTAGTGTGTGGGTCCCACTAGAGTCAAAACTACCCCGGGTCCCCGTTTCAAGTCGGATTGAGCTGAAATTCGAACCCGACTCAAATAACCCCAAAATAATATTATAAATAAAAATAATTTCAATAATATTCTAAAATAAAAAATGACAAAAATATCCCTGTTTCTGGAAACTGGGGGTGACACTGACATCCCAATCCAGTCATACAAACAAGGGCAAGTTACGGTTATGTTTTCTTACATTTTATTTAGTAATTGTCATGATTGCATGCTTAAACCACATTGCTACACGGAACTCTCTCCTTGAGTTTGATTATTGATTGTGGGGTTATTGGAAGAGTAGTGTAGCGTTTATGACCAATACCCTCATATTGTATTATTGCACGAGCTTACCCCTCTTACACACGGGGATAAGCTGTATCGCATCGCTAGGATGCTATTGTACAACCCAAGCCGGTCATGGACGTTACCTATTCAAATCACATTGTTTTAAATACTGAATTGCTGAAAATTGTTGGAAAATATTGTTCAAAGAATTTTAACTGTTTAAAATTGCATCTTTCCATTATTATTTAGAATGTCGGATTATGTACTCGTACTTGCTCCTTTCCTGACTCGATCCCCCCTCCCATATGTGATGTTGATGATGCTGAGCTATTGTTCAATAGCTACTATAATCCGGTATTATATCCTCTGGTGTTGCCAGAGTCCCCCTTGGAGGACGCAGAACCAGAGGCCGATGAGCCGACCGTTTAGCTAGTTGTTTTTCTCGTTATCTAGTTTTATTGTGTTGGAGTCTGTAGTTTTTGATTCAGTATTTTATTTCAGTACTTTCAGTTTCAATTTGTACTTTTTAATTATTGAGTAAAAGTTTTTAAATATTCGTAAATCATTGTTGTGACAAATGCAAATAAGTGTTGTCGTGAATACCTACATATAGAACAGCTTCTCACAACGGTACAAGCTGGGTATGATCCGGTTCGACCCAAAAATTTGGAATCGGGTCGTGACACTCCTTGTGTGATTGTGTCTGGAAACATGGAATATGCTCTTCTGCTGCTGTTGTTTTAAATTTTCTCCCTGCTGCTGACATTTTGTGCATGATACTATCATACTATGTCTTCTGCTGCTGATTTTCTAAATTTTTTCTCCTATTAGTTTAGCTCTATCTTTGGCTGATGAACTGATGAAGTCTCTTTAAAAATATATATTTAAAAATTACTGGTCTTTGAAAAATATTGGTCTTTGAAGAAATGGCATAATGGAATATTACCGCAATCAGACCAAATATATTGAAAAATTATTGGTCTCTGCCATTTTTTGCTGTTGAAGCAGCCTGGCCATTTTTTGGCTGATGGACGTTGATTTTTTTATGTTAAATTGTAATAGGCCGGCCCATTAAATGAAAGCCCACGAACTGAATGAACAGGTAAACCGAACCGATTTATTTCGGTTCGGTTCAAGTTCGGTTTTGAAGATAATCGATTCGGTGCGGTTTTCAATTTGTTCGGTTCTGGTTCGGTTTTAATAATTCTGATTCGATTTGAACCAAACCGAACCGATGCTCACTCCTACCTACGATAGTTTGAATGTTTATCGTAACTCTATTATACATATCTTTAATAGTCTCAATATAACTTGTAGAAATATGTTTCTTTTTCAAAGTCCACCATATCATCTCCCAAGGAACACGATAATTTTTTTTCCTCTAAGTCGATAAATTGTTTAGGTAAGTTCTCTCTCTCTCTCTCTCTATATATATATATATATATATATATAATCTTTATCTTTACACTAATCTTAGTAGTAAAGTGAAAGGCTTCCTTATTAGATCTTTCGGACATAAAACCAAACTAATTCTCTGAAATTCTAGACTTCTTTCCTTAATCTTTGTCTAATTTATTATAGTTCATGCTATGACTTACAAGCTTAATTTCTCGATTGGATTACAACTTTGTATATCTCACTTTTTTTATATGGATACTATAATATTGCTTCTTATTTATCTAACATTTTCTTAGTCCTTGGGAATTTATTGAATAACTCAGCAAGCCAAACTAATCCTTTATCTCATAAAGATTTTCAAACCTCAATATGAATATCTTCAGGTTCTATCGTTTTTCTATTTTTTCTAATGCATCCCTAACTTCAACAATCTAAATTTACAACAATAGCAACATGACTTATCCTAAGCTAAATCTGAATCTAGACTAATCTTTTTTTAGTTTATTCTCATTAACTAGCTTGTGAAAATTACTTCTCCACGTCTCCTTAATATTGTTTTCTTTTACTTATAACTTTTAGTCCATGCTTTTGATACAGAAAATACTATAAGGTCTTAATATAGTTACCTATTGCATGCATTTTTTACCTAATAATTATTTTTAATAGCTAAATACAAATGCATATATAGCCGCTCCTCAGTGTCTACATGTTTGAAAGTTGTTCATTTAAGACACCTATTACCATAACAAATCTAAAAAGAGAGAAAGTTTAAAGACTTCTTCTTTTACTGGATTACAACAAAAAGTACAAAGGAGAAACCTAACAACGAAGGTTTCCTAGTACAAATGTAAGATTTGGGGAAGTGTGACGGTGGAGGTCAAGTATTACAATGACTCCTTTGCTCCGTTGGCGATCGATGCGCCTTGGCTTCTTCAATATGTTCTCTATATGGAATATCCCATGTGTATGTTTATGGTGTTCTTCTAGTGGATCCCCTTCTCCTTCTTTTTGAAGGCATCTGCCTTCTTTTATAGCCATCTTCAAAGTATAGACTATGCACGAGATAGTGATGAGGAGAGAGCGTCTGCAATAGACGCAATCCAGGTTGTCACAGCTGTTTGATTCAACTAATTAACTGCCTAGCCTGATCATGATGACACGTGGCGCTGATTGGACGAATCTTGTTGCAGAGATTCTGGAGGTGGATTTAAGGATCATGAGCTATAATCGTCATTAGTCGCAGTTGATTGCTCGTATGGCTCGATCAGGAATGACATGTAGCACATATAGTAATTTAGGATAATATGTCGTTTGAATATGGTGGTTATAACACACACGTCATAAACGTGAGATTTAAATCAGGTGGCACGATCACTTTGACATATGGTACATATCATGATTTGGAGGAAATCTCTTGTTTGAATGAAGTGGTTATTGTTGGCCCATTGGTCATATGGTCAAACTGATTTTAATAATTGATCAAACTCTGTCTGGATATATGAATCTAGTCAAGATGTATCGGACTCTTGGACATGAACAAGAACAGCTATCTACACAGTTCAAGACCGAAGCTATGTTTGCTTGTTCGAGTCTGTATTTATTCAAGCAATGTATTTTTTATTTTATTGAGTCTAGGAATACGTTATACACCGAGTCGTACTGGCAATTAGGCTATTCTAAAATATTTTCAAAATACTTTTAAAATGTCCTTTGTTTTGAAAAACATTCATTTAAACAAAAGCTTCAAAAAGGTTTTCAAAAAGGTTTTCAAAAAGGTTTCAAAAAGGTTTTCAAAAATCATCAAAAATTAATTTTTAAAACCTAACCTAACCCTGACAGAACTCGGCCAGAGTTCGGTTGGTGGCCGTTTGATTTTTAAATTCTTCTGAACTTGGTCCTCCTGCAGTTGCGGATTTGACCGAGATTTTCTCATAGAGTTCTGTCCGAATTCTGCCCGAATTCTGCCAGAATTCTGTCTTTGAAACTCCTATAAATAGAGAAGGATTTCGATCATTTCAACTCACTCATTCACTTTCAATCTTCTCTCTATCTAAAGCTTTCAATCTTCTAAAGAGTTTTCTTGAGCTTTAAATTTCAGATCCCAAGCCAATTACAATCCTCTAGTCGATTTGCCAGTGCGGTACGGTCTAGAAGTTTCTGAGAGATTGTAATCAGAAGGCTTGATTGAAGAATACCTCTTCATATTTAAAGTTGGACGAGTTCTTCGTATCAAAGCTCGCGTTGTAGAAGTTGCAAGGACTTCGTAAGAAAACTTGCAGTTTTGCCAGGATTCAACTGGTAGCAAGAGTTCTACTGACTGGACTAGTCCTCAACAGAGGAAAACCAGTATACATCGCTGTCTTTGTGTGTGCTTTCTTATCTATGCCTTTATATTACTTAATTGTGATTATTATTTTGTTATCTTGCTGTTAACATTTTAATTAGCAATATTCCGCTGCCAACTCTATTCATCCCCCTCTAGAGTATTGTGCTTTACGATTTCGTTCCTACAATTAGTATCAGAGCGGGTGTTACAGGTAAAGCAAGGTAACATTGTAATTATTTATTCATTTAATTAATTGTTATATAGATCACAGCACAACACATGGCAACTGTAAAATTCACAAGTGAAGGCCAGGCCACAAACAGACCTCCATTGTTTGATGGTACGAACTATACCTATTGGAAAACACGGATGAGTTTCTTCTTAAAATCACTTGACTTTGATTTATGGTCTATTGTCATTGATGGCTATCAAAAGCCACCTCGTATAAATGTTGATGGAGTTTTAGTTGAAAAACCCCATAGCAGATATACAGAGGAAGAAAAGAAAAAGGCCAGTCTTGACGCACGTGCTATTAACGCTCTATTTTGTGCTTTAGACAGAACTGAATTTAACAGGGTGTCTATCTGCACAACGGCTAATGAAGTGTGGAAGCTACTTGAAGTCACACATGAAGGCACGACTCAAGTCAAAGAATCAAAAGTCAGCAGACTTACTCAAGAGTATGAGGTGTTCAAAATGAAGTCCAACGAAATAGTTACTCAGATGTTCGAAAGATTCTTGGATATTGTAAATCCTTTGTCATCCCTAGGCAAAGAGTACAGTAACCATGAAAAGATTCGCAAACTCCTGCGAGCACTCACAGAGAACTGGATTCCAAAGGCTACTGCAATTATTGAAGGGAACGACCTCACCACTATGTCCCTCGAAGTACTCATGGGTAAGCTACTCACTCATGAATTGGAGCTACAAGATTTTGAAGAGCCTGCACCAAAGGAGAAGACGATCGCTTTCAAGGCTCAGCACAGAAAAGCTGCTGAAGGTGATTCAGACAGCAGTGAATCTGATGCTGAAGATCAAGCACTCCTAGCAAGAAAATTCAAAAGATTCATGAGATATGAGAAGAGAGCCAAAGAATAACAGCCGTAACAACTGGTATCAAGATGATGATGTCTGCTATGGCTGCAAGAAGAAGGGACACATGAAGAAGGACTATCCTACAAACTCATCATCAAGCAAGAAGAGCAACAGGTATGAAAAAGGGAACCTGAAGAGATCGACATCACGGAAGTATGCCAACACCAGCATATGGCATAAAAGTGAAGCCAGCGACTCAGAAGACGAACAATCAGAAGACGCTGCAAATGTATGCTTTATGGCATCCGATCAGGTACCTACTGAACCTGTAATTGATACTTATGATGACTTCACCTTTGAGCAATTAGGAGATGCCTTCAGCGAACTGATGTGTAATTACAGAAAACTGCGTAGCAAATATCAGACCTCTAAGAAGGTACTCAAAGAGTATAAAGGTGAAATAGGTAGACTTACCGACCTACTAGCTGAGGTTAGAAATAATGTTAGTGAGTCTGGTGAGCTTTCTTCTATCAAGCTCTTATTACACAAGACTACCAAGTCATCTGAAGAGAAAGACAAAGTTATTGACCAACTCAAGGAAGAACTTTCTAAAGAGAAGAAAAGTCTTTAATGTGCACAAATCAGAATGGAAACACTCACTTCTGATTATACTAAGTTGTATGACACTTCCAAAAGATTGGAAATTAGGTTTGGAAAATAGCCTGAGACTGCTGCTTCCTTCCCTAACACGTGTCACTTACCGAAAAATTAGAACATTTCTAAGCCAAACACTGTCAGACCTAACCCTATCAAACCTTTACCCCAAAAGGTTAAGCCCAAACAGGATTATAGGTATGCTTTCTTCTATACTAGAAAACCTAAACCTACCAACCATGCACACCACTCAGCTTTCAACACTCGACATGCACAATGTCATTATTGTGGCCTCATTGGTCATATTTTATCTGCATGTAGAATCAGAAAGCTTGTTGATTTAAATATTTATGCTTGGATACCAAAGGCTAACATTTCAGGACCCTACAAGAAATGGGTACCAAAAGTTTCATCTGCAAATTGTTTTGTAGGTGGAACACCCTTCACATGCTAAAAGCAAATGGATCCTCGATAGAGGTTGTTCACGGCATATGATCGGTGACGCTACATTATTTGCAACACTGTCGAAGAAGAAGAAGGAAGGTTATGTTTCCTTAGGTAATAACTTAAAAGGGTATATTATTGGTATCGGTGAAGTTGGTAAGTCTCCCTATCCTATAATTAAGGATGTCTGTCTGGTTACCGAGTTGAAACATAATCTACTCAGCATAAGTCATTTAGCTGATCATGGTTATGGCATCAACTTTGGCAAAGACAAATGTACTATAGTTGATAGCTCAACTAGTAGTACTATCTTTGAAGGTATCAGGGAAGACAACATATATATTTTCTATTTGTTGGAAGAAACTAACATTTCAGGTAGATGCTTAATGGCTAAAAGCGATGAGAGTCATCTGTGGCATATGAGACTCGGTCACGCAAATATGGACACAATCTCAAGATTATCCACAAAGAAGCTAGTACGCGGTTTACCGGACATAACATTCAAGAAGGATTCGGTATGCAGTCAATGTGAAAAGAACAAAGCTACCAAATCCACATTCAAGTCAGTAAATGCAGTATGTACTACTAGACCTCTACAATTGCTTCATATGGACTTATTTGGTCCTAGCAGAGTTGCTAGCCTCGGAGGTAAACTTTATGCTTCTGTAATTGTAGATGATTTCTCTAGATACACGTGGGTATACTTCTTGACACGCAAGAATGATGCATTATCCGAATTTGTCGCCTTTTACAAGAAAGTACAGAATGAAAAAGTTTACATGATCACTCGTATTAGAAGCGATCATGGTGGCGAATTCGAGAATGCAGAGTTTGAAAAATTTTGTGATACACATGGTTTTGTACACGAGTTCTCCTGCCCTAGGACTCCACAACAAAATGGAATTGTGGAACGTAAGAACAGAACTCTATCCGAAATGGCCAGAGTAATGTCAAAACCAGTTTTGTCTACCCAAATATTTATGGGCTGAAGCTGTCGATACAGCTTGTTTTGTTCTCAATAGAGTTCTAATTCGACCCAAATCGAAGAAGATCCATTTGAGTTATGGTTTGATAGAATTCCATCAGTTTCATATTTTAGAATATTTGGCTGTAAATGCTTTATTCTTAATACAAAAGACAATTTGGGAAAGTTTGACGAAAAGGCCGATGAAGGTATATTTTTAGGTTATGCTGCCAAGAGCAAAGGATACAGAGTCTTCAACAAACAAACTATGATCATCGAAGAATCAATCAACGTCACCTTTGATGAATTGAATCAAATGACTATCGATGATAATGACGAAGATCCAACTGTACCAAGCTCAACAACAGCTGATTCTCAACCAAGCTCGGCACTAGCTGATCCTCCTAGAGAAGATCCAGGAACCAGCTACCTTCAGAGTCTGCCGAAAAGATTAAAATTTATGGCTGATCATCCAAAGGATTTGGTAATTGGTGACATTACCAAAGGTGTAAGTACTCGTACATCCAGTAGAGATATTGTTTCTAGTGTTGCATTTATTTCACAGCTAGAACCCAAAACTATTGATGAAGCATGTAGTGATAGTTTTTGGATAGATGCTATGCAAGAGGAATTAAACCAATTTGAACGGAATCAAGTTTGGGAACTTGTTTCCAAGCCTATTGATCATCCGGTCATTGGCACCCGTTGGGTATTCCGAAATAAACTAAATGAGAATGGTTTAGTGACTCGTAATAAGGCTCGACTCGTAGCTCAAGGATACAATCAGGAAGAAGGTATCGACTACGATGAGACTTATGCCCTAGTTGCGAGATTAGAATCCATTCGCATGTTATGTGCATTTTTTTCATAATTTCAAATTATTTCAAATGGATGTCAAAAGTGCTTTTTTAAAAGGTTTTATAAAAGAAGTTTTTGTAGCTCAACCTCCAAGTTTCACAGATTTTAAAAACCCTGATCAAGTTTTCAAGTTGAAGAAAGCTTTATACGGTTTGAAACAAGCCCCTCGTGCTTGGTATGATCGTCTAAGCTCTTTTCTACTTGACAACGGTTTTTTAAAAGGCAAGGTTGACACTACACTTTTTATTAAGTCCTTTAATGGTAAGCTTCTTTTAATACAAGTCTATGTAGATGATATCATATTTGGATCTACTGATGAATCTCTGTGTCAAGAATTTTCTAAGTGTATGCAGAATGAGTTTGAGATGAGCATGATGGGAGAGCTGAAATTCTTTCTCGGACTGCAAATCAAACAAACTGACAATGGGACGTTCATAAATCAAGCCAAGTACACAAAAGATTGCTAAAGAAGTTTGATCTGGACAATGTCAAACATATTGGTACTCCGATGGTAACTTCAACAAAGCTTGATATTGATGAACAAGGCAAGCCGGTCGATACACGTAAGTATCGAGGTATGATCGGTAGTTTACTTTATTTAACTGCTAGTCGTCCACATATAATGTTTAGTGTTTGCATGTGTGTACATTTTCAAGCTAATTCAAAGGAATCACATCTGTGCGCAGTTAAGCGTATCTTTCAATACCTTAAGGGCACTTTTTCTGTTGGCTTGTGGTATCCCAAAACTAAGTCCTTTGACCTTATTGGTTATTCGGATGCAGATTTTGTCGGATGCAAAGTTGATAGAAAAAGTACCAGTGGCACATGTTATTTCTTAGGCAAGGCTTTAGTCTCATGGTGTCACGCCCCAGAACCAGAATACTGGAGAGCGGGGGCAGACATAGCCAGCTACGTATATTGAAATAGAATGCATCTCAACTATACGGTCACGGCTGTCTAGATATGAGGGTTTACTACATGCCAGCAGTCTCTTATGGTCAAGCCTATTGTCTCAATCTCAAGCAATTAACAGAGTTACAAGATGTTAGAGCATCAAATATATATATATAAGGCATCCCAAATATTACATATTGGATGATCATGAAGCTAGTCGTACAAAATGATAGGACTAGCAAGAGTTCAGTCATACATGATCAACCCTAGGATTTGTTAATCATGTTTACAGCCCGTAGGCAGACAATAAGTAAATGTGCATCGAGCTAACAGGTGCTCGTCGGCTAAACGCCTCAAAAGAATAAATTTACATATAAGTGGGTGAAACAAAAAGGAAAACCCACTCTTGGCCCGGGTTCCGTCTAGTTGTCACCATTGGGCTGGAAGCTCGATAGATCCTCGGGAGGTGCTCCAAAATCTGGCCACACAAAACCAGCTGGGTCAAACCCCAGAAAGAGCAAGTGCCACAAAGGAGGCCACAAATAAGAACAAAAGCCAGCATATTAGAACATAAAGAATAAAAGAAGTACAAGTAGTAAAGTACACAGGGCGATAAACGACTAGGGACGTGGAACCATTCTGGGAGCCAGGTCACAATCCTTAAACCATGTACAATAGTCATTCCAAACATATTAAGTAAAATCAAGTTCATGACAAAAGGCGTAAGGATATAAAATGGGCGTAAAATATCTAATACAATATCAATATATATAGGACTATAGAAGAGCCAGGCTTAAAGAAAATAAAACCAAATCTCCAAGAGCCAATGGTTTACGCAAGGGATCAGGGGTTAGATTGTGTAGGGTGTCAGTTGTGCAGGGTGCCAAGTGCGCAGGGGCAGATGGCGCATGGATGGATTGCGCAGAAGGTAGACTGCGCAGGAGTGAACTGTGCAGGAGTTGGTTGCGCAGAGATGGATTGCGCATGGCTGGCTTGCGCAGGGTGGATTGCGCATGAGTCAGGTTGCGCAGGGGCCAACTGCGCAGGGGTTGGTGCGCCAAGGGAGATGCGCGGTCCAGCCCAAGAGGCCGGGCGCAATCGGCTATGCACAATGAAGGCGCTGGCCGAGAAGGAAGGTACGCAGTTCACCAAAGGGTGAGCTGCGCAATCGGCTTTGCGCTAAAGAGCGCAGGCCGAGGGGGCTGCTTCTCCAACCCGAGAAGAACTCCAAGAACTTCAAAACTTCAATTCTTCATAACTTGATCAAATCAAAACCAAATCTAGATTTTCAAAGTTCTAACTTGAGTAAAATCGAATTCTCTTCCACATGGAAGCATCAAAATATGCAAAAATTAAAGTTTAATAGATCAAAACCAAGGAATTCCGAAAATAATCAAAACTTAGATCTAGAAGAATGGAGACTCCAAATCATAAAATTTCAAGTTCTAGTGTTGATCTACATGTCCTAATCTATCAAATGGACAAATAAAATTGGGTGCTTATTTGTTGGCAAGGTGCACTTGCCTAATGGGTTGGGGAGTTGTGGAAGAAGGAAGAAGAAAATTAATGGAGAGTAAAGAGGAGAGAGAAAGTTTGGTGGAGATATAATGAGGGTGGTTGTGTTGTGTTGAGGGTAGAGTGTAGGTTAAAGTGTTCCACTCATGATGAACCAAACCAAACCAACTTCTACAAAATAAAACCAAGCCATGGTCCAAACCTATTTACGAGAAACCAAAATCCGCAAGTCGAGAAAATAAAATACGTGCCAAAATCAAATTACGAGTACAAATACGTAATACAGGAAATGGGGGTGACAACTCTACCCACCTTCAAAGAATTCCGTCCTCAAAATTTAATCAAGGAGCTAGAGATTGCCACGACAAGCTATACTAAGCACAGGCAAGCTACACTAAGCAGTTCAATCATACAATCATACAATGCAAGCAAGGAAGGGAAAGCGTAAGGCATAAGAAAGACATTATACCTCACGAGTCAAACAGGTAGGGGTATTGCGATCGGATGTCGTCCTCACGCTCCCATGTTGACTCACCTAGAAAGTGATGACCCCAAGCAACACGGACTAAGTTAATAGTCTTGTTCTTGAGCGTCTTTTCTCTCCGGTCCAAAATAGACACGGGCCTCTCCTCATACGAAAGGTTGGTACCAACAACCAATTTCGAATGATCTAGGATATGGCTCGGGTCCGGGATATACCGTCGTAATTGGGACACATGGAATACATCATGCACCTCGCTTAGCGACGGCGGAAGAGCGAGACGATAGGACACATCACCTACTCGCTCTAGAATATCGAACGGCTCTATATACCTAGGACTAAGCTTTCCTCGTACGCCAAAACGAATGACGCCACGAGTAGGCGAGATCCTAAGGAATACATGGTCGCCGACAGCAAATAGTAAGGGACGCCGATGAGCATCGGCCCAATGGCGCTGGCGATCCTGAGCAACTCGGAGGTGATCTCTGACTCTCCTGACCACTTCAACCGTCTGAGAAATCAGTTCTGGACCGAGCATCTGCCTCTCTCCGACATCGTTCCATGCTAACGGAGATCTGCACTTCCTACCATACAGAGCCTCGAAGGGTGCCATCTGGATACTGGCCTGGAAACTATTGTTGTACGAGAATTCCACCAGGTGCAGGTGATCCTCCCACGAACCACCAAAGTCAAGGGTACACGACCGCAACATATCTTCGAGAGTTTGTATAGTACGCTCTGACTGCCCATCTATCTGCGGATGATACGCTGAGCTGAACTTGAGACGAGTTCCCAAACTTTGATGAAGACTGCGCCAGAAGTGCTATGTGAATCTTGTATCCCTGTCTGATACTATGCTGACTGGCACTCCGTGAAGTCTGACGATCTGCCTGAGATATATCTCTGCTAGCTGCGCCGTCGACTGTCCAACTCTAAATGGAAGAAAGTGTGCCACCTTGGTAAGCCTGTCCACAATGACCCAAATAGCATCTCTGCCTGTCGGAGATCTGGGTAACCCAGTCACGAAATCCATGGTTATGTGCTCCCATTTCCATTCTGGGATCGGCAAGGGTTGAAGAAGTCCAGCTGGCCTCTGATGTTCAGCCTTGACCTGTTGGCAAACCAAACATCGAGAGACATACCGGGCTATCTCCCTTTTCATACCATTCCACCAAAAGTGTTGACGAATATCTCTGTACATCTTCGTGCCGCCTGGGTGGATGGAATACTGCGAACTGTGAGCCTCTGCCATGACTTCCTGTCGGATATCTCCACTGGGTACACAAAGATGCGTGTCGTGTCGAAGTGTACCATCCTCATGAATACATAACTCTGGCCTTCTTCCTGCCGCACATTCTGCTCTGAGTCGCTGAATCTTGGAATCTGTTAACTGTGCTGTCCGGATCCTCTCAACTATGGTGGACTGAATCTGTAGGCTGGCCATCAAGGCCACATTGGAAGGAAGAACCACTTCAATTCCCATCTTCTGAAGATCTGCCAATAGCTCTGGTTGCGCCGTCAGGAAATAAACTCCGGCTCTCCGGCTCAACGCATCTGCTACAACGTTGGCCTTCCCTGAATGATACTGTAAATCCACATCATAGTCCATAAGTAGCTCGAGCCATCTTCTCTGCCGCAAATTAAGATCCTTCTGGGTGAAAACATACTTCAGGCTCTTATGATCAGTAAATATCTCCACTATGTCTCCGTACAAGTAGTGCCTCCACAACTTAAGTGCAAACACTACTGCTGCTAGCTCCAAGTCGTGGGTCGGGTAATTCTTCTCATGATCACGGAGTTGACGTGACGCATAAGAAATTACCTTCCCATGCTACATCAAAACACATCCCAATCCTCTGCCTGAAGCGTCGCAATAAACTATGAATCCTCCGGTCCCATCTGGAAGGGTGAGAATGGGAGCCGTTATCAAACCTCGCTTCAACTTCTCAAATGATTCCTGACATTCTGCTGTCCAAACGAACGGCACATCCTTGCGGGTCAACTGGGTCATCGGCGCTGAAATCCTTGCAAAATCAGAGACGAACCGCCGGTAGTAGCCGGCCAATCCAAGAAAGCTGCGAACTTCTGCCACTGAGCTGGGTACTGGCCATGCCTCGATAGCCACAATCTTCTGGGGATCCACTTTCACTCCTCCTCTGGTAATGATGTGACCTAAGTAAGAAATACGATCGAGCCAGAACTCGCATTTACTGAACTTGGCGTACAACTGGTGCTCTCTGAGAATCTGGAGGACAACTCTGAGATGCTGCTCGTGCTCTGCTTCACTCTTGCTATAGATTAGGATGTCATCAAGGAACACTATCACAAACTGATCCAAGTAAGGCATGAAAATACGGTTCATGAGGTCCATGAACACTGCCGGCGCATTGGTCGCTCCAAAGGGCATAACTAGAAACTCCCAATGCCCGTACCTCGATCTGAACGCCGTCTTCGGGATGTCCTGTTCTCTGACTCTGATCTGGTGGTATCCTGACCGCAAGTCTATCTTCGAGAAAACTGAAGCCCCCTTGAGTTGATCAAATAAGTCATCTATCCTCGGGAGAGGGTATCTGTTCTTGATTGTCACTGAGTTCAAGGTACGATAATCAACACATAGCCTAGACGTACCATCCTTCTTTTTCACAAAAAGCATCGGGGCTCCCCAAGGCGATCCACTAGCACGAATGAATCCCTTGGTCCTGAGTTCTTCAATCATCTTGTACAAAATCTCCAACTCTGAAGGCGCCATTATGTAGACTCGCTCTGATACTGGTGCTGTCCCGGGAATCAAGTCGATGGTGAACTCGATCTTCCGCTCTGGTGGCATCCCTGGAAGTTCCTCTGGAACGACATCTGGAAACTCTTCAACTATCCGGGGCAACTGCACTGTTGCTACTGCCATCCGCAATACTGGAGGAGATGGCTCTACGGCGCCTCTGGAAAATGAAAACTCTGGCTCTCCGGGAATACTAAAGACAACTCTGCCAACATGGCAGTCTATCCTGGCATAATGGTTCCTCAACCAATCCATGCCTAGGACTACATCATAGTCTGCCATAGGGAACTCTATGAGCCTAGCGGGGAACTCTCTACCGCTAACTACGATCCGACACGAGGAAAACACTCGATCTACTCCCACAAGACCATTACCAGTAAGTATATTGAGCCTCACTGATAATGACTCGGGCTCCAATCCTATCCGTGTCGCGAATCGAGCAGACATGAATGAATGCGATGCACCAGAATCAAATAATACAGATGCTGGAAAGGTGTTGACGAGAATAGTACCTGCCACTACCTCACCTGGTACAACTTCTTCTTCCATGGTCATCATCATAGCCTGACCTCTAGCTGCGGGTCCTCTCTGCTGGAAACCCCTCTGTCGGTTCTGTGCTGGAGCCTGGGTGAACTGATGCTGGTTCTGCTGTTGAAAGGCATGGGCCTGAGGCAACAATGGCCTCGGGTACTGCTGCTGCTGCTGCTGGACTGGAACTGGGGCTGGTCCTCTCACCGAAGAACTAGAAAGATTGGATGATAATGGACCTCCCCTATTCGGGCAGGTCCCTATCTGGTGGTCTGCTCCTCCACAAGCCAGGCACAATCCCTGTGCCCTACGATACTCTGCCACTACATGGCCCGGCATCCCGCAATACGAACATCCCACCGTGGAAGACTGCTTCTGCTTCTGCTGCTGCGGGTACGTCGGGGTCGAATGCTGAACCGACGTCACTGAGGCCGCCCGTCTCGAAGTCCCAATGGTTATACCCCTAGCTGCCGGGGCTGGAGCTGAAGATTGGTGCATCTGATTGTGGGACCGCTTCCTGCCTCCGGTCCTGTCCACAATTCTCCGGGAGGTATACTCATGCCTCCTTGCTGCCTTCAACACTGCATCGAACGTCTGGTGCTCGAACTGCTCCACAGCCAATAATATCTCTAAGTGCAGCCCTTGCTGGAATCGCTGAGCCCTATCGAACTCGGTTGCCACCAAGGTGGGGGCGAACCTACTCAGCCTGGAAAACTCGGTCGCATAGCCATCGACCGTCCTGCCTCCTTGCTTCAAGTTGGTGAACCGGGTCTGCAGGTCGTACCGTGCCACCGCATCGAAGTACTTTGTCTGGAACCTCTCTCTGAACGTCGCCCAAGTGACTGGTGCTGCTAATCCCATGGCCTGAGCTGCCCACCAATCGCGAGCCAAGTCTAACAACTGTAGGCGTACCACCGCCACCTTTTCATTCTCAGGTGTCCTAGCTGCTTCTAGAACCACCTCGGTATCCTGAAGCCAAGCGTCTGCGGCAATCGCATCTTCACTGCCGTCAAAGAAGGGAGGGTTCAAGCGCTTGAAACTGTTGGCCGCCTGATTCCCTTGGGGACCTCCTCGGTTTAGTGCATCATGAACTTTCTGGTGCAAGGCGTCGCCTCGACGATCTTGGGATGCAAGCAGTTCTCTGATAAGCCCTACCAAAGGTCCCTCATCCTGTCTAGCTGGTTGAACTGGCGGAGCTGCCTGAACTGGAGGTTCTGAGCCTCCGGGAAGCATAACTCGGAAGGCTACTCCAGAGTGCTGAGCTTGATCTTCCTGGCGCTGGGGTGCTTGTCGAGCTTCCTCTGGCTGGTTGGCAGGTCCGGGAGTAATGCCGCTGAAGAAGACGACATAGGGAACAATAAGGAAAGGACCAGGACAGATCAATGATACAAGCAATGTGATCAGGTCGAAATTCCCAGGGATTTGAAGATACGAGCAGAGATCAAGGGCGAATATTGATTGAGACATCTATTCGGTAAACCCTCACATTTCTTGATTGACAAGACCTGCATGGGCCACCACTTAAACCGTGTCACGCCCCAGAACCAGAATACTGGAGAGCAGGGGCAGACATAGCCAGCTACGTATATTAAAATAGAATGCATCTCAACTATACGGTCACGGCTGTCTAGATATGAGGGTTTACTACATGCCAGCAGTCTCTTAAGGTCAAGCCTATTGTCTCAATCTCAAGCAATTAACAGAGTTACAAGATGTTAGAGCATCAAATATATATATATAAGGCGTCCCAAATATTACATATTGGATGATCATGAAGCTAGTCGTACAAAATGATAGGACTAGCAAGAGTTCAGTCATACATGATCAACCCTAGGATTTGTTAATCATGTTTACAGCCCGTAGGCAGACAGTAAGTAAATGTGCATCGAGCTAACAGGTGCTCGTCGGCTAAACGCCTCAAAAGAATAAATTTACATATAAGTGGGTGAAACAAAAAGGAAAACCCACTCTTAGCCCGGGTTCCGTCTAGTTGTCACCATTGGGCTGGAAGCTCGATAGATCCTTGGGAGCTGCTCCGAAATCTGGCCACACAAAACCAGCTGGGTCAAACCCCGGAAAGAACAAGTGCCACAAAGGAGACCACAAATAAGAACAAAAGCCAGCATATTAGAACATAAAGAATAAAAGAAGTACAAGTAGTAAAGTACACAGGGCGATAAACGACTAGGGACGTGGAACCATTCCGGGAGCCAGGTCACAATCCTTAAACCATACAAGGACCGGGGTTGTAACCCTTCGCCTGAATAGCTCACTGTCTCTACTCATTTATCGTTCAGATAAGTAAAACAAACATGCTCAGGAGATAGCAGGTACTGGAGCTAGACAAGACTTAGACAAGGCTGGACACCATCCATTCACAATCGGCCAAGCAAGTACTACGGCTTACTACTTTAACTAACTAGGGTTATCACAAGCCTAATTACTAACAAGATGCAAGTGAGAATTTCCAGTCCCAAGCCCTGCAGACTATCCAGTTATCCTTCCGCGGGTTGAGAGTTATAGGTGGGTACATTGCCCGGGAGACAAATGTACCCTTACGTGACTTAGAGGGTGCAACACATGACAGTGTGCTGGAAATGTGCTCTACTCGTCGGCAAGCTACAAGTCCATTAAAGCGCCCAGATAACGAGATTGCCTGTGACTGGGAATTCTCCATGTTCTAGTTTGATCTAATAATTAGCCTAATCCAATTTAGCGCGAGTCCCTGGCCGTGGTACCCAGGAAGTCGTATCCTAGACATGATGCAAGACAAGACAAGTGGATTGTACAAACAAGCAAGCAGGAACACCCACGGTGTCAAGTTGATTATACGAGTCAAGTTACAAGTTACAAGTCCAGTCAAGTCAGGAGTGCGCCGCCACGGGCCACTATCAAGTTATCAAGATAAATCATGTCAGGGTGATGTCAGGAGTGCACCACTACGGGCCACTATCAAGTCAAGTTGGTCATGTCAGGAGTGCACCACTACGGGTCACTGTCGTGTTATGCTAGTTCCTTGTCATACCAGGCCATGTACAATAGTCATTCCAAACATATTAAGTAAAATCAAGTTCATGACAAAAGGCGTAAGGATATAAAATGGGCGTAAAATATCTAATACAATATCAATATATATAGGACTATAGAAGAGCCAGGCTTAAAGAAAATAAAACCAAATCTCCAAGAGCCAATGGTTTGCGCAAGGGATCAGGGGTTGGATTGTGTAGGGTGTCAGTTGTGCAGGGTGCCAAGTGCGCAGGGGCAGATGGCGCATGGATGGATTGCGCAGAAGGTAGACTGCGCAGGAGTGAACTGCGCAGGAGTTGGTTGCGCAGAGATGGATTGCGCATGGCTGGCTTGCGCAGGGTGGATTGCGCATGAGTCAGGTTGCGCAGGGGCCAACTGCGCAGGGGTTGGTGCGCCAAGGGAGATGCACGGTCCAGTCCAAGAGGCCGGGCGCAATTGGCTATGCGCAATGAAGGCGCTGGCCGAGAAGGAAGGTACGCAGTTCACCAAAGGGTGAGCTGCGCAATCGGCTTTGCGCTAAAGAGCGCAGGCCGAGAGGGCTGCTTCTCCAACCCGAGAAGAACTCCAAGAACTTCAAAACTTCAATTCTTCATAACTTGATCAAATCAAAACCAAATCTAGATTTTCAAAGTTCTAACTTGAGTAAAATCGAATTCTCTTCCACATGGAAGCATCAAAATATGCAAAAATTAAAGTTTAATAGATCAAAACCAAGGAATTCCGAAAATAATCAAAACTTAGATCTAGAAGAATGGAGACTCCAAATCACAAAATTTCAAGTTCTAGTGTTGATCTACATGTCCTAATCTATCAAATGGACAAATAAAATTGGGTGCTTATTTGTTGGCAATGTGCACTTGCCTAATGGGTTGGGGAGTTGTGGAAGAAGGAAGAAGAAAATTAATGGAGAGTAAAGAGGAGAGAGAAAGTTTGGTGGAGATATAATGAGGGTGGTTGTGTTGTGTTGAGGGTAGAGTGTAGGTTAAAGTGTTCCACTCATGATGAACCAAACCAAACCAACTTCTACAAAATAAAACCAAGCCATGGTCCAAACCTATTTACGAGAAACCAAAATCCGCAAGTCGAGAAAATAAAATACGTGCCAAAATCAAATTACGAGTACAAATACGTAATACAGGAAATGGGGGTGACAACTCTACCCACCTTCAAAGAATTCCGTCCTCAAAATTTAATCAAGGAGCTAGAGATTGCCACGACAAGCTATACTAAGCACAGGCAAGCTACACTAAGCAGTTCAATCATACAATCATACAATGCAAGCAAGGAAGGGAAAGCGTAAGGCATAAGAAAGACATTATACCTCACGAGTCAAACAGGTAGGGGTATTGCGATCGGATGTCGTCCTCGCGCTCCCATGTTGACTCACCTAGAGAGTGATGACCCCAAGCAACACGGACTAAGTTAATAGTCTTGTTCTTGAGCGTCTTTTCTCTCCGGTCCAAAATAGACACGGGCCTCTCCTCATACGAAAGGTTGGTACCAACAACCAATTCCGAATGATCTAGGATATGGCTCGGGTCCGGGATATACCGTCGTAATTGGGACACATGGAATACATCATGCACCTCGCTTAGCGACGGCGGAAGAGCGAGACGATAGGACACATCACCTACTCGCTCTAGAATATCGAACGGCCCTATATACCTAGGACTAAGCTTTCTTCGTACGCCAAAACGAATGACGCCACGAGTAGGCGAGATCCTAAGGAATACATGGTCGTCGACAGCAAATTCTAAGGGACGCCGATGAGCATCGGCCCAATGGCGCTGGCGATCCTGAGCAACTCGGAGGTGATCTCTGACTCTCCTGACCACTTCAACCGTCTGAGAAATCAGTTCTGGACCGAGCATCTGCCTCTCTCCGACATCGTCCCATGCTAACGGGGATCTGCACTTCCTATCATACAGAGCCTCGAAGGGTGCCATCTGGATACTGGCCTGGAAACTATTGTTGTACGAAAATTCCACCAGGTGCAGGTGATCCTCCCACGAACCACCAAAGTCAAGGGTACACGACCGCAACATATCTTCGAGAATTTGTATAGTACGCTCTGACTGCCCATCTGTCTGCGGATGATACGCTGAGCTGAACTTGAGACGAGTTCCCAAACTTTGATGAAGACTGCGCCAGAAGTGCTATGTGAATCTTGTATCCCTGTCTGATACTATGCTGACTGGCACTCCGTGAAGTCTGACGATCTGCCTGAGATATATCTCTGCTAGCTGCGCCGTCGACTGTCCAACTCTAAATGGAAGAAAGTGTGCCACCTTGGTAAGCCTGTCCACAATGACCCAAATAGCATCTCTGCCTGTCGGAGATCTGGGTAACCCAGTCACGAAATCCATGGTTATGTGCTCCCATTTCCATTCTGGGATCGGCAAGGGTTGAAGAAGTCCAGCTGGCCTCTGATGTTCAGCCTTGACCTGTTGGCAAACCAAACATCGAGAGACATACCGGGCTATCTCCCTTTTCATACCATTCCACCAAAAGTGTTGACGAATATCTCTGTACATCTTCGTGCCGCCTGGGTGGATGGAATACTGCGAACTGTGAGCCTCTGCCATGACTTCCTGTCGGATATCTCCACTGGGTACACAAAGATGCGTGTCGTGTCGAAGTGTACCATCCTCATGAATACATAACTCTGGCCTTCTTCCTGCCGCACATTCTGCTCTGAGTCGCTGAATCTTGGAATCTGTTAACTGTGCTGTCCGGATCCTCTCAACTATGGTGGACTGAATCTGTAGGCTGGCCATCAAGGCCACATTGGAAGGAAGAACCACTTCAATTCCCATCTTCTGAAGATCTGCCAATAGCTCTGGTTGCGCCGTCAGGAAATAAACTCCGGCTCTCCGGCTCAACGCATCTGCTACAACGTTGGCCTTCCCTGGATGATACTGCAAATCCACATCATAGTCCACAAGTAGCTCGAGCCATCTTCTCTGCCGCATATTAAGATCCTTCTGGGTAAAAACATACTTCAGGCTCTTATGATCAGTAAATATCTCCACTATGTCTCCGTACAAGTAGTGCCTCCACAACTTAAGTGCAAACACTACTGCTGCTAGCTCCAAGTCGTGGGTCGGGTAATTCTTCTCATGATCACGGAGTTGACGTAACGCATAAGAAATTACCTTCCCATGCTGCATCAAAACACATCCCAATCCTCTGCCTGAAGCGTCGCAATAAACTATGAATCCTCCGGTCCCATCTGGAAGGGTGAGAATGGGAGCCGTTATCAAACCTCGCTTCAACTTCTCAAATGATTCCTGACATTCTGCTGTCCAAACGAACGGCACATCCTTGCGGGTCAACTGGGTCATCGGCGCTGAAATCCTTGCAAAATCAGAGACGAACCGCCGGTAGTAGCCGGCCAATCCAAGAAAGCTGCGAACTTCTGCCACTGAGCTGGGTACTGGCCATGCCTCGATAGCCACAATCTTCTGGGGATCCACTTTCACTCCTCCTCTGGTAATGATGTGACCTAAGTAAGAAATACGATCGAGCCAGAACTCGCATTTACTGAACTTGGCGTACAACTGGTGCTCTCTGAGAATCTGGAGGACAACTCTGAGATGCTGCTCGTGCTCTGCTTCACTCTTGCTATAGACCAGGATGTCATCAAGGAACACTATCACAAACTGATCCAAGTAAGGCATGAAAATACGGTTCATGAGGTCCATGAACACTGCCGGCGCATTGGTCGCTCCAAAGGGCATAACTAGAAACTCCCAATGCCCGTACCTCGATCTGAACGCCGTCTTCGGGATGTCCTGTTCTCTGACTCTGATCTGGTGGTATCCTGACCGCAAGTCTATCTTCGAGAAAACTGAAGCCCCCTTGAGTTGATCAAATAAGTCATCTATCCTCGGGAGAGGGTATCTGTTCTTGATTGTCACTGAGTTCAAGGTACGATAATCAACACATAGCCTAGATGTACCATCCTTCTTTTCACAAGAAGCATCGGGGCTCCCCAAGGCGATCCACTAGCACGAATGAATCCCTTGGTCCTGAGTTCTTCAATCATCTTGTACAAAATCTCCAACCCTGAAGGCGCCATTCTGTAGACTCGCTCTGATACTGGTGCTGTCCCGGGAATCAAGTCGATGGTGAACTCGATCTCCCGCTCTGGTGGCATCCCTGGAAGTTCCTCTGGGAAGACATCTGGAAACTCTTCAACTATCCGGGGCAACTGCACTGTTGCTACTGCCATCCGCAATACTGGAGGAGATAGCTCTACGGCGTCTCTGGAAAATGAAAACTCTGGCTCTCCGGGAATACTAAAGACAACTCTGCCAACATGGCAGTCTATCCTGGCATAATGGTTCCTCAACCAATCCATGCCTAGGACTACATCATAGTCTGCCATAGGGAACTCTATGAGCCTAGCGGGGAACTCTCTACCGCTAACTACGATCCGACACGAGGAAAACACTCGATCTACTCCCACAAGACCATTACCAGTAAGTATATTGAGCCTCACTGATAATGACTCGGGCTCCAATCCTATCCGTGTCGCGAATCGTGCAGACATGAATGAATGCGATGCACCAGAATCAAATAATACAGATGCTGGAAAGGTGTTAACGAGAATAGTACCTGCCACTACCTCACCTGGTGCAACTTCTTCTTCCATGGTCATCATCATAGCCTGACCTCTAGCTGCGGGTCCTCTCTGCTGGAAACCCCTCTGTCAGTTCTGTGCTGGAGCCTGGGTGAACTGATGCTGGTTCTGCTGTTGAAAGGCCTGGGCCTGAGGCAACAATGGCCTCGGGTACTGCTGCTGCTGCTGCTGGACTGGAACTGGGGCTGGTCCTCTCACCGAAGAACTAGAAAGGTTGGATGATGATGGACCTCCCCTATTCGGGCAGGTCCCTATCTGGTGGTCTGCTCCTCCACAAGCCAGGCACAATCCCTGTGCCCTACGATACTCTGCCACTACATGGCCCGGCATCCCGTAATGCGAACATCCCACCGCGGAAGACTGCTTCTGCTTCTGCTGCTGCGGGTACGTCGGGGTCGAATGCTGAACCGACGTCACTGAGGCCGCCCGTCTCGAAGTCCCAATGGTTATACCCCTAGCTGCCGGGGCTGGAGCTGAAGATTGGTGCATCTGGTTGTGGGACCGCTTCCTGCCTCCGGTCCTGTCCACAATTCTCCGGGAGGTATACTCATGCCTCCTTGCTGCCTTCAACACTGCATCGAACGTCTGGTGCTCGAACTGCTCCACAGCCAATAATATCTCTAAGTGCAGCCCTTGCTGGAATCGCTGAGCCCTATCGAACTCGGTTGCCACCAAGGTGGGGGCGAACCTACTCAGCCTGGAAAACTCGGTCGCATAGCCATCGACCGTCCTGCCTCCTTGCTTCAAGTTGGTGAACCGGGTCTGCAGGTCGTACCGTGCCACCGCATCGAAGTACTTTGTCTGGAACCTCTCTCTGAACGTCGCCCAAGTGACTGGTGCTGCTAATCCCATGGCCTGAGCTGCCCACCAATCGCGAGCCAAGTCTAACAACTGTAGGCGTACCACCGCCACCTTTTCATTCTCAGGTGTCCTAGCTGCTTCTAGAACCACCTCGGTATCCTGAAGCCAAGCGTCTGCGGCAATCGCATCTTCACTGCCGTCAAAGAAGGGAGGGTTCAAGCGCTTGAAACTGTTGGCCGCCTGATTCCCTTGGGGACCTCCTCGGTTTAGTGCATCATGAACTTTCTGGTGCAAGGCGTCGCCTCGACGATCTTGGGATGCAAGCAGTTCTCTGATAAGCCCTACCAAAGGTCCCTCATCCTGTCTAGCTGGTTGAACTGGCGGAGCTGCCTGAACTGGAGGTTCTGAGCCTCCGGGAAGCATAACTCGGAAGGCTACTCCAGAGTGCTGAGCTTGATCTTCCTGGCGCTGGGGTGCTTGTCGAGCTTCCTCTGGCTGGTTGGCAGGTCCGGGAGTAATGCCGCTGAAGAAGACGACATAGGGAACAATAAGGAAAGGACCAGGACAGATCAATGATACAAGCAATGTGATCAGGTCGAAATTCCCAGGGATTTGAAGATACGAGCAGAGATCAAGGGCGAATATTGATTGAGACATCTATTCGGTAAACCCTCACATTTCTTGATTGACAAGACCTGCATGGGCCACCACTTAAACCGTGTCACGCCCCAGAACCAGAATACTGGAGAGCAGGGGCAGACATAGCCAGCTACGTATATTAAAATAGAATGCATCTCAACTATACGGTCACGGCTGTCTAGATATGAGGGTTTACTACATGCCAGCAGTCTCTTAAGGTCAAGCCTATTGTCTCAATCTCAAGCAATTAACAGAGTTACAAGATGTTAGAGCATCAAATATATATATATAAGGCGTCCCAAATATTACATATTGGATGATCATGAAGCTAGTCGTACAAAATGATAGGACTAGCAAGAGTTCAGTCATACATGATCAACCCTAGGATTTGTTAATCATGTTTACAGCCCGTAGGCAGACAGTAAGTAAATGTGCATCGAGCTAACAGGTGCTCGTCGGCTAAACGCCTCAAAAGAATAAATTTACATATAAGTGGGTGAAACAAAAAGGAAAACCCACTCTTAGCCCGGGTTCCGTCTAGTTGTCACCATTGGGCTGGAAGCTCGATAGATCCTTGGGAGCTGCTCCGAAATCTGGCCACACAAAACCAGCTGGGTCAAACCCCGGAAAGAACAAGTGCCACAAAGGAGACCACAAATAAGAACAAAAGCCAGCATATTAGAACATAAAGAATAAAAGAAGTACAAGTAGTAAAGTACACAGGGCGATAAACGACTAGGGACGTGGAACCATTCCGGGAGCCAGGTCACAATCCTTAAACCATACAAGGACCGGGGTTGTAACCCTTCGCCTGAATAGCTCACTGTCTCTACTCATTTATCGTTCAGATAAGTAAAACAAACATGCTCAGGAGATAGCAGGTACTGGAGCTAGACAAGACTTAGACAAGGCTGGACACCATCCATTCACAATCGGCCAAGCAAGTACTACGGCTTACTACTTTAACTAACTAGGGTTATCACAAGCCTAATTACTAACAAGATGCAAGTGAGAATTTCCAGTCCCAAGCCCTGCAGACTATCCAGTTATCCTTCCGCGGGTTGAGAGTTATAGGTGGGTACATTGCCCGGGAGACAAATGTACCCTTACGTGACTTAGAGGGTGCAACACATGACAGTGTGCTGGAAATGTGCTCTACTCGTCGGCAAGCTACAAGTCCATTAAAGCGCCCAGATAACGAGATTGCCTGTGACTGGGAATTCTCCATGTTCTAGTTTGATCTAATAATTAGCCTAATCCAATTTAGCGCGAGTCCCTGGCCGTGGTACCCAGGAAGTCGTATCCTAGACATGATGCAAGACAAGACAAGTGGATTGTACAAACAAGCAAGCAGGAACACCCACGGTGTCAAGTTGATTATACGAGTCAAGTTACAAGTTACAAGTCCAGTCAAGTCAGGAGTGCGCCGCCACGGGCCACTATCAAGTTATCAAGATAAATCATGTCAGGGTGATGTCAGGAGTGCACCACTACGGGCCACTATCAAGTCAAGTTGGTCATGTCAGGAGTGCACCACTACGGGTCACTGTCGTGTTATGCTAGTTCCTTGTCATACCAGGCCATGTACAATAGTCATTCCAAACATATTAAGTAAAATCAAGTTCATGACAAAAGGCGTAAGGATATAAAATGGGCGTAAAATATCTAATACAATATCAATATATATAGGACTATAGAAGAGCCAGGCTTAAAGAAAATAAAACCAAATCTCCAAGAGCCAATGGTTTGCGCAAGGGATCAGGGGTTGGATTGTGTAGGGTGTCAGTTGTGCAGGGTGCCAAGTGCGCAGGGGCAGATGGCGCATGGATGGATTGCGCAGAAGGTAGACTGCGCAGGAGTGAACTGCGCAGGAGTTGGTTGCGCAGAGATGGATTGCGCATGGCTGGCTTGCGCAGGGTGGATTGCGCATGAGTCAGGTTGCGCAGGGGCCAACTGCGCAGGGGTTGGTGCGCCAAGGGAGATGCACGGTCCAGTCCAAGAGGCCGGGCGCAATTGGCTATGCGCAATGAAGGCGCTGGCCGAGAAGGAAGGTACGCAGTTCACCAAAGGGTGAGCTGCGCAATCGGCTTTGCGCTAAAGAGCGCAGGCCGAGAGGGCTGCTTCTCCAACCCGAGAAGAACTCCAAGAACTTCAAAACTTCAATTCTTCATAACTTGATCAAATCAAAACCAAATCTAGATTTTCAAAGTTCTAACTTGAGTAAAATCGAATTCTCTTCCACATGGAAGCATCAAAATATGCAAAAATTAAAGTTTAATAGATCAAAACCAAGGAATTCCGAAAATAATCAAAACTTAGATCTAGAAGAATGGAGACTCCAAATCACAAAATTTCAAGTTCTAGTGTTGATCTACATGTCCTAATCTATCAAATGGACAAATAAAATTGGGTGCTTATTTGTTGGCAATGTGCACTTGCCTAATGGGTTGGGGAGTTGTGGAAGAAGGAAGAAGAAAATTAATGGAGAGTAAAGAGGAGAGAGAAAGTTTGGTGGAGATATAATGAGGGTGGTTGTGTTGTGTTGAGGGTAGAGTGTAGGTTAAAGTGTTCCACTCATGATGAACCAAACCAAACCAACTTCTACAAAATAAAACCAAGCCATGGTCCAAACCTATTTACGAGAAACCAAAATCCGCAAGTCGAGAAAATAAAATACGTGCCAAAATCAAATTACGAGTACAAATACGTAATACAGGAAATGGGGGTGACAACTCTACCCACCTTCAAAGAATTCCGTCCTCAAAATTTAATCAAGGAGCTAGAGATTGCCACGACAAGCTATACTAAGCACAGGCAAGCTACACTAAGCAGTTCAATCATACAATCATACAATGCAAGCAAGGAAGGGAAAGCGTAAGGCATAAGAAAGACATTATACCTCACGAGTCAAACAGGTAGGGGTATTGCGATCGGATGTCGTCCTCGCGCTCCCATGTTGACTCACCTAGAGAGTGATGACCCCAAGCAACACGGACTAAGTTAATAGTCTTGTTCTTGAGCGTCTTTTCTCTCCGGTCCAAAATAGACACGGGCCTCTCCTCATACGAAAGGTTGGTACCAACAACCAATTCCGAATGATCTAGGATATGGCTCGGGTCCGGGATATACCGTCGTAATTGGGACACATGGAATACATCATGCACCTCGCTTAGCGACGGCGGAAGAGCGAGACGATAGGACACATCACCTACTCGCTCTAGAATATCGAACGGCCCTATATACCTAGGACTAAGCTTTCTCCGTACGCCAAAACGAATGACGCCACGAGTAGGCGAGATCCTAAGGAATACATGGTCGTCGACAGCAAATTCTAAGGGACGCCGATGAGCATCGGCCCAATGGCGCTGGCGATCCTGAGCAACTCGGAGGTGATCTCTGACTCTCCTGACCACTTCAACCGTCTGAGAAATCAGTTCTGGACCGAGCATCTGCCTCTCTCCGACATCGTCCCATGCTAACGGGGATCTGCACTTCCTATCATACAGAGCCTCGAAGGGTGCCATCTGGATACTGGCCTGGAAACTATTGTTGTACGAAAATTCCACCAGGTGCAGGTGATCCTCCCACGAACCACCAAAGTCAAGGGTACACGACCGCAACATATCTTCGAGAATTTGTATAGTACGCTCTGACTGCCCATCTGTCTGCGGATGATACGCTGAGCTGAACTTGAGACGAGTTCCCAAACTTTGATGAAGACTGCGCCAGAAGTGCGATGTGAATCTCGTATCCCTGTCTGATACTATACTGACTGGCACTCCATGAAGTCTGACGATCTGCCTGAGATATATCTCTGCTAGCTGCGCCGTCGACTGTCCAACTCTAAATGGAAGAAAGTGTGCCACCTTGCTAAGCCTGTCCACAATGACCCAAATAGCATCTCTGCCTGTCGGAGATCTGGGTAACCCAGTCACGAAATCTATGGTTATGTGCTCCCATTTCCATTCTGGGATCGGCAAGGGTTGAAGAAGTCCAGCTGGCCTCTGATGTTCAGCCTTGACCTGTTGGCAAACCAAACATCGAGAGACATACCGGGCTATCTTCCTCTTCATACCATTCCACCAAAAGTGTTGACGAATATCTCTGTACATCTTCGTGCCGCCTGGGTGGATGGAATACTGCGAACTATGAGCCTCGGCCATGACTTCTTGTCGGATATCTCCACTGGGTACACAAAGATGCGTGTCGTGTCGAAGTGTACCATCCTCATGAATACATAACTCTGGCCTTCTCCCTGCCTCGCATTCTGCTCTGAGTCGCTGAATCTTGGAATCTGTTAACTGTCCTGTCCGGATCCTCTCAACTATGGTGGACTGAATCTGTAGGCTGGCCATCAAGGCCACATTGGAAGGAAGAACCACTTCAATTCCCATCTTCTGAAGATCTGCCAATAGCTCTGGTTGCGCCGTCAGGAAATAAACTCCGGCTCTCCGGCTCAACGCATCTGCTACAACGTTGGCCTTCCCTGGATGATACTGCAAATCCACATCATAGTCCACAAGTAGCTCGAGCCATCTTCTCTGCCGCATATTAAGATCCTTCTGGGTAAAAACATACTTCAGGCTCTTATGATCAGTAAATATCTCCACTATGTCTCCGTACAAGTAGTGCCTCCACAACTTAAGTGCAAACACTACTGCTGCTAGCTCCATGTCGTGGGTCGGGTAATTCTTCTCATGATCACGGAGTTGACGTAACGCATAAGAAATTACCTTCCCATGCTGCATCAAAACACATCCCAATCCTCTGCCTGAAGCGTCGCAATAAACTGTGAATCCTCCGGTCCCATCTAGAAGGGTGAGAATGGGAGCCGTTATCAAACCTCGCTTCAACTTCTCAAATGATTCCTGACATTCTGCTGTCCAAACGAACGGCACATCCTTGCGGGTCAACTGGGTCATCGGCGCTGAAATCCTTGCAAAATCAGAGACGAACCGCCGGTAGTAGCCGGCCAATCCAAGAAAGCTACAAACTTCTGCCACTGAGCTGGGTACTGGCCATGCCTCGATAGCCACAATCTTCTGGGGATCCACTTTCACTCCTCCTCTGGTAATGATGTGACCTAAGTAAGAAATACGATCGAGCCAGAACTCGCATTTACTGAACTTGGCGTACAACTGGTGCTCTCTGAGAATCTGGAGGACAACTCTGAGATGCTGCTCGTGCTCTGCTTCACTCTTGCTATAGACCAGGATGTCATCAAGGAACACTATCACAAACTGATCCAAGTAAGGCATGAAAATACGGTTCATGAGGTCCATGAACACTGCCGGCGCATTGGTCGCTCCAAAGGGCATAACTAGAAACTCCCAATGCCCGTACCTCGATCTGAACGCCGTCTTCGGGATGTCCTGTTCTCTGACTCTGATCTGGTGGTATCCTGACCGCAAGTCTATCTTCGAGAAAACTGAAGCCCCCTTGAGTTGATCAAATAAGTCATCTATCCTCGGGAGAGGGTATCTGTTCTTGATTGTCACTGAGTTCAAGGTACGATAATCAACACATAGCCTAGATGTACCATCCTTCTTTTCACAAGAAGCATCGGGGCTCCCCAAGGCGATCCACTAGCACGAATGAATCCCTTGGTCCTGAGTTCTTCAATCATCTTGTACAAAATCTCCAACTCTGAAGGCGCCATTCTGTAGACTCGCTCTGATACTGGTGCTGTCCCGGGAATCAAGTCGATGGTGAACTCGATCTCCCGCTCTGGTGGCATCCCTGGAAGTTCCTCTGGGAAGACATCTGGAAACTCTTCAACTATCCGGGGCAACTGCACTGTTGCTACTGCCATCCGCAATACTGGAGGAGATAGCTCTACGGCGTCTCTGGAAAATGAAAACTCTGGCTCTCCGGGAATACTAAAGACAACTCTGCCAACATGGCAGTCTATCCTAGCATAATGGTTCCTCAACCAATCCATGCCTAGGACTACATCATAGTCTGCCATAGGGAACTCTATGAGCCTAGCGGGGAACTCTCTACCGCTAACTACGATCCGACACGAGGAAAAACACTCGATCTACTCCCACAAGACCATTACCAGTAAGTATATTGAGCCTCACTGATAATGACTCGGGCTCCAATCCTATCCGTGTCGCGAATCGTGCAGACATGAATGAATGCGATGCACCAGAATCAAATAATACAGATGCTGGAAAGGTGTTAACGAGAATAGTACCTGCCACTACCTCACCTGGTGCAACTTCTTCTTCCATGGTCATCATCATAGCCTGACCTCTAGCTGCGGGTCCTCTCTGCTGGAAACCCCTCTGTCAGTTCTGTGCTGGAGCCTGGGTGAACTGATGCTGGTTCTGCTGTTGAAAGGCCTGGGCCTGAGGCAACAATGGCCTCGGGTACTGCTGCTGCTGCTGCTGGACTGGAACTGGGGCTGGTCCTCTCACCGAAGAACTAGAAAGGTTGGATGATGATGGACCTCCCCTATTCGGGCAGGTCCCTATCTGGTGGTCTGCTCCTCCACAAGCCAGGCACAATCCCTGTGCCCTACGATACTCTGCCACTACATGGCCCGGCATCCCGTAATGCGAACATCCCACCGCGGAAGACTGCTTCTGCTTCTGCTGCTGCGGGTACGTCGGGGGTCGAATGCTGAACCGACGTCACTGAGGCCGCCCGCCTCGAAGTCCCAATGGTTATACCCCTAGCTGCCGGGGCTGGAGCTGAAGATTGGTGCATCTGGTTGTGGGACCGCTTCCTGCCTCCGGTCCTGTCCACAATTCTCTGGGAGGTATACTCATGCCTCCTTGCTGCCTTCAACACTGCATCGAACGTCTGGTGCTCGAACTGCTCCACAGCCAATAATATCTCTAAGTGCAGCCCTTGCTGGAATCGCTGAGCCCTATCGAACTCGGTTGCCACCAAGGTGGGGGCGAACCTACTCAGCCTGGAAAACTCGGTCGCATAGCCATCGACCGTCCTGCCTCCTTGCTTCAAGTTGGTGAACCGGGTCTGCAGGTCGTACCGTGCCACCGCATCGAAGTACTTTGTCTGGAACCTCTCTCTGAACGTCGCCCAAGTGACTGGTGCTGCTAATCCCATGGCCTGAGCTGCCCACCAATCGCGAGCCAAGTCTAACAACTGTAGGCGTACCACCGCCACCTTTTCATTCTCAGGTGTCCTAGCTGCTTCTAGAACCACCTCGGTATCCTGAAGCCAAGCGTCTGCGGCAATCGCATCTTCACTGCCGTCAAAGAAGGGAGGGTTCAAGCGCTTGAAACTGTTGGCCGCCTGATTCCCTTGGGGACCTCCTCGGTTTAGTGCATCATGAACTTTCTGGTGCAAGGCGTCGCCTCGACGATCTTGGGATGCAAGCAGTTCTCTGATAAGCCCTACCAAAGGTCCCTCATCCTGTCTAGCTGGTTGAACTGGCGGAGCTGCCTGAACTGGAGGTTCTGAGCCTCCGGGAAGCATAACTCGGAAGGCTACTCCAGAGTGCTGAGCTTGATCTTCCTGGCGCTGGGGTGCTTGTCGAGCTTCCTCTGGCTGGTTGGCAGGTCCGGGAGTAATGCCGCTGAAGAAGACGACATAGGGAACAATAAGGAAAGGACCAGGACAGATCAATGATACAAGCAATGTGATCAGGTCGAAATTCCCAGGGATTTGAAGATACGAGCAGAGATCAAGGGCGAATATTGATTGAGACATCTATTCGGTAAACCCTCACATTTCTTGATTGACAAGACCTGCATGGGCCACCACTTAAACCGTGTCACGCCCCAGAACCAGAATACTGGAGAGCAGGGGCAGACATAGCCAGCTACGTATATTAAAATAGAATGCATCTCAACTATACGGTCACGGCTGTCTAGATATGAGGGTTTACTACATGCCAGCAGTCTCTTAAGGTCAAGCCTATTGTCTCAATCTCAAGCAATTAACAGAGTTACAAGATGTTAGAGCATCAAATATATATATATAAGGCGTCCCAAATATTACATATTGGATGATCATGAAGCTAGTCGTACAAAATGATAGGACTAGCAAGAGTTCAGTCATACATGATCAACCCTAGGATTTGTTAATCATGTTTACAGCCCGTAGGCAGACAGTAAGTAAATGTGCATCGAGCTAACAGGTGCTCGTCGGCTAAACGCCTCAAAAGAATAAATTTACATATAAGTGGGTGAAACAAAAAGGAAAACCCACTCTTAGCCCGGGTTCCGTCTAGTTGTCACCATTGGGCTGGAAGCTCGATAGATCCTTGGGAGCTGCTCCGAAATCTGGCCACACAAAACCAGCTGGGTCAAACCCCGGAAAGAACAAGTGCCACAAAGGAGACCACAAATAAGAACAAAAGCCAGCATATTAGAACATAAAGAATAAAAGAAGTACAAGTAGTAAAGTACACAGGGCGATAAACGACTAGGGACGTGGAACCATTCCGGGAGCCAGGTCACAATCCTTAAACCATACAAGGACCGGGGTTGTAACCCTTCGCCTGAATAGCTCACTGTCTCTACTCATTTATCGTTCAGATAAGTAAAACAAACATGCTCAGGAGATAGCAGGTACTGGAGCTAGACAAGACTTAGACAAGGCTGGACACCATCCATTCACAATCGGCCAAGCAAGTACTACGGCTTACTACTTTAACTAACTAGGGTTATCACAAGCCTAATTACTAACAAGATGCAAGTGAGAATTTCAGTCCCAAGCCCTGCAGACTATCCAGTTATCCTTCCGCGGGTTGAGAGTATAGGTGGGTACATTGCCCGGGAGACAAATGTACCCTTACGTGACTTAGAGGGTGCAACACATGACAGTGTGCTGGAAATGTGCTCTACTCGTCGGCAAGCTACAAGTCCATTAAAGCGCCCAGATAACGAGATTGCCTGTGACTGGGAATTCTCCATGTTCTAGTTTGATCTAATAATTAGCCTAATCCAATTTAGCGCGAGTCCCTGGCCGTGGTACCCAGGAAGTCGTATCCTAGACATGATGCAAGACAAGACAAGTGGATTGTACAAACAAGCAAGCAGGAACACCCACGGTGTCAAGTTGATTATACGAGTCAAGTTACAAGTTACAAGTCCAGTCAAGTCAGGAGTGCGCCGCCACGGGCCACTATCAAGTTATCAAGATAAATCATGTCAGGGTGATGTCAGGAGTGCACCACTACGGGCCACTATCAAGTCAAGTTGGTCATGTCAGGAGTGCACCACTACGGGTCACTGTCGTGTTATGCTAGTTCCTTGTCATACCAGGCCATGTACAATAGTCATTCCAAACATATTAAGTAAAATCAAGTTCATGACAAAAGGCGTAAGGATATAAAATGGGCGTAAAATATCTAATACAATATCAATATATATAGGACTATAGAAGAGCCAGGCTTAAAGAAAATAAAACCAAATCTCCAAGAGCCAATGGTTTGCGCAAGGGATCAGGGGTTGGATTGTGTAGGGTGTCAGTTGTGCAGGGTGCCAAGTGCGCAGGGGCAGATGGCGCATGGATGGATTGCGCAGAAGGTAGACTGCGCAGGAGTGAACTGCGCAGGAGTTGGTTGCGCAGAGATGGATTGCGCATGGCTGGCTTGCGCAGGGTGGATTGCGCATGAGTCAGGTTGCGCAGGGGCCAACTGCGCAGGGGTTGGTGCGCCAAGGGAGATGCACGGTCCAGTCCAAGAGGCCGGGCGCAATTGGCTATGCGCAATGAAGGCGCTGGCCGAGAAGGAAGGTACGCAGTTCACCAAAGGGTGAGCTGCGCAATCGGCTTTGCGCTAAAGAGCGCAGGCCGAGAGGGCTGCTTCTCCAACCCGAGAAGAACTCCAAGAACTTCAAAACTTCAATTCTTCATAACTTGATCAAATCAAAACCAAATCTAGATTTTCAAAGTTCTAACTTGAGTAAAATCGAATTCTCTTCCACATGGAAGCATCAAAATATGCAAAAATTAAAGTTTAATAGATCAAAACCAAGGAATTCCGAAAATAATCAAAACTTAGATCTAGAAGAATGGAGACTCCAAATCACAAAATTTCAAGTTCTAGTGTTGATCTACATGTCCTAATCTATCAAATGGACAAATAAAATTGGGTGCTTATTTGTTGGCAATGTGCACTTGCCTAATGGGTTGGGGAGTTGTGGAAGAAGGAAGAAGAAAATTAATGGAGAGTAAAGAGGAGAGAGAAAGTTTGGTGGAGATATAATGAGGGTGGTTGTGTTGTGTTGAGGGTAGAGTGTAGGTTAAAGTGTTCCACTCATGATGAACCAAACCAAACCAACTTCTACAAAATAAAACCAAGCCATGGTCCAAACCTATTTACGAGAAACCAAAATCCGCAAGTCGAGAAAATAAAATACGTGCCAAAATCAAATTACGAGTACAAATACGTAATACAGGAAATGGGGGTGACAACTCTACCCACCTTCAAAGAATTCCGTCCTCAAATTTAATCAAGGAGCTAGAGATTGCCACGACAAGCTATACTAAGCACAGGCAAGCTACACTAAGCAGTTCAATCATACAATCATACAATGCAAGCAAGGAAGGGAAAGCGTAAGGCATAAGAAAGACATTATACCTCACGAGTCAAACAGGTAGGGGTATTGCGATCGGATGTCGTCCTCGCGCTCCCATGTTGACTCACCTAGAGAGTGATGACCCCAAGCAACACGGACTAAGTTAATAGTCTTGTTCTTGAGCGTCTTTTCTCTCCGGTCCAAAATAGACACGGGCCTCTCCTCATACGAAAGGTTGGTACCAACAACCAATTCCGAATGATCTAGGATATGGCTCGGGTCCGGGATATACCGTCGTAATTGGGACACATGGAATACATCATGCACCTCGCTTAGCGACGGCGGAAGAGCGAGACGATAGGACACATCACCTACTCGCTCTAGAATATCGAACGGCCCTATATACCTAGGACTAAGCTTTCTCCGTACGCCAAAACGAATGACGCCACGAGTAGGCGAGATCCTAAGGAATACATGGTCGTCGACAGCAAATTCTAAGGGACGCCGATGAGCATCGGCCCAATGGCGCTGGCGATCCTGAGCAACTCGGAGGTGATCTCTGACTCTCCTGACCACTTCAACCGTCTGAGAAATCAGTTCTGGACCGAGCATCTGCCTCTCTCCGACATCGTCCCATGCTAACGGGGATCTGCACTTCCTATCATACAGAGCCTCGAAGGGTGCCATCTGGATACTGGCCTGGAAACTATTGTTGTACGAAAATTCCACCAGGTGCAGGTGATCCTCCCACGAACCACCAAAGTCAAGGGTACACGACCGCAACATATCTTCGAGAATTTGTATAGTACGCTCTGACTGCCCATCTGTCTGCGGATGATACGCTGAGCTGAACTTGAGACGAGTTCCCAAACTTTGATGAAGACTGCGCCAGAAGTGCGATGTGAATCTCGTATCCCTGTCTGATACTATACTGACTGGCACTCCATGAAGTCTGACGATCTGCCTGAGATATATCTCTGCTAGCTGCGCCGTCGACTGTCCAACTCTAAATGGAAGAAAGTGTGCCACCTTGCTAAGCCTGTCCACAATGACCCAAATAGCATCTCTGCCTGTCGGAGATCTGGGTAACCCAGTCACGAAATCTATGGTTATGTGCTCCCATTTCCATTCTGGGATCGGCAAGGGTTGAAGAAGTCCAGCTGGCCTCTGATGTTCAGCCTTGACCTGTTGGCAAACCAAACATCGAGAGACATACCGGGCTATCTTCCTCTTCATACCATTCCACCAAAAGTGTTGACGAATATCTCTGTACATCTTCGTGCCGCCTGGGTGGATGGAATACTGCGAACTATGAGCCTCGGCCATGACTTCTTGTCGGATATCTCCACTGGGTACACAAAGATGCGTGTCGTGTCGAAGTGTACCATCCTCATGAATACATAACTCTGGCCTTCTCCCTGCCTCGCATTCTGCTCTGAGTCGCTGAATCTTGGAATCTGTTAACTGTCCTGTCCGGATCCTCTCAACTATGGTGGACTGAATCTGTAGGCTGGCCATCAAGGCCACATTGGAAGGAAGAACCACTTCAATTCCCATCTTCTGAAGATCTGCCAATAGCTCTGGTTGCGCCGTCAGGAAATAAACTCCGGCTCTCCGGCTCAACGCATCTGCTACAACGTTGGCCTTCCCTGGATGATACTGCAAATCCACATCATAGTCCACAAGTAGCTCGAGCCATCTTCTCTGCCGCATATTAAGATCCTTCTGGGTAAAAACATACTTCAGGCTCTTATGATCAGTAAATATCTCCACTATGTCTCCGTACAAGTAGTGCCTCCACAACTTAAGTGCAAACACTACTGCTGCTAGCTCCATGTCGTGGGTCGGGTAATTCTTCTCATGATCACGGAGTTGACGTAACGCATAAGAAATTACCTTCCCATGCTGCATCAAAACACATCCCAATCCTCTGCCTGAAGCGTCGCAATAAACTGTGAATCCTCCGGTCCCATCTAGAAGGGTGAGAATGGGAGCCGTTATCAAACCTCGCTTCAACTTCTCAAATGATTCCTGACATTCTGCTGTCCAAACGAACGGCACATCCTTGCGGGTCAACTGGGTCATCGGCGCTGAAATCCTTGCAAAATCAGAGACGAACCGCCGGTAGTAGCCGGCCAATCCAAGAAAGCTACAAACTTCTGCCACTGAGCTGGGTACTGGCCATGCCTCGATAGCCACAATCTTCTGGGGATCCACTTTCACTCCTCCTCTGGTAATGATGTGACCTAAGTAAGAAATACGATCGAGCCAGAACTCGCATTTACTGAACTTGGCGTACAACTGGTGCTCTCTGAGAATCTGGAGGACAACTCTGAGATGCTGCTCGTGCTCTGCTTCACTCTTGCTATAGACCAGGATGTCATCAAGGAACACTATCACAAACTGATCCAAGTAAGGCATGAAAATACGGTTCATGAGGTCCATGAACACTGCCGGCGCATTGGTCGCTCCAAAGGGCATAACTAGAAACTCCCAATGCCCGTACCTCGATCTGAACGCCGTCTTCGGGATGTCCTGTTCTCTGACTCTGATCTGGTGGTATCCTGACCGCAAGTCTATCTTCGAGAAAACTGAAGCCCCCTTGAGTTGATCAAATAAGTCATCTATCCTCGGGAGAGGGTATCTGTTCTTGATTGTCACTGAGTTCAAGGTACGATAATCAACACATAGCCTAGATGTACCATCCTTCTTTTCACAAGAAGCATCGGGGCTCCCCAAGGCGATCCACTAGCACGAATGAATCCCTTGGTCCTGAGTTCTTCAATCATCTTGTACAAAATCTCCAACTCTGAAGGCGCCATTCTGTAGACTCGCTCTGATACTGGTGCTGTCCCGGGAATCAAGTCGATGGTGAACTCGATCTCCCGCTCTGGTGGCATCCCTGGAAGTTCCTCTGGGAAGACATCTGGAAACTCTTCAACTATCCGGGGCAACTGCACTGTTGCTACTGCCATCCGCAATACTGGAGGAGATAGCTCTACGGCGTCTCTGGAAAATGAAAACTCTGGCTCTCCGGGAATACTAAAGACAACTCTGCCAACATGGCAGTCTATCCTAGCATAATGGTTCCTCAACCAATCCATGCCTAGGACTACATCATAGTCTGCCATAGGGAACTCTATGAGCCTAGCGGGGAACTCTCTACCGCTAACTACGATCCGACACGAGAAAAACACTCGATCTACTCCCACAAGACCATTACCAGTAAGTATATTGAGCCTCACTGATAATGACTCGGGCTCCAATCCTATCCGTGTCGCGAATCGTGCAGACATGAATGAATGCGATGCACCAGAATCAAATAATACAGATGCTGGAAAGGTGTTAACGAGAATAGTACCTGCCACTACCTCACCTGGTGCAACTTCTTCTTCCATGGTCATCATCATAGCCTGACCTCTAGCTGCGGGTCCTCTCTGCTGGAAACCCCTCTGTCAGTTCTGTGCTGGAGCCTGGGTGAACTGATGCTGGTTCTGCTGTTGAAAGGCCTGGGCCTGAGGCAACAATGGCCTCGGGTACTGCTGCTGCTGCTGCTGGACTGGAACTGGGGCTGGTCCTCTCACCGAAGAACTAGAAAGGTTGGATGATGATGGACCTCCCCTATTCGGGCAGGTCCCTATCTGGTGGTCTGCTCCTCCACAAGCCAGGCACAATCCCTGTGCCCTACGATACTCTGCCACTACATGGCCCGGCATCCCGTAATGCGAACATCCCACCGCGGAAGACTGCTTCTGCTTCTGCTGCTGCGGGTACGTCGGGGTCGAATGCTGAACCGACGTCACTGAGGCCGCCCGCCTCGAAGTCCCAATGGTTATACCCCTAGCTGCCGGGGCTGGAGCTGAAGATTGGTGCATCTGGTTGTGGGACCGCTTCCTGCCTCCGGTCCTGTCCACAATTCTCTGGGAGGTATACTCATGCCTCCTTGCTGCCTTCAACACTGCATCGAACGTCTGGTGCTCGAACTGCTCCACAGCCAATAATATCTCTAAGTGCAGCCCTTGCTGGAATCGCTGAGCCCTATCGAACTCGGTTGCCACCAAGGTGGGGGCGAACCTACTCAGCCTGGAAAACTCGGTCGCATAGCCATCGACCGTCCTGCCTCCTTGCTTCAAGTTGGTGAACCGGGTCTGCAGGTCGTACCGTGCCACCGCATCGAAGTACTTTGTCTGGAACCTCTCTCTGAACGTCGTCCAAGTGACTGGTGCTGCTAATCCCATGGCCTGAGCTGCCCACCAATCGCGAGCCAAGTCTAACAACTGTAGACGTACCACCGCCACCTTCTCATTCTCAGGTGTCCTAGCTGCTTCTAGAACCACCTCGGTATCCTGAAGCCAAGCGTCTGCGGCAATCACATCTTCACTGTCGTCAAAGAAGGGAGGGTTCAAGCGCTTGAAACTGTTGGCCGCCTGATTCCCTTGGGGACCTCCTCGGTTTAGTGCATCATGAACTTCCTGGTACAAGGCGTCGCCTCGACGATCTTGGGATGCAAGCAGTTCTCTGATAAGCCCTACCAAAGGTCCCTCATCCTGTCTAGCTGGTTGAACGGGCGGAGCTGCCTGAACTGGAGGTTCTGAGCCTCCGGGAAGCATAACTCGGGAGGCTACTCCAGAGTGCTGAGCTTGATCTTCCTGGCGCTGGGGTGCTTGTCGAGCTTCCTCTGGCTGGTTGGCAGGTCCGGGAGTAATGCCGCTGAAGAAGACGACATAGGAAACAATAAGGAAAGGACCAGGACAGATCAATGATACAAGCAATGTGATCAGGTCGAGATTCCCAGGGATTTGAAGATACGAGCAGAGATCAAGGGCGAATATTGATTGAGACATCTATTCGGTAAACCCTCACATTTCTTGATTGACAAGACCTGCATGGGCCACCACTTAAACCGTGTCACGCCCCAGAACCAGAATACTGGAGAGCGGGGGCAGACATAGCCAGCTACGTAAATTGAAATAGAATGCATCTCAACTATACGGTCACGGCTGTCTAGATATGAGGGTTTACTACATGCCAGCAGTCTCTTAAGGTCAAGCCTATTGTCTCAATCTCAAGCAATTAACAGAGTTACAAGATGTTAGAGCATCAAATATATATATATAAGGCGTCCCAAATATTACATATTGGATGATCATGAAGCTAGTCGTACAAAATGATAGGACTAGCAAGAGTTCAGTCATACATGATCAACCCTAGGATTTGTTAATCATGTTTACAGCCCGTAGGCAGACAGTAAGTAAATGTGCATCGAGCTAACAGGTGCTCGTCGGCTAAACGCCTCAAAAGAATAAATTTACATATAAGTGGGTGAAACAAAAAGGAAAACCCACTCTTGGCCCGGGTTCCGTCTAGTTGTCACCATTGGGCTGGAAGCTCGATAGATCCTTGGGAGCTGCTCCGAAATCTGGCCACACAAAACCAGCTGGGTCAAACCCCAGAAAGAACAAGTGCCACAAAGGAGACCACAAATAAGAACAAAAGCCAGCATATTAGAACATAAAGAATAAAAGAAGTACAAGTAGTAAAGTACACAGGGCGATAAACGACTAGGGACGTGGAACCATTCCGGGAGCCAGGTCACAATCCTTAAACCATACAAGGACCGGGGTTGTAACCCTTCGCCTGAATAGCTCACTGTCTCTACTCATTTATCGTTAAGATAAGTAAAACAAACATGCTCAGGAGATAGCAGGTACTGGAGCTAGACAAGACTTAGACAAGGCTGGACACCATCCATTCACAATCGGCCAAGCAAGTACTACGGCTTACTACTTTAACTAACTAGGGTTATCACAAGCCTAATTACTAACAAGATGCAAGTGAGAATTTCCAGTCCCAAGCCCTGCAGACTATCCAGTTATCCTTCCGCGGGTTGAGAGTTATAGGTGGGTACATTGCCCGGGAGACAAATATACCCTTAGGTGACTTAGAGGGTGCAACACATGACAGTGTGCTGGAAATGTGCTCTACTCGTCGGCAAGCTACAAGTCCATTAAAGCACCCAGATAACGAGATTGCCTGTGACTGGGAATTCTCCATGTTCTAATTTGATCTAATAATTAGCCTAATCCAATTTAGCGCGAGTCCCTGGCCGTGGTACCCAGGAAGTCGTATCCTAGACATGATGCAAGACAAGACAAGTGGATTGTACAAACAAGCAAGCAGGAACACCCACGGTGTCAAGTTGATTATACGAGTCAAGTTACAAGTTACAAGTCCAGTCAAGTCAGGAGTGCGCCGCCACGGGCCACTATCAAGTTATCAAGATTAATTACGTCAGGGTGATGTCAGGAGTGCACCACTACGGGCCACTATCAAGTCAAGTTGGTCATGTCAGGAGTGCACCACTACGGGTCACTGTCGTGTTATGCTAGTTCCTTGTCATACCAGGCCATGTACAATAGTCATTCCAAACATATTAAGTAAAATCAAGTTCATGACAAAAGGCGTAAGGATATAAAATGGGCATAAAATATCTAATACAATATCAATATATATAGGACTATAGAAGAGCCAGGCTTAAAGAAAATAAAAACAAATCTCCAAGAGCCAATGGTTTGCGCAAGGGATCAGGGGTTGGATTGTGTAGGGTGTCAGTTGTGCAGGGTGCCAAGTACGCAGGGGCAGATGGCGCATGGATGGATTGCGCAGAAGGTAGACTGCGCAGGAGTAAACTGCGCAGGAGTTGGTTGCGCAGAGATGGATTGCGCATGGCTGGCTTGTGCAGGATGGATTGCGCATGAGTCAGGTTGCGCAGGGGTTGGTGCGCCAAGGGAGATGTGCGGTCCAGCCCAAGAGGCCGGGCACAATCGGCTATGCGCAATAAAAGCGCTGGCCGAGAAGGAAGGTGCGCAGTTCACCAAAGGGTGAGCTGCACAATCGGCTTTGCGCTAAAGAGCGCAGGCCGAGAGGGCTGCTTCTCCAACCCGAGAAGAACTCCAAGAACTTCAAAACTTCAATTCTTCATAACTTGATCAAATCAAAACCAAATCTAGATTTTCAAAGTTCTAACTTGAGTAAAATCGAATTCTCTTCCATATGGAAGCATCAAAATATGCAAAAATTAAAGTTTAATAGATCAAAACCAAGGAATTCCGAAAATAATTAAAACTTAGATCTAGAACAATGGAGACTCCAAATCACAAAATTTCAAGTTCTAGTGTTGATCTACATGTCCTAATCTATCAAATGGACAAATAAAATTGGGTGCTTATTTGTTGGCAAGGTGCACTTGCCTAATGGGTTAGGGAGTTGTGGAAGAAGGAAGAAGAAAATTAATGGAGAGTAAAGAGGAGAGAGAAAGTTTGGTGGAGATATAATGAGGGTGGTTGTGTTGTGTTGAGGGTAGAGTGTAGATTAAAGTGTTCCACTCATGATGAACCAAACCAAACCAACTTCTACAAAATAAAACCAAGCCATGGTCCAAACCTATTTACGAGAAACCAAAATCCGCAAGTCGAGAAAATAAAATACGTGCCAAAATCAAATTACGAGTACAAATACGTAATACAGGAAATGGGGGTGACAACTCTACCCACCTTCAAAGAATTCCGTCCTCGGAATTTAATCAAGGAGCTAGAGATTGCCACGACAAGCTATACTAAGCACAGGCAAGCTACACTAAGCAGTTCAATCATACAATCATACAATGCAAGCAAGGAAAGAAAAGCGTAAGGTATAAGAAAGACATTATATCTCACGAGTCAAACAGGTAGGGGTATTGCGATCGGATGTCGTCCTCACGCTCCCATGTTGACTCACCTAGAGAGTGATGACCCCAAGCAACACGGACTAAGTTAATAGTCTTGTTCTTGAGCGTCTTTTCTCTCCGGTCCAAAATAGACACGGGCCTCTCCTCATACGAAAGGTTGGTACCAACAACCAATTTCGAATGATCTAGGATATGGCTCGGGTCCGGGATATACCGTCGTAATTAGGACACATGGAATACATTATGCACCTCGCTTAGCGACGGCGGAAGAGCGAGACGATAGGACACATCACCTACTCGCTCTAGAATATCGAACGGCCCTATATACCTAGGACTAAGCTTTCCCCGTACGCCAAAACGAATGACGCCACGAGTAGGCGAGATCCTAAGGAATACATGGTCGCCGACAGCAAATTCTAAGGGACGCCGATGAGCATCGGCCCAATGGCGCTGGCGATCCTGAGCAACTCGGAGGTAATCTCTAACTCTCCTGACTACTTCAACCGTCTGAGAAATCAGTTCTGGACCGAGCATCTGCCTCTCTCCGACATCGTCCCATGCTAACGGGGATCTGCACTTCCTACCAAACAGAGCCTCGAAGGGTGCCATCTGGATACTGGCCTGGAAACTATTGTTGTACGAGAATTCTACCAGGTACAGGTGATCCTCCCACGAACCACCAAAGTCAAGGGTACACGACCGCAACATATCTTCGAGAGTTTGTATAGTACGCTCTGACTGCCCATCTGTCTGCGGATGATACGCTGAGCTGAACTTGAGACGAGTTCCCAAACTTTGATGAAGACTGCGCCAGAAGTGCAATGTGAATCTCGTATCCCTGTCTGATACTATGCTGACTGGCACTCCGTGAAGTCTGACGATCTGCCTGAGATATATCTCTGCTAGCTGTGCCGTCGACTGTCCAACTCTAAATGGAAGAAAGTGTGCCACCTTGGTAAGCCTGTCCACAATGACCCAAATAGCATCTCTGCCTGTCGGAGATCTGGGTAACCCAGTCACGAAATCCATGGTTATGTGCTCCCATTTCCATTCTGGGATCGGCAAGGGTTGAAGAAGTCCAGCTGGCCTCTGATGTTCAGCCTTGACCTGTTGGCAAACCAAACATCGAGAGACATACCGGGCTATCTCCCTCTTCATACCATTCCACCAAAAGTGTTGACGAATATCTCTGTACATCTTCGTGCCGCCTGGGTGGATGGAATACTGCGAACTGTGAGCCTCTGCCATGACTTCCTGTCGGATATCTCCACTGGGTACACAAAGACGCGTGCCGTGTCGAAGTGTACCATCCTCATGAATACATAACTCTGGCCTTCTTCCTGCCTCGCATTCTGCTCTGAGCCGCTGAATCTTGGAATCTGTTAACTGTGCTGTCCGGATCCTCTCAACTATGGTGGACTGAATCTGTAGGCTGGCCATCAAGGCCACATTGGAAGGAAGAACCACTTCAATTCCCATCTTCTGAAGATCCGCCAATAGCTCTGGTTGCGCCGTCAGGAAATAAACTCTGGCTCTCCGGCTCAACGCATCTGCTACAACGTTGGCCTTCCCTGGATGATACTGCAAATCCACATCATAGTCCACAAGTAGCTCGAGCCATCTTCTCTACCGCATATTAAGATCCTTCTGGGTGAAAACATACTTCAGGCTCTTATGATCAGTAAATATCTCCACTATGTCTCCGTACAAGTAGTGTCTCCACAACTTAAGTGCAAACACTACTGCTGCTAGCTCCAAGTAGTGGGTCGGGTAATTCTTCTCATGATCACGGAGTTGACGTGACGCATAAGAAATTACCTTCCCATGCTGTATCAAAACACATCCCAATCCTCTGCCTGAAGCGTCGCAATAAACTGTGAATCCTCCGGTCCCATCTAGAAGGGTGAGAATGGGAGCCGTTATCAAACCTCGCTTCAACTTCTCAAATGATTCCTGACATTCTGCTGTCCAAATGAACGGCACATCCTTGCGGGTCAACTGGGTCATCGGCGCTGAAATCCTTGTAAAATCAGCGACGAACCGCCGGTAGTAGCCGGCCAATCCAAGAAAGCTGCGAACTTCTGCCACTGAGCTGGGTACTGGCCATGCCTCGATAGCCACAATCTTCTGGAGATCCACTTTCACTCCTCCTCTGGTAATGATGTGACCTAAGTAAGAAATGCGATCGAGCCAGAACTCGCATTTACTGAACTTGGCGTACAACTGGTGCTCTCTGAGAATCTGGAGGACAACTCTGAGATGCGGCTCGTGCTCTGCTTCACTCTTGCTATAGACCAGAATGTCATCAAGGAACACTATCACAAATTAATCCAAGTAAGGCATGAAAATACGGTTCATGAGGTCCATGAACACTGTCGGCGCATTGGTCGCTCCAAAGGGCATAACTAGAAACTCCCAATGCCCGTACCTCGATCTGAACGCCGTCTTCGGGATGTCCTGCTCTCTGACTCTGATCTGGTGGTATCCTGACCGCAAGTCTATCTTCGAGAAAATTGAAGCCCCCTTGAGTTGATCAAACAAGTCATCTATCCTCGGAAGAGGGTATCTGTTCTTGATTGTCACTGAGTTCAAGGTACGATAATCAACACATAGCCTAGACGTACCATCCTTCTTTTTCACAAGAAGCATCGGGGCTCCCCAAGGCGATCCACTAGCACGAATGAATCCCTTGGTCCTGAGTTCTTCAATCATCTTGTACAAAATCTCCAACTCTGAAGGCGCCATTCTGTAGACTCGCTCTGATACTGGTGCTGTCCCGGGAATCAAGTCGATGGTGAACTCGAGCTCCCGCTCTGGTGGCATCCCTAGAAGTTCCTCTGGGAAGACATCTGGAAACTCTTCAACTATCCGGGGCAACTGCACTGTTGCTACTGCCATCCGCAATACTGGAGGAGATGGCTCTACGGCGCCTCTGGAAAATGAAAACTCTGGCTCTCCGGGAATACTAAAGACAACTCTGCCAACATGGTAGTCTATCCTAGCATAATGGTTCCTCAACCAATCCATGCCTAGGACTACATCATAGTCTGCCATAGGGAACTCTATGAGCCTAGCGGGGAACTCTCTACCGCTAACTACGATCCGACATGAGGAAAACACTCGATCTACTCCCACAAGACCATTACCAGTAAGTATATTGAGCCTCACTGATAATGACTCGGGCTCCAATCCTATCTGTGTCGCGAATCGTGTAGACATGAATGAATGCGATACACCAGAATCAAATAATACAGATGCTGGAAAGGTGTTGACGAGAATAGTACCTGCCACTACCTCACCTGGTACAACTTCTTCTTCCATGGTCATCATCATAGCCTGACCTCTAGCTGCGGGTCCTCTCTGCTGGAAACCCCTCTGTCGGTTCTGTGCTGGAGCCTGGGTGAACTGATGCTGGTTCTGCTGTTGAAAGGCCTGGGCCTGAGGCAACAATGGCCTCGGGTACTGCTGCTGCTGCTGCTGGACTGGAACTGGGGCTGGTCCTCTCACCGAAGAACTAGAAAGGTTGGATGATGATGGACCTCCCTATTCGGGTAGGTCCCTATCTGGTGGTCTGCTCCTCCACAAGCCAGGCACAATTCATGTGCCCTACGACACTCTGCCACTACATGGCCCGGCTTCCCGCAATGCGAACATCCCACCGCGGAAGACTGCTTCTGCTTCTGCTGCTGCGGGTACGTCGGAGTTGAATGCTGAACCGACGTCACTGAGGCCGCCCGCCTCGGAGTCCCAATGGTTATACCCCTAGCTGCCGGGGCTGGAGTTGAAGATTGGTGCATCTGGTTGTGGGACCGCTTCCTGCCTCCGATCCTGTCCATAATTCTCCGGGAGGTATACTCATGCCTCCTTGCTGCCTTCAATACTGCATCGAACGTCTGGTGCTCGAACTGCTCTACAGCCAATAATATCTCTAAGTGCAGCCCTTGCTGGAATCGCTGAGCCCTATCGAACTCGGTTGCCACCAAGGTGGGGGCGAACCTACTCAGCCTGGAAAACTCGGTCGCATAGCCATCGACCGTCCTGCCTCCTTGCTTCAAGTTGGTGAACCGGGTCTGCAGGTCGTACCGTGCCACCGCATCGAAGTACTTTGTCTGAAACCTCTTTCTGAACGTCGCCCAAGTGACTGGTGCTGCTAATCCCATGGCCTGAGCTGCCCACCAATCGCGAGCCAAGTCTAACAACTGTAGGCGTACCACCGCCACCTTCTCATTCTCAGGTGTCCTAGCTGCTTCTAGAACCACCTCGGTATCCTGAAGCCAAGCGTCTGCGGCAATCGCATGTTCACTGCCGTCAAAGAAGGGAGGGTTCAAGCGCTTGAAACTGTTGGCCGCCTGATTCCCTTGGGGACCTCCTCGGTTTAGTGCATCATGAACTTCCTGGTGTAAGGCGTCGCCTCGACGATCTTGGGATGCAAGCAGTTCTCTGATAAGCCCTACCAAAGGTCCCTCATCCTGTCAAGCTGGTTGAACGGGCGGAGCTGCCTGAACTGGAGGTTCTGAGCCTCCGGGAAGCATAACTCGGAAGGCTACTCCAGAGTGCTGAGCTTGATCTTTCTGGCGCTGGGGTGCTTGTCGAGCTTCCTCTGGCTGGTTGGCAGGTCCGGGAGTAATGCCGCTGAAGAAGACGACATAGGGAACAATAAGGAAAGGACCAGGACAGATCAATGATACAAACAATGTGATCAGGTCGAGATTCCCAGGGATTTGAAGATACGAGCAGAGATCAAGGGCGAATATTGATTGAGACATCTATTCGGTAAACCCTCACATTTCTTGATTGACAAGACCTGCATGGGCCACCACTTAAACCGTGTCACGCCCCAGAACCAGAATACTGGAGAACGGGGGCAGAGATAGCCAGCTACGTATATTGAAATAGAATGCATCTCAACTATACGGTCACGGCTGTCTAGATATGAGGGTTTACTACATGCCAGCAGTCTCTTAAGGTCAAGCCTATTGTCTCAATCTCAAGCAATTAACAGAGTTACAAGATGTTAGAGCATCAAATATATATATATAAGGCATCCCAAATATTACATATTGGATGATCATGAAGCTAGTCGTACAAAATAATTGGACTAGCAAGAGTTCAGTCATACATGATCAACCCTAGGATTTGTTAATCATGTTTACAGCCCGTAGGCAGACAGTAAGTAAATGTGCATCGAGCTAACAGGTGCTCGTCGGCTAAACGCCTCAAAAGAATAAATTTACATATAAGTGGGTGAAACAAAAAGGAAAACCCACTCTTGGCCCGGATTCCGTCTAGTTGTCACCATTGGGCTGGAAGCTCGGTAGATCCTCGGGAGCTGCTCCGAAATCTGGCCACACAAAACCAGCTGGGTCAAACCCCAGAAAGAACAAGTGCCACAAAGGAGACCACAAATAAGAACAAAAGCCAGCATATTAGAACATAAAGAATAAAAGAAGTACAAGTAGTAAAGTACACAGGGCGATAAACGACTAGGGACGTGGAACCATTCCGGAAGCCAGGTCACAATCCTTAAACCATACAAGGACCGGGGTTGTAACCCTTCGCCTGAATAGCTCACTGTCTCTACTCATTTATCGTTAAGATAAGTAAAACAAACATGCTCAGGAGATAGCAGGTACTGGAGCTAGACAAGACTTAGACAAGGCTGGACACCATCCATTCACAATCGGCCAAGCAAGTACTACGGCTTACTACTTTAACTAACTAGGGTTATCACAAGCCTAATTACTAACAAGATGCAAGTGAGAATTTCCAGTCCCAAGCCCTGCAGACTATCCAGTTATCCTTCCGCGGGTTGAGAGTTATAGGTGGGTACATTGCCCGGGAGACAAATGTACCCTTAGGTGACTTAGAGGGTGCAACACATGACAATGTGCTGGAAATGTGCTCTACTCGTCGGCAAGCTACAAGTCCATTAAAGCGCCCAGATAACGAGATTGCCTGTGACTGGGAATTTTCCATGTTCTAGTTTGATCTAATAATTAGCCTAATCCAATTTAGCGCGAGTCCCTGGCCGTGGTACCCAGGAAGTCATGTCCTAGACATGATGCAAGACAAGACAAGTGGATTGTACAAACAAGCAAGCAGGAACACCCACGGTGTCAAGTTGATTATACGAGTCAAGTTACAAGTTACAAGTCCAGTCAAGTCAGGAGTGCGCCGCCACGGGCCACTATCAAGTTATCAAGATAAATCATGTCAGGGTGCTGTCAGGAGTGCACCACTATGGGCCACTATCAAGTCAAGTTGGTCATGTCAGGAGTGCACCACTACGGGTCACTGTCGTGTTATGCTAGTTCCTTGTCATACCAGGCCATGTACAATAGTCATTCCAAACATATTAAGTAAAATCAAGTTCATGACAAAAGACGTAAGGATATAAAATGGGCGTAAAATATCTAATACAATATCAATATATATAGGACTATAGAAGAGCCAGGCTTAAAGAAAATAAAACCAAATCTCCAAGAGCCAATGGTTTGCGCAAGGGATCAGGGGTTGGATTGTGTAGGGTGTCAGTTGTGCAGGGTGCCAAGTGCGCAGGGGCAGATGGCGCATGGATGGATTGCACAGAAGGTAGACTGCGCAGGAGTGAACTGCGCAGGAGTTGGTTGCGCATAGATGGATTGAGCATGGCTGGCTTACGCAGGGTGGATTGCGCATGAGTCAGGTTGCGCAGGGGCCAACTGCGCAGGGGTTGGTGCGCCAAGGGAGATGCGCGGTCCAGCCCAAGAGGCCGGGCGCAATCGGCTATGCGCAATGAAGGCACTGGCCGAGAAGGAAGGTGCGCAGTTCACCAAAGGGTGAGCTGCGCAATCGGCTTTGCGCTAAAGAGCGCAGGCCGAGAGGGCTGCTTCTCCAACCCGAGAAGAACTCCAAGAACTTTAAAACTTCAATTCTTCATAACTTGATCAAATCAAAACCAAATCTAGATTTTCAAAGTTCTAACTTGAGTAAAATTGAATTCTCTTCCACATAGAAGTATCAAAATATGCAAAAATTAAAGTTTAATAGATCAAAACCAAGGAATTCCGAAAATAATCAAAACTTAGATCTAGAATAATGGAGACTCCAAATCACAAAATTTCAAGTTCTAGTGTTGATCTACATGTCCTAATCTATCAAATGGACAAATAAAATTGGGTGCTTATTTGTTGGCAAGGTGCACTTGCCTAATGGGTTGGGGAGTTGTGGAAGAAGGAAGAAGAAAATTAATGGAGAGTAAAGAGGAGAGAGAAAGTTTGGTGGAGATATAATGAGGGTGGTTGTGTTGTGTTGAGGGTAGAGTGTAGGTTAAAGTGTTCCACTCATGATGAACCAAACCAAACCAACTTCTACAAAATAAAACCAAGCCATGGTCCAAACCTATTTACGAGAAACCAAAATTCGCAAGTCGAGAAAATAAAATACGTGCCAAAATCAAATTACGAGTACAAATACGTAATACAGGAAATGGGGGTGACATATGGTTTAGTAAAAAGCAAAATTCTGTAGCCCTATCAACAACAGAGGCTGAGTATATCGCCGCAGGACGTTGTTGTGCTCAGATTTTGTGGATGAAATAAACCTTGGAAGACTATGATTTATTTTATACACATATTCTCATTTTCTGTGATAACACGAGCACTATCAATTTGACTAAGAATCTTGTATGTCATTCTCGTACTAAATATATCGAGATTAGACATTATATTCTTAGATATCATCATCAAAATGGAGATATTGACCTTGTATACATAGATACTGAGAATCAATTAGCTGACATTTTCACAAAACCTCTAACAGAAGATCGTTTCAATTATTTACGTCGAGAATTAGGAATTTTGGACGTCAATAATATTAATTAATTTTGTTTTATGATTACATTTCAATACGCAAAAACTGTGTTAGAGACAAGCCAATAAAGAGTCTGTCTGTCACCACAACTACGGTTGAAGCGAAGCGGTACTTAAGAGTTCCCCGGTGAACCTCCGCCAGCTGGGACAGTACTCCTACAGCTAATCTGAAACAGTCGCTGTGTAATAATATTTAATATATAAAATAATATTAATTATGTTAATTGAAAGTTGAAATTACTAATCTTTGAATTAAATATTTGAAATGAGCCAATAAAAAAGAAAGTGTCCAAACCAAACCCAGGCGAATTCGGCCAGACTTTGGCCCGAATTTGGCCCGAGTTCGGTTGAAGGTATCAGGTTATATAACTAGAACCCAAGAGCCTTTCTTTCTCATTGCTTCCAAACCACATCAACAGCAGCAGCAGCCGCGCGAGAGAACCCCCAAACCCTAGTTCTTCACCACCCCTTCTCTTCCAATCCAAGTGGTGAAATCAATCCAAACTTTGGATTCGTGCGAAGTTCGTCATTCTCTACAACATACTCAATTCTCAGGAGGTATAACTCCTTATTTCCCCTCCATTTATTTTCGTACATATTTCCTTTTTATTACACAAATGGCACCTAAGGGTTTTAATCCCTTCAAGAGGAAGAAGACAACCAACCCAAGTGAAGAAGGTTCATCTTCGAATCCACCCACTAATTCCCTCTTTTTGCCAGTCCAATCTAGCGATGGCACGTTCGACGGGTTTTACTTTCAAACCCTAGACCAAGCCCTACTGTGGTATGGAGATTTTTCCATGAGATCCATATGTACAGGCGCTCCCATTAAGTGGACTGTATTTCCAGATCACCGCCATTTCTTTGAGGCATTAGGGTTACAGCATTTTGTTAAACTCTGTTTTTCCGTAGCAACTAATGCCATTAGACTGTTTTACTGCAATATCATATTAAACACGTTTGATGTAAGCACTCGTGTTGGAGGATTAGATATCAATTTTAATGATGTTCTCTTAGCGGAGATCCTTGGTATTCCAAACGAAAGTGAATCGCTGGTTGATATCACTGAGTTTGATTTCCCCGAAGGCACGACACTTACTAGTTTTAAAGCGGAACTCTGTGCACCTGATAGAGTTCGCTCTGGAAAGTTTAAGGCAAACAACTTGAACTTGTTTAATTATGAATTGCACCGTATCATTTACTCTACTCTCCTTCCGAAATCTACTTCGAATGATGATGTCACGTCTCTTGAATTATCTGCCATGTATCACATTCTTAAGGGGATTCCATTTTCTGCCCCTAAGACCATTATTCAGATGATGGGACGTTGTCGTGCAAGAGATAGAAATCTCTCTTATGCAATGATTCTCCCACGCATCTTCCAGCGTTTCGATATTGACTTATCTACTTGTGCTCAAGACCCTGAGCCCAAGGTTCTCAAGTTATCTCGTCGCAGTATGACAGCATCTGCTCCTCCTACTGCTCCTGCTACTGCTCCGCCTCTTCCACCTCCTCAGCAGTATGCTATGTGTCACTCCCCGTTCCCAGAATGCGTATTTTTATACATGTACAACTCATAAGTATTTATTTAATATTTATCATGTATTATCCTGTATTTAAATTCCATTAATTTTATGTTAATCAATTAATCTGCTCTTTAAATTTTTCATGTTAATTTATTTCCTGTAATTATATTTCTGTAATTTTATTTCTGCATTTTATTTCCTGTTTTTATTCTCTGCTTTAGCTAGGCTTTGGGTTCGGGATTGGCTTTGGTTGGATCCCCTACAACCCGACCCATTGGACCCATTGGACCCGGCCCAACTCCCACCTACCACCCTCTTTTCTATTTAAAGCATACATCTCTTTCTCTCTCCTCATAAACTCACATTCTTACCATTACTCCTCTTCTTCTTCTTTATTACTCTCTCCACCTACCAAATCGTAGGCAAGTACAACTTGCTCCACATGAGAACCCATGTTCTTATGGTTCATTTATCTTTCTTTCGTGATCCTAAGAGAGTTTAGAACTTGGCATTTTTCATTTCGAAGTCTTAAATTTTGTAGATCTAGAAATGAGTTATTTTCGGAGTTTGGTGGTTTTGATCTATCAAACTTCTTTGTTTTCAAGTTTTGATGGTTCTATGTTGTAGAGAGTTTTATTCTACCCAATTTTGACCTTTGAAAAGTTGGATTTGGACTTGTTTTGACCAAGTTATGGACCTTTGAAGCTTTGGGGTGCAACCATGGAGTTCTTGCTGTTTGGAGAAGACAGTGAGCAGTGTACACTAGCTTTTTAGCTTGCGTCACTGAGCTGTGCGCGCTCTTTAGCGCAGCGCAGTCTGGAGTCCATACGCTACCTTTTTAGGAAGCGTGTGTCTTGCCTACGCTACCTTTTGGAAGCGTATATCGTATGGAGTTCATACGCTACCTTTTGGAAGCGTATATCGTATGGAGTTCATATGCTGCCTTTGGGGAGCGTATGACTTGCATACGCTGACTTGAATGGTCAGGAGTCGTATGGAGTTCATACGCTACCTTTTGGGGAGCGTATGACTTGCATACGCTGACTTGAATGGTCAGGAGTCGTATGGAGTCCATACGCTGCCTTTGGGGAGCGTATGACTTGCATACGCTCACTTGGATGGTGAGGAGTCGTATGGAGCCCATATGCTGCCTCTTTGACCTGAGCGTACGCTGACTTGAGCGTAGCCTGAATTGAGCGTACGCTGACCTTACTTACCCTGATCTTCTATAGCCCTGTATATTAATATTTTATTAGATATTTAACGTCCATTTTATATCCTTACGCCTTTTTGGCATGAACTCGAAAAATCATGATATGATAATATTGTTAATATCAATTGTTATGTGGAATGTGCCTTGTGTCCCGATTGATTTTTGGGATACCCAGTATGACTGGGACTTGACCATGAGAGTTATAAACTCGACCCCGTTTAATGCTAATTGACTTTCGTGCCTTGTCACCATTGATAATAATGGTTATCTTGACTAAATTAATCATGCGTTCCTAGTCGAAACTAAGAGACTGGCTAGTCGTCTTATTGAATTGAATGAATGAGACACGTTCATGTTATGGACTATTGTAATCGACTGGCTGATCCCGAATATTGACTTACATGCACATGCAGGCTTCAATCTATTTATTTATTTATTTACTTATTTATTTTCTACAAAAGAAGCATGTGTACTTTATGGTCAAGGCATAATTACCGTGGTTAGACTTGATTGTTGCATTACGCTATGTAAGACCTGCAACCTAACCGCACTGGTATCGTTGTAGAGTTGTGCATATCGTACCCCGTACGAAAGTACTCATTCGAATAACCATGATCCACGGCATAGGATTTCACTCAACGTAGGGACTATTAAGTTAAATAAAATAATGATGGCATGGAGAGAATGGATTCTCGAGTTCTTACATGGCAGCCCCCTTGGGACAAGTAATACCCGACGGGCCGGCTGGTTCCCACAGATACTGTAAAACTGCCACACGGGCAGGGAACAGTATCTGCTTTTATTATTATTGTATATTGTATATTGACGGGCGTCCTGCTAGGACTCGTCTAATTCATGCATGGCGCACATGATTGACTGGATAGACTAGCCTTGCTCGCACATGGTAAGAACTGAGGAATCCCTAATTGCATTATTCCATGATAACTTGGGACTCACAATAGCAAGCCGTAGTAGTTGAATGGCCGTTTAAATTGATTTGTTTGTGCACTGTACCTACTCTGTTACCTAACTGGGATGATCAGAATGTCAGGACATGACGGGCCAACTTCTGTCCTTGTTTGGTTGGGAGGTTGGTTCGAAGTGTCGTGATGTGATGTGAATCCTAGTGAAAATGCAGAGATCTATTATTATATTCTCTTGCTTACTGGTTTTAGTTCTCATGTCGTGCTTCCTTGTGGTACTTGCTATTAGAGGTCTAACCTCTCTGGTTTTGCATGGCCAGATTTAGAGCCGGTCCCCGAGGATCCAGCTTACTTCTACCTCCAAGATGGTCAACACTAGAGGGATGATCGCAGGAGGACTCGAGTGGGTTTCTTACTTCACCCCTCGTTTTGTCACTTACTTTATACTTGGCCGTTTGCCACCGACATGTTAGTCGGATTGTCTTGTACTTACTTTTACATAATTGTAATTAAAGTCAGACTGCAGCTGATAACAATTGTGTATACTTTTGCTACATCAATCTGGCTATGTTTTGTAAAGCCAGATATCAAGAACATTTGACAGAGCGTTTGGGACGCCTTACTGCTTTATCTTACATGTTCTCTATTACTGTTTCTTGTTTGAATGATTGAGACAATAGATGTGAAGAGGCCATAGTGAGACTTTCATGTAGTATGTATCCCCTCATCTTTTAGACAGCATTGATCATATTATACGGTATTCATCTACCCGTAATACGTAGCTGGCTGAGTCATTCTCCCGCTCTCCAGTATTCTGGTTCTGGGGCGTGACAAGGTTTTAGTGGTGGCCCATGCAGGTCTGATTTCAGACTTGTGGGGTATTTTGATTTATAGGATGTCTCAATCACACATGTTTCCCCCTTGATCTCATGATTTGTTGATTCTCAACTCCAGCTTGACATTCCAGTATCCCTTGACTTCATTGATCCTTCATGTCCGGTCGTTTGATTGTTCTCTTATCTATTTTCTTAGGGGCACCTCGTCCGCATCTGTCAGAGCTGGACAGCAACAACATGTACAGCAACATGGACAACCTGACCATGTTGGTCAGCAACAAGAGCCGGTACTAACTCAGGAGGCTACTCAGGAAGAAGTGATCGTGGAAGCAGCAGCTGGATCGCAGTATCCGGAGGTTCCAACACCACCAATAGTTCCACCTATCCCTGTGGAATTGGACACACCAGCCCTTCTGGAGATCATGAGAGGGATGATGGCTACTCAGCAACACCAGATGTTAGCCCAGCAGCGCATGCACGCTCAGTTGCAAGAGCAGAATATACTACTCAACCAAGGATTACAGACGGCATTGGAAAGAGGGGCGAGGACAGATTCAGGAGCGTCAGCCCGGTTTTGCAAGTACAACCCCCGCCGTTTCGAGGGCACGGAGGATGCCATCTCAGCAGATGCATGGCTTAAGGATATTGAGGCTATCCTGACAGCCGCTAAGGTGTCGGCCGAAGAGCGTGTGGATCTAGTGAAGTTGTTACTTCAGGACCTTGCACGTGATTGGTGGGAAGCAGAGGAAGTAGGCATCAGACGTCCTGTTGCATGGGACGATTTTACTGCAAGGTTCAAGACAAAGTATTATGGAGTTGTGGCGCAGTTTGAGCTACAACAGAAGTTTATCAACCTCAGACAGGCTGGCAAGACTGTAGATGCTTATGCAGCGGAGTTCTGCAGATTGAGTAGGTTCGCCCCAGAGATGGTGGCGACGGAGCGCCAGAGGGCGATGAGGTTCCAGCAAGGGTTTCATCTTGAGCTCTTGTAATTAATAGAGGGGCACAATTACCAGACTTTTGATGAGATATTGACGGCAACCCAAAGGCATGAGATCACCATTCAGAGGCTTGCGGCAAGGACTGGGGGTCAGAAGAGATCCCACAGTCAGATTGAAGGAGGAGGGAGAGCAGCGCCCCGAACAACAGCACCATCCCCTGGCATTCGTATCCATGATGTGGCGATACGGGGGCCAGCACCACCACCCAGGCAGCAACAACAGAAGAAGAACCAGCAACCCCCAGCGGGCTGCACTTATTGTGGGAAGATGGGACACACTAGAGATGTGTGTCGGACATTGAATGGACTATGTTTGATATGTGAAAATCCAGATCATCGGGTTACCACATGTCCCATGAATTCGAGGTCAGGAGGACCAGTGCAGCAGTTTCCTGCTCTGCCAGCACCAGGGGTAGGGCAGTATCGAGGACCAGCGGTAGCAGTGAGGCCGTTGGCACAGCGTCCGTTAGTACCGCAGGCTCAGATGTTTCGGCAGCAGGGACCGCCGATGCAGCAACACCAGCATAGACCACCCCAGCATCATCAAGAAAGGGGCCAGCAGCAGCACCAGGCTAGGCCGCAACATGGGAACCAGTAAGGAGGTCGAGGACAGGCATTCACTCTGTCCTTGGAAGAGGCATTAGCATCGGAAGATGTTGTGGCAGGTAACATTCTCGTCGCCTCATATCCCGTAGTAGCATTGTTTGATTCGGGAGCATCGCACTCATTTATATCTGCACGATTTGCGATACGGCTAGGAATAGAGTTCGAGGCATTGCCAGGGAGGTTGAATATACTCACCGGTAATGGGCTCGTAGGAGTTAGTAGAGTTATTCTAGCGTGTAGTGTTGTAGTTTGCGGGCATTCCTTACCCGCCCAGTTGATAGAATTTCCTGTTGGAAATTTCGACGTTATCTTAGGCATGGACTGGCTGAAAGACAGTCATGCGACAATAGATTGTCGTAGTGGGAGTGTATCTTTCGATATTCCAGGCATGAAGAGATTCACCTTAGTCAGATCAGAGGCAACTCAGCAAGAGCAGGGAGTAGTAACGGCAATGGAAGAAGTTCAGGCTCCGAAGGTAGTTGAAGAATTTTTAGACATGTTTCCCGAAGAACTTTTCGGTCTGCCACCGGTTAGAGATATTGAGTTCAGTATAGAATTGGCACCAGGAACTAAACCGATATCAGATCGGGTTTACAGAATGACGGATTCGGAGCAGGCCAAGGTATATCAGCATATAGAGGAATTGAAGGAGAAGAAGTTTATCCAAGCTAGCGTATCGCCGTAGGCAGCACCAGTGGTACTTGTAGGGAAGAAGGATGGATCATCCAGATTGTGTAACGATTACAGGAAGCTTAACGCGGCAACAGTAAAGAACAAGTACCCATTACCCAGGATCGACGACTTATTTGATCAGTTGAGCAAGGCTAGAGTTTTCTCCAAGATAGATCTTCGTTCAGGGTATCACCAAGTGAGGGTTCGGAAGGAAGACATTCCCAAGACAGCATTCAGGTCGAAGTATGGGCATTATGAATTCTTGGTAATACCGTTTGGTTTGACCAATGCTCCAGCAATATTCATGGATTTGATGAACCGTATCTTTATGCCATATTTAGATCAATTTGTCGTAGTATTTCTCGACGACATTCTTGTGTACTCTGCTAGTAAAGAGGAGCATGAAGACCACCTCAGGAAAGTGTTGCAGGTTCTGAGAGAGAACCAGTTGTATGCCAAGCTCAGCAAGTGTGAGTTCTGGACGGATCACATTTCATTTTTGGGTCATATCGTATCAGAAGCTGGAGTAGCAGTGGATCCCAAGAAGGTAGAAGCAGTAGAGAGTTGGCCCGTACCCAAGACCGTAGCTGATGTACGGAGTTTCTTGGAATTGGCAGGATATTACAGAAGATTTGTGTCAGATTTTGCAAGACTTTCAGCACCCATGACCCGCTTGACACGGAAGGATGTGCCATTTGTTTGGTCGGCAGAATGTCAGGCATCATTTGAGAATTTGAAGCAGAAGTTGATATCAGCGCCTATCCTTACATTGCCAGTTGGGCCCGGAGGTTTTACTGTATATTGTGATGCATCAGGTAAAGGACTTGGATGTGTCCTCATGCAGCACGGGAAGGTGATAGCATATGCATCTAGGCAGCTTCGGGACCACGAGAAGAATTATCCAACTCATGATTTGGAGTTGGCGGCAGTAGTATTTGCTTTGAAGCTATGGAGGCATTACTTATATGGTGACCGAGTAGACATGTACACAGACCACAAAAGTCTGAAGTACATCTTTACTCAGAAGGAGCTGAACATGAGGCAGAGAAGATGGTTAGAACTGATCAAGGATTATGACGTGGAGCTTCAGTATCATCCAGGTAAGGCTAATGTGGTAGCAGACGCTCTTAGCAGAAGAGGCGACACATTTATGTTAACAATGCAGAAGCACATCTTAGAAGACCTTCAGGAGATGGGCATCGAAGTTATACTTCCTAGCGATGTAGGAGTTCTGGCAAGTCTACAAGTCCAATCTGACTTGGTAGATAGGATCAAGGCAGCTCAGGCACAAGACCCAAGGATTCAGAAGCTTAGGGCAGAATGTGAGTCAGGGCACAGAAAGGAGTTGAAAATTCATGAAGATGGTACACTTAGGTTTGGATCACGTCTATGTATGCCTAGTGGAGATATCAGACAGGAAGTTATGGCAGAAGCTCACAGTTCCCAGTATTCTGTACATCCTGGAGGGACCAAGATGTACCAAGATATCAAGCAGCACTTCTGGTGGAACGGGATGAAGAGAGAGATAGCTAGATTTATTTTCCGTTGCTTGGTATGTCAGCAAGTGAAGGCAGAACAGCAGAGGCCAGCTGGATTATTGCAACCGCTTCCCATCCCGGAATGGAAATGGGAGCATATTACAATGGACTTTGTGACCGGTTTACCGAGATCACCAAGTGGTAAGGATGCTATTTGGGTGATAGTAGATCGGCTTACAAAGGTAGCACACTTTCTTCTTTTCAGAGTAGGGCAATCTACAGAAAAGTTGGCAGAGTTGTACATGCAACAGATAGTCAGGCAGCATGGAGTCCCTGTCAGTATTGTGTCAGACAGAGATACCCATTTCACATCACATTTCTGGAAGAGCTTACATCATAGTCTGGGTACCAAGTTAAGATTTAGCATGGCTTACCATCCACAGACGGATGGGCAATCAGAAAGAACAATTCAGACTTTGGAAGATATGTTGCGAGCTTGCACTCTGGATTTTGGAGGATCTTGGGAAAGCCACCTGCACTTAGTTGAGTTCTCATACAACAACAGTTATCAAGCCAGTATCCAGATGGCACCATTTGAGGCACTATATGGTAAGAAGTGTAGATCGCCACTAGCATGGGATGATATCGGGGAAAGGAAGATGCTAGGCCCAGAAATGATTATTCAGACGGTTGAAGTGATTAAGGGAATTAGAGAGCGACTTTGTGTTGCACAGGATCGGCATCGTCATTGGGCGGACCAGCATCGTAGGCCACTAGAGTTTTCTGTTGGAGACCACGTGTTCTTGCGGATCTCACCTACCTGTGGGGTCATTAGATTTGGCGTTCGCGGGAAGTTGAGTCCGCGATACGTAGGCCCATTTGCTATTCTTGATAGGGTAGGCGATGTTGCTTATCGTTTATCCCTTCCACCTTCGTTACGAGAGGTGCATGACGTGTTTCATGTATCTCAATTGCGAAGGTATGTATCGGACCCCAGCCATATCCTCGATCATTCAGAACTGGTTGTTGGTACCAACCTGTCTTACGAGGAACAGCCTGTGTCCATCTTGGATCGAAGAGAGAAGATACTCAAGAACCGAACAATTAACCTTGTCCGGGTTGCTTGGGGTCATCACTCTTTGGGAGAGTCAATGTGGGAACGTGAGGATGATATCCGATCACGGTATCCACATCTGTTTGACTCACAAGGTATATCTTTTTCTGTGTACCTGATTGTCTTGATTCCTCATGCTTATCACCTTATGGGTAGAATTGCTTGATATCGTAAATTGATGGATTTACATATATGTTACTTGCTATGGACATTGTAAAATGATTGCTTGATTAAATTGCTTGTACTTAGATTAGTTTAGCCCCGATATTTCTAACCTGCTTAGGGTTTGAAATTCCGAGGACGGAATTTTTCTAAGGAGGGTAGAGATGTCACTCCCCGTTCCCAGAATGCATATTTTTATACATGTACAACTCATGAGTATTTATTTAATATTTATCATGTATTATTCTGTATTTAAATTCCTTTAATTTCATGTTAATCAATTAATCTGCTCTTTAAATTTTCATGTTAATTTATTTCCTGTAATTATATTTCTGCAATTTTATTTCTGTACTTTATTTCCTGCTTTTATTCTCTGCTTTAGCTAGGCTTTGGGTTCGGGATTGGCTTTGGTTGGATCCCCTACAACCCGACCCATTGGACCCATTGGACCCGGCCCAACTCCACTACCACCCCTTTTTCTATTTAAAGCTTACATCTCTTTCTCTCTCCTCATAAACTCACATTCTCACCATTACTCCTCTTCTTCTTCTTCATTACTCTCTCCACCTACCAAACCGTAGGCAAGTACAACTTGCTCCACATGAGAACCCATGTTTTTATGGTTCATTTATCTTCCTCTCGTGATCCTAAGAGAGTTTAGAACTTGGCATTTTTCATTTCGAAGTCTTAAATTTTGTAGATCTAAAAATGAGTTATTTTCAGAGTTTGGTGGTTTTGATCTATCAAACTTCTTTGTTTTCAAGTTTTGATGGTTCTATGTTGTAGAGAGTTTTATTCTACCCAATTTTGACCTTTGGAAAGTTGGATTTGGACTTGTTTTGACCAAGTTATGGACCTTTGAAGCTTTGGGGTGCAACCATGGAGTTCTTGCTGTTTGGAGAAGACAGTGAGCAGTGTACACTAGCTTTTTAGCTTGCGTCACTGAGCTGTGTGCGCTCTTTAGCGCAGCACAGTCCGGAGTCCATACGCTACCTTTTTAGGAAGTGTGTGTCTTGCCTACGCTACCTTTTGGAAGTGTATATCGTATAGAGTTCATACGCTACCTTTTGGAAGCGTATATCGTATGGAGTTCATACGCTGCCTTTGGGGAGCGTATGACTTGCATACGCTGACTTGAATGGTCAGGAGTCGTATGGAGTTCATACGCTACCTTTTGGGGAGCGTATGACTTGCATACGCTGACTTGAATGGTCAGGAGTCGTATGGAGTCCATACGCTGCCTTTGGGGAGCGTATGACTTGCATACGCTCACTTGGATGGTGAGGAGTCGTATGGAGCCCATACGCTGCCTCTTTGACCTGAGCGTACGCTGACTTGAGCGTAGCCTAAATTGAGCGTACGCTGACCTTACTTACCCTGATCTTCTATAGCCCTGTATATTAATATTTTATTAGATATTTAACGTCCATTTTATATCCTTACGCCTTTTTGGCATGAACTCGAAAAATCATGATATGATAATATTGTTAATATCAATTGTTATGTGGAATGTGCCTTGTGTCCCGATTGATTTTTGGGATACCCAGTATGACTGGGACTTGACCATGAGAGTTATAGACTCGACCCCGTTTAATGCTAATTGACTTTCGTGCCTTGTCACCATTGATAATAATGGTTATCTTGACTAAATTAATCATGCGTTCCTAGTCGGAACTAAGAGACTGGCTAGTCGTCTTATTGAATTGAATGAATGAGACACGTTCATGTTATGGACTATTGTAATCGACTGGCTGATCCCGAATATTGACTTACATGCACATGCAGGCTTCAATCTATTTATTTATTTATTTACTTATTTATTTTCTACAAAAGAAGCATGTGTACTTTATGGTCAAGGCATGATTACTGTGGTTAGATTTGATTGTTGTATTATGCTATGTAAGACCTGCAACCTAACCGTACTGGTATCGTTGTATAGTTGTGCATATCGTACCCCGTACGAAAGTACTCATTTGAATAACCATGATCCACGGCATGAGATTTCACTCAACGTAGGGACTATTAAGTTAAATAAAATAATGATGGCATGGAGAGAATGGATTCCCGAGTTCTTACATGGCAGCCCCCTTGGGACAAGTAATACCCGACGGGCCGGCTGGTTCCCACAGATACTGTAAAACTGCCACACGGGCAGGGAACAGTATCTGCTTTTATTATTATTGTATATTGTATATTGACGGGCGTCCTGCTAGGACTCGTCTAATTCATGCATGGCGCACATGATTGACTGGATAGACTAGCCTTGCTCGCACATGGTAAGAACTGAGGAATCCCTAATTGCATTATTCCAGGATAACTTGGGACTCACAATAGCAAGCCGTAGTAGTTGAATGGCCGTTTAAATTGATTTGTTTGTGCACTGTACCTACTCTGTTACCTAACTGGGATGATCAGAATGTCAGGACATGACGGGCCAACTTCTGTCCTTGTTTGGTTGGGAGGTTGATTCGAAGTGTCGTGATGTGATGTGAATCCTAGTGAAAATGCAGAGATCTATTATTATATTCTCTTGCTTACTGGTTTTAGTTCTCATGTCGTGCTTCCTTGTGGTACTTGCTATTAGAGGTCTAACCTCTCTGGTTTTGCATGGCCAGATTTAGAGTCGGTCCCCGAGGATCCAGCTTACTTCTACCTCCAAGATGGTCAACACTAGAGGGATGATCGCAGAAGGACTCGAGTGGGTTCCTTACTTTACCCCTCGTTTTGTCACTTACTTTATACTTGGCCGTTTGGCACCGACATGTTAGTCGGATTGTCTTGTACTTACTTTTACATAATTGTAATTAAAGTCAGACTGCAGCTGATAACAATTGTGTATACTTTTGCTACATCAATCTGGCTATGTTTTGTAAAGCCAGATATCAAGAACATTTGACAGAGCGTTTGGGACGCCTTACTGCTTTATCTTACATGTTCTCTATTACTGTTTCTTGTTTGAATGATTGAGACAATAGATGTGAAGAGACCATAGTGAGACTTTCATGTAGTATGCACCCCCTCGTCTTTTAGACAGCATTGATCGTATTATACGGTATTCATCTACCCGTAATACGTAGCTGGCTGAGTCATTCCCCCGCTCTCCAGTATTCTGGTTCTGGGACGTGACACTATAACTTTTGAGGGCATACACCAGCACCTTTCAGATTTGCACCTCTCGATGACGGACATGGCTCGCGAACGTGAGTTCCGCGACGTCACTCGTTAACAGGCGATTGTAAATTCTTTAGCTGATCTTCGTTTCGCCCAGATTGGACATTCTGCCGGTTCCATTCCTAGAGATCCAGCTTTCTCTGGTTACCGCTGTGAGGATGAGGCTGTTCATGCCTACTTTCAGCCCGGTAACGCATATGATTGGTACCGTTCTGACCGTGCTCCTCGAGACTATGTCGGTGAGTTTTACACTGGCGCTCCTCCTCACCCTTCTGGCGCGGGTACCTCTGCAGCTGGTCCTTCGGGACATGCTGGTCATGCTGACGATGACGATGATGATGATGATGATGATGATGAGGAGTTGTGATATGTTTGTTGATTTGTGAGACTTAGACATTATCTACTGTATACTTGGAAATGCTCCGATATTCCAAATTTTTCCTTTTAGACTTTATTATCAGTATTTCTTTTTGAGGACATGTACTGGATTTGTTTTATTGATGTCATCTGAACATCTTTATCTGCATCTTTATGAGATTCGTAGTTTATGATTCACATCAGTTTATTTACTTAAAATCTTTATCTGCTTCTCTATTATAAACTGAATTTATTTACTTAGCATCTTTATGGCTACTGTGATATTATTCTTTGTTTATTATAAACTGCCTGAGTACAAATACATGCCTGTGATGTCATTCAAATTTTCTTTACTATTTTTTCCTCATGGTTATTTTCTTGTGTTTCTTCACTGTTTGTTATTTATGCATTGATTGCGGGGGAGTTTTTAACTTTTGTAATTATTTTGCTAAATGACAACGGGGGAGAAAAATAAAGATCTAACATTCTTTTGAGAAAATGCAGGACATGAACAATTTTTGATTTTATTTCAAGCTTAAATGTTATATCATTCATAGTTTGTCAATTATCAAAATGGGAGAGATTTTTGGCCCATTGGTCATATGGTCAAACTGATTTTAATAATTGATCAAACTCTGTCTGGATATATAAAGCTAGTCAAGATGTATCGGACTCTTGGACATGAACAAGAACAGCTATCTACACAGTTCAAGACCGAAGCTATGTTTGCTTGTTCGAGTCTGTATTTATTCAAGCAATGTATTTTTTATTTTATTGAGTCTAGGAATACATTGTACACCGAGTCGTACTGGCAATTAGGCTATTCTAAAATATTTTTAAAATACATTTAAAATGTCCTTTGTTTTGAAAAACATTCATTTAAACAAAAGCTTCAAAAAGGTTTTCAAAAATCATCAAAAACTAATTTTTAAAACCTAACCTAACGCTGACAGAACTCGGCCAGAGTTCGGTTGGTGGCCGTTTGATTTTTGAATTCTTCTGAACTTGGTCCTCCTGCAGTTGCAGATTTGACCGAGATTTCCTCATAGAGTTCTGTCCAAATTCTGTCCGAATTCTGCCAGAATTCTGCCCGAATTCTGCCAGAATTCTGTCTTTGGAACTCCTATAAATAGAGAAAGATTTTGATCATTTCAACTCACTCATTCACTTTCAATCTTCTCTCTATTTAAAGGTTTCAATCTTCCAAAGAGTTTTCTTGAGCTTTAAATTTCAGATTCCAAGCCAATTACAATCCTCTAGTCGATTTGCCAGTGCGATACGGTCTAGAAGTTTTTGAGAGATTGTAATCAGAAGGCTTGATTGAAGAATACCTCTTCACATTTGAAGTTGGACGAGTTCTTCGTATCAAAGCTCGCGTTGTAGAAGTTGCAAGGACTTCGTAAGAAAACTTGCGATTTTGCCAATAGTGGATTCAACTGGTAGCAAGAGTTCTACCGACTGGACTAGTCCTCAACAGAGGAAAACCAGTATACATCGCTGTCTTTGCGTTTGCTTTCTTATCTCTGCCTTTATATTACTTAATTGTGATTATTATTTTGTGATCTTGCTGCTAACATTTTAATTAGCAATATTCCGCTGCCAACTCTATTAACCCCCCCTCTAGAGTATTGTGCTTTACGATTTCGTTCCTACAGTTATGACGCACACATCATAAACGTGGGATTAATCCTTCCAGCTATTGATTGCATGATCTGGATGGCTCGACCAGGGGAACGAATCATCCGCCTTCTTGAACATGTGTTGTGGAGACTTAGCCTCATGGGAGGCCTTTTGAACTGCTTTAGCCGCATTATATCTTGGCCTCATAAGAACTTCTGGAAAGGGAACCGCATGAAGTCCTCTGCCGCATGGTGGTCAGCCGCATGAAAATGGTCCATTTGCCTTTGAAGTTGCCAAAGACATGCTTTTGGGGCATTGTGATGTCATTGGTCACCATAGAGACAGCCAGGAGGGTTGTTTGGCACTGCACTTGGAGAGTACAAAATGCTTTGGGACACCAAGTGTCGTTGGACTTGACGTTTAGCGTGAGGTCCATTTGGGGAGTCGCAAGAGGTCTTCTGGGCGTTTCACAGGGAGCCTAATGTATTTTGGGCTGAGTGGGCTTGAAAATTTTCCATGCTTTTACAACACCCCGTGTCTATGTGGAGTGAGACACCCATGTCCATATCCGTTGCTCATACTTTATCTAAAGAAACTAGCAGTAACCTCTACAAGAAAGTTACTCTATAGCATTTTATTCCTCTTTGTTCTAACATACTGTAACACCCAGTTTTTCGGATGAGGGTAATTTTAAAGTTTTGTATTTAATTTATTTAATTATGGTATTTAAAATTTTAATATAATTTTTGGTGATTTTTAATAATTTTTTTTAAAAAAAACTATTTAATTCATGACTTGTGATTTTGGTGATGTGCTAGTGAACAGTAGAGACTGCCTACCCTAGAGCCTAGCCATGTGATTAGGGTAATTAGACATTTTTGGGGTTATTTGATTTTATTATAATTTATTTGAATTTATAGGAATTTTTAGAATTTATTTTTGAATTGTTTGGATGAGGGTTGACTAGTGTTGACTAGGAGACTAACCTAGTGACTAACCTAGGTTAAGACAACTTGGTTAGGTTAAGTAAACTTGGTTAGACCTAATTTAGTGAGGTTTAAGTCATTAGAACTTGTTTGGAGAGTTTTGGAGTTGATTAGGCTAAAATGGCTTATGACTTCATAAGTCATGATTAAAGCCTTGAGACTTAAAGCCCATAGGCCCACACCATGTAGCCAAACCCTAACCCTAATCAGCCCATGGCAGCCAACATAGGGATTCCCACCCTATTTAATGCCTCTCAAAGTTAGGACTAGCCTCCATTAAGTTTTCTTGCCAAGTTTTGGAAAGAGGTATTTCCCATCTTCCATAAATCCTAGTAAATTCATTTTTATTCCTTTTTAACCCAAACAAATTGCATTGAGTCCTAAATTTCCTCTACTTTCTGTTGGTACCAAGTGTTCTTGGCTTTGGAGCTCATTGAAGGAATTTGGCCATCAAGAGGAGCACCTCTTTGTGGAGCTTTTTGGAGCTTTTGATACACATAGGTAATTTCAATTCCTCACCATAGAACCCTGTTATTTTTGCATCATTAGGGAGCCCTATACCTAGCCTAACCGTAGGAATAGGAATCCCCAGAATTTTGTGTCCTTTCGTGTCCATTTTGGACACGTATCAGTGTCGTTTTTATAGTGTTTGTTGAAATGCCACACTCATATTTATTTCTTTATTTTTGAAAAGTGTTTGAAGGGTTTTGTAGATGTATATGAGTAATTTAATTTTCGTGAAGAGGTGATGGTGTTTTCGTGTCTTATTGTGTCGGATTTCGTGCTTGGACACGCAGCACGGGGCTCATTTGGCTGCCCTGCTGCTCGTGTCCCAGTTCTCCACGGACACGACACTTCGTGACCCAAAATTTTGTGTGTATGTTTCCTAGGTGACTGACCTTGAGCCTATAAAATTTTGAAGGATTTTATGGAGTAGTTTGGGAGCAATCGAGCCCGTACCGATTTTGTACTGGTTGTGCACGCGTTGAAAAACGCCACTGACACACGGCTACAACTTTCGACACGACTCACTTGGACACGTTTCAGGTGGTTGGACACGAAGCCCTAGACCTAATCTAACTTAGGACTCGACCACAGTACTCGTGGTTAGACACACGTGTCCCTATCTAGCCCGACACATGCCCACGAGGCTGTCTGTAGCCTGTGTTCTGACACTGTAATTTTGGTGTTTTGGACACGTTTGTGTCCCCTTGTTTGGACACAAACACCATGTTTGACACGTGTATGCATGACACAATGTTTACCAATCGTTGCTTTGGGTTTTTATCATGTTTTGATATTCGAATTTGGGTTTTTCGAGATGCTCATTGATACCATGTTAAGTTCTTCATTTTCAGAATTTAAAAGACATTAAATTGTTAATTTTGAAGTTTAAATGTAGATTTTGAATTATGATCAGATTTACATATGTGGGTTCAATCCAAAACAGGGAAAGCAAGCATGAGTTGTTGTTTATAACTGAGATTTGAAATTCTTGATTTAGTTCTTCAAAAACCAATTTAAATGATCAAATTACATGTTTTTATACATGTTAATATGGCTGGGTATGTATGGGGATGTGGGGTTATGTTGGTGTTAGGTATTGGTTCTCGAAATTGACTTGGGATGATAATTTGATACATGTAGCTGTGAATTTGTTCCCTGTTTTCTGAGTTTTGATCCAACTGTCAACTGACTTCCTTTTCATTTCGAAGGACTGAAACCTGAATTCCTCATTCAATATAAACTGAGTTTAAATCCTTTGATAACCTTATGATTCAAATGTGTTAACTGATCAACCTGTGAATGTATTGTGTACTGTTTTGGGTTAGTAAAACCTGAGAATACAAACTGATTCTTTCCCTTTCCCTTGATCACTGAGATTAGAATTATTCACAAACCTGAGAATGAATTTGAACCATTTGCTACTTGTTAATTGATTCTCCTTTTCATTAGTTCAATGTTGTTCACATTAATTGATTTCAATGAGTGACTGCAAACTGATTTTTTATGTTTAGTTGTAAAAAGCTTTTGAACTGAAATAGGAATAGGATGGATGCTTGGTTTTTAGCTATCAATCAACTTCACAAACCTGAGTTTGATCCCTTCCTTAAATGAATACCTGAGATGCCTCCTCCCTACTGAAAACCTGAGAATAGATTGGGAAAAAATTGGATTGATCCACATTGCCACTGTTTTTCAGTACACACACTCAAATCATATCAATGTATCATTATATCTCTTCACTGTTCTATTGTGTTCATTGATTCCAGATTTCACCATGTTTTTCCTGTTCACTGTTTTGCAATAGGTTTTTCCAGATTTCATTTCATACACTCTATCAATGTATTTCCCTGATTTCTAATAGTAATGCACTGATTTCCTTTAACTGAGTTGTTCTTCTTCTTTAACTGAGCTAAAACGAATGTTTTGATTCATGTACATCACTGATTTTCCTATTTTTCCTCACACCCTCAAGCCTGACAACACCCTCATGTCTCACTAGCACACACACACAAGTGCCTCACACACACACACAAGTTATCACTCACTCTCTTGATACACACATTAGCCACTTCTTCACTGTTTGCAGATTAGTCACTGTTTTCACATATTTCACAAGCCTAACACACACACACACTCTTGCACTCTTATGACACTCACACACACCCATGGACACATACATGTGTCCTTCCTATTCCCTATATACATATATATATATATATATTATGTGAGATGTGTATATATGGGTATCCTGTATGTATAGTAATGTATGTGTACTATTATATATACATGTATGTGTGGTATACATATAGGTAGCCTATATGTTAGGTGTATTTCTATATTAGATTGTATAATATATTAATGTGTGTATTATATTTTAGATATAGATATTGTCATGTGTTATGTGATATGTGGTTTGGTTTTAGGCATGGTATTGTCTAATAGCCTAGACTAGGGCTCTTAGCCTATGGGTGTGGCTTGAATGCCAGTGTAGAGTCTAGATTAGACTTGTGTAGTCTTGATAGACCTAGAATAGTCTTGTTAGCCTAGTATAGACTAGTGTAACTTAGGTTTGACTTGGTTGACCTAGTTCGACTTCTAGGGTTGACCAGAGTTGACCAAGAGTTGACTTTGGTCTAGATTGACCTAGAATCATGTAGAATGCATAGTAGGACTTCATTATATCATTTTAGACTTGTTGTGACTTGTGTTGCTCTAATTAGGAGCCAGGTACCTCATCTCGGACAGTACATTTTCACAGCTATTCAGATACCAGGCAAGTACATTCTCTGATCATTTCATATCCTACTTAGAATTATTTCCTGCAGTAGATTACTTTACTTGTACTGTCACGTTGGTCACACGGATTGGTACTATATGGATCCCTCCTTGAGATGTTATCCTTAGGGAGCATCGGGTACTACATGTTCTGTGCATTTCACTTACATGACGTATCATATGCTTCATTGGTTCTTTGATCACTTACGACATATACTCTTATGATCGTAGAGTCTTCCTAGAATTCTTATCCCATTTATGGGACTACTATGTATTACCTTCGGGGTCTATTACCTTCGGGGTCTATCACCTTCGGGGTCTATCACCTTCGGGGTCTACCACCCTTCGGGGGCTGTTACATAGCATCATATAACATAATCTGGCTGGATCTTTGTGTATTGATTGGGGGTACGGGGGAGTATAAATAGCCATGTGAACAATTTCCAAAGTAGTATAGCCATGTACGCCTCTTTAGTATAGCCATGTACAATCAAGCCGTTCACATGTCGACTTTGTGCTCTAAATCACTAGTCACTGGTAGCTCTTATTTATAGTAGATATTTCTATTACAGCTCTCTCTCTGTTTACATACAGTATTTCTTTCAGTACCTGTATCTTACTTTACTGCATGATTATATTTTCTAACCTGCTATGAACTGTTGAGATGTACTGTGCTCGCTCCCGTCCTGACTGGACCTGTTAAAAATTTTACAGATGATGATGAGAAACCCTGCACCCCTTACTTGGAGCTTGCCTAGATGACACTCGCGACCTGGACCCCTGGGGAGGTTCAGGCAGCTGCTGAGGATGATACCCTGCTTAGTATAGATAGCTTAGACTGTTTTTCCATTTTATGTTTAGTTATTGTTCTTGATTCAGAGTTGTATATTTTTAGTGATGATTAGACTTGTATTTCATTTCTGTTGTACCTCAATTGAGGATTCTCTTATCTATTTTATCATGCCATATTCTATCTATAGATTGTGATTGAGTTGTACCTCTGTGTTGGCCTCCTTATGGAGAGTATTCATATTATGTTAGTTATAGTTCATGACCTAGAACAGCGTTCTATCGCCGACACTGCAGCGTAGGCTGGGCGTTGTTACGTTCTCGTACCCTCACAGTGGGTGCGGGTCGTGACACATACGAATCATGGACACTCCAAATGTTGTCACATTTGACACATGGTAGACACGGAATGGTTCCAAAATATATTAGGACACACCAAAATTAATATCATGTCAAGTATTCGTGTCCATGTAATATATATATATATATATATATATATATATATATATATATATATATATATATATATATATATATATATATATATATATATATATATGACATGATATATATATATATATATATATATATATATATATATATATATATATATATAATTATACACCAAATTAATATCATGTCATATATATATATATATATATATATATATATATATATATATATATATATATAATATATATATATATATATATATATATATATATATATATATATATATATATACATGATATTAATTTTGGTGTATAATTATATATATATATATATATATATATATATATATATATATATATATATATATATATATATATATATATATAAAATTACACACCAAATATATAAAATTACACACCAAAATTAATATCATATATATATATATATATATATATATATATATATATATATATATATATATATATATATATATATATATATATATATATATATGACATGATATTAATTTTGGTGTGTAATTTTATATATATATATATATATATATATATATATATATATATATATATATATATATATATATATATATGAAAAAAAAAGAATATATATATATATATATATATATATATATATATATATATATATATATGAAAAAAAAAATATATATATATATATATGAAAAAAAAAGAATATATATATATATATATATATATATATATATATATATATATATATATATATATATATATATATATATATATATATGAACCGATTGAGTAAAAGGGATCGGAACCAAAGGTAAATTACATGCACCCCCTTAACATTGTTCATAATGAAAAATTTAGAAAAAAAATGAGATTATTATTTCTGATAAAAATAGAAGAGAGAGGAGGAGGAGGGAAAGAGGGGGGGTAGGGGGTAGGGTTGAGGTAGGACCGTAAACGGACGGAATGGACTCGAACAATCTCATGTTCAAGCTCAGACCAAAATTAAATTCGGACGAACCAAAGTTTGGCTTGTTCCAAATCGGACCCAAATATCGATGTTCAGGCTCTGTCCGTTCGGAATTAACTAGGTGCGTGTTCGACTCGTTAAGCTTGTTCGGACGGACCAAACTCGGACCGGACATAAGTGGAAGAACATATCTTCATAATTTTGGCTAATTTAATCAGAAAGTATAGAAGACGAAGAGTCGAAAATCGAAAATCTGAATCGACAAAAGAAAATTGAATTTTGGCTAGTGGTATGGGGTACCGCCTATGGGTCTTTGAAGGTGTATGGGTAATTGAATTTTGGAAAGAGAGCTGGTATAGCCACCTGGAAGAAAAATATGGTAGTAAAATATTTTATTCTTACTAAGAACCTGTTTGGAAGCAGGTAGGTGGATCAAAAGTGGATGAAACTTCCACTTTTACTTGGAAGTGCTCGTAGAGTTTTGTACTTTCAGTGTTTGGTTCCATGTTGCAACTGTGTTTATTATATCACTTTTCTGACAGTAACCAATGCTTGTCCCCCTCCTTTTTCTACATAGCAGTTGCAAGCAAAAAGGAGGAAAAGTGCACTGCAAGTGGTGGGGGGGTTGTCCTTCGGTGGGTTGCAACGAAATACGCAAAGGCCGGCAGGGCTGGAGCTGCTCAAGCCGGGCCAAATCTGAGCGTTGGAAGTCGATCCCGCCGGATCTGAGCGCCTCTCGTCGACGGCCTTGACGAGGACGACGCTGCTGCTGGGGACGACAACGCCGCCGCTGGGGAAGACGCCGTCGACGCCGTTGCTGGGACGACGGCGCCGACGGTTGCCCGGATTTGGACGGCTCCGGTGAGACAGCAAGAAGAAGAAGACTTTTTAAGAAAAAAAATGAAACAGCAAGAAGAAGAAGAAGAATCCCGGAAAAAAAGGGAACTGTTTGGGTCAGGTCCTGTGAAAAGAAAACAAGAGCAGAGATGAATCCATGGCTTCGAATGGAAGACTAGAGAAAATTTCTTAATTTAAATATTTGTTTGGGGTCCGGGTCATCCAATTATATTAATTAGTTTAGTTATGATGATTAATTAATTTAATAATAATAATAATAATAATAACTATTCCTATTTTACTGATAATAATAATAATAATAGTAACAATAGTCATAATTTATAGTCATAATTTATAATAATTTAAATTGTAATATTTTGGTTTAAATGAGAAATATTTAGGTTTAAATAAATTGGGGGTAAGCATACTTAGGTTTACCATCCAACCTCAACATCCACTTTCAACAATCATCCAAACAACCAAACTCATTTTTCTCCACTTTCAACAACCATCCAAACAACGAACTCATTTTCTTCCACCTTCACCAGACAAAAAGTACTCCATCCAAATACATTTTGGAAAGTATCACTTGCTGCAAGTGCACTGCAACTCAACATGATGTAAGTGGTACTTTCACACTTTCGGAGACCTACCACGAATCAAACAGCCCCTAAGCAATTAATTTTATTCTTGAAACTATAAGGGCTGTTTGGATAGAAGTAATTCTTTGAAAATGTAAATGTGGCACTTACATCACGTTGAGTTGTAGTGCACTTGCAGCAAGTGGCACTTTCCAAAATGTGTTTGGATAGAGTAGTAAAAAATAAAATATATTTATTGAATGTAAATTTACATTCATCACATTAATGAATGTAAATTTCCTAAAATAAAAAATAAAATTCACATAAATAAACAAAAATATATTTTAAAAAAATTAAATTAATTACAACAACTAAATTAATAACCATTATTAAACCGGTTAAATTGTTATTAGACTTTTATTTAATTAAAAATTAAAGAATCTTTTAAACCCATTACTAAACTGCTCATTTGTGAACATATGTTACAAACTGAAATATTTGTCTTTCCCAAACCAAAGTCTTTCCACATTTCCAAAGGAAATCGGTCTTTGTCTTTTCTTTTCCCAAACCAAAGTCTCGGTTTCCGGGGTGTGGCTATGCGCACCCCATGACTTTCTAAGCATACCCCATATAACTTAAGTTGAAAATTAGATTAATGTTAAAAAACTCATATACCCATATGACCTTCCTATTATACCCCACCATCCTCCTTCTTCTTCCTTCTTTCATTTTCACATTCTTCTCCAACCCAACCCCAAAACCCTAGAAAAATCATACTTTGAAATTGTGAAGAAGGTATCATGGAGGAAGGAAGTCCACTTCAAATACACAATCCTTCTTTCTCGGTTTGATGCACTGTATGTGAATGGTTAAACCAAAAAAAAAATTGTGATAAGCATGATCAACACAGGTCGAACAGAACATTGTTTGCTCGACCTGTGTCGGCTGAACATATATAGGACAGTTCGACCTGTAATGGTCGAACAGTAGAGCTTTGTCCGACTAATTGTGGTCGAACATTATATTTTTTTTATTTAATTTTTCGTTCGACCAGCTTTGGTCGAACGTTAGCAAAGAACTTCGACTGTCGTGGGTCGAACTCCAGTCAGAGCGCTCGCCAAACCAGGCTCGAACAAAACAATGAAAACCCAAAAAAATTGAAATTTATTTCGTTTTCACACGATTGAAGGGATTCGAAAAACCCTAGCAGTGATCCTAAGCGAAAAAACCTAGCAGTGATCTTGGGATCGGTCTTGGGAGCAGAGGGGATCGAAGAGGAGAGAGGGCCGGTCGGTTGGAGAGATGAGAGAGGAGAGAGGAGAGTAGAGAGGTTAGAATAACTTGGGGTGTGCTTAGGAATGATAGATAGGTTTTAGGTTAGAATAGAAAAGAATATTTTGATCATTTGATGGGGTGTACTTAGCATTTATGCTAATTTTAATCAATTAAAATATGGTGTACTTAGCACTTGGGGTATGCTAAGTAAGTAATGGGGTGCGTATAACCACACCCTTCCTATTTTTTCTAAAGAAAACCAGTCTTTGTTGGAGGAGCCGCCTTCCTCCTCCTCTCCATGTCCGATGGTAGGAGACGCATAGAGGACGGATCGGCTCGTGGAATTTGTGACGGTCCACGTCAAGCCGAAGGAACGGCTCCAGTTGAGGTGTCGGTCGCTCGCCGAGAGGTTGCCGCAGATCTGGATGAAAAACTGCTCGGCGGCCGGAAGACGCAGCGTCGGAGAAGGACGACCATCTTTCTCAGACCGACACTCCACGAAGAGGGTGACCGAACACTGTCGTCAGGAAAGAGCAGTTTCGGAATACTTCCGCGGACTTCACCCTTTCGTTCTCTCCGAGGAGTTTCACCAAAAAAAGGTCGGAAGTTAAAAGTGGAGTTTTTGCGGGGGACAGAAACTCTGCTGTTGTCAGATCCATAGAAAATCAAATTTTTGACGAGAGTTACCAAACACCCGAACTCGTTAGGGTCTGCTTGGTAACGGTGTTTTCACCAGTATTGGGATGTTTTTGAACCGACTGTTTATGAAAACATCTGCTTGTTAATTTTTTTGATGCACTAGTTTTGGTTGGCTCAAAAACTCCCAAAAATCGGTGTAATGCATTTTTGAGTAGCTTTATAAACTTTCCAAATCGGTGGATTTTGAGCGGCTCTATTTTTTATTCCATTTATATCCTCACAAAAATATATATAATTATAACTACTGATACCCTTCCCTATTTAATTTATTCGTGTAAAAAAACTTTCAGAACCGCTCGTCAATGAATTACCAAGCATGGATTGGACTGGTTTAAAAGCCGTTACTTAAAAACCATCCAAAATTACACCCCTCATAACCGATACTCTAAAAACACCTCATAACCGCTAGCCCTACAATTGCCAAGTAGACCCTTAGAGTTAAGCCGAGTTGCAAAAAAGTGCACGTTTCAACTCAGTTTCATGTAACCAAACACACCCTATGAAACCATCGGCTGAAATTAGAAACAAACTATTGTATGCATGAATTCCGTGGGTGCTTTTGATGTTTAAAACAAAATAATTATATATTTTCAAAAAAAAAAAACAAAATAATTATATAACAGAACAATGAACAACATGTTTTACCAACAGTAAGAAATAAAGTAATTATTTATATTGGTGTTCACGAACATATTCAAGTCGGACAGGTATATGATCGAGCTCGAGCTCGTTAAAGGACCAGACTAGTAATTTTGTACAAGCTCGGTTCATATGGTTCGGACAATCCACAGTCGGACGGACGACGGACTGTCCTCTCCACTTTACACCCCTAGGTTGAGGTGGTGTTGTTTTGTTGTGTGTGGAGGGAATGGAAAAAAAAAATATTAGTTCTTTTCTTCTACTTACATTTCTTTTTTTTATTTACTCCCAAACCAAATATGTAAAACTGATTATCACTTTCTTTTTCCATTTTTCTCCCACACTCTCTCTATAACCAAACACGTCATTAATTTTGTTCAATAAGTCTACACACACTGCGGTTACCGCGGTTTTCAACCGCGACTGAAACTGCGAACACTTGTCCGGCCATGATTGGGCGATTTTTTTCTGCCTACATAAACACAGGGGGGCTGATATTTTTTTTTTTTGGCCAATCCGGATCTGCCACATGGCTCGTCGGTTTTGTTTCCTTTTTTTTTTTCCAGGCTGAGTAGACTTTTCCAATTTTTCTAGACTATGGAAAATTATGCCAGTGCCTCTAACACGACATGAACCCCCTTGACCAGTTGACCTTACCAACATGTCAATGAAAACTTGGGAAATCCAAAGATAAGAGTAAACATGTCAATGAAAGCTTGGGAAATCCAAAGACAGAGAGTAGGTAGTACTCACTCTGCCTTCTATAATGCCCTTTGATAATCCACCACCAAATCAAACAGCAAATAAAATGCGACATCCCTGTAAAATTACAGCCATACTGACAGAATAGTTTGTGGATGCTCAGATGTACCACATCGATGTCAATCTGAAATTAATCACCAGATCATACAGACCACAATTTACTGCTCAAAAACCAATTTCAAGTGCAACATTCTACACCTTTTTCCCCTATTCACAGCTCCACCAGACAACTATCTCAAGACAAATCAAAGGATATTCATTCGAAAACTTCTATTCGATATTCATTCGAAAATGAAACTTTCATTCAAAATTTCGACTGCCAATCTACACCCATGGACAAGATAAATGATACTCCATGTCCATTCATTCAAAATTTAAAACACTATTACAATAAGTCCTTGTATGTCTCAATCTGAAGAATACAGCAACAAGTACATATCCAACGCGCAAAGTTACAAAATTGATCAAAAAGAAAATAAAACACCAAGTCCATAGAACATACTGAAGAAAGAATCAACTAAGCAATTTGTAAAAGAAGGTAAATCAGAAGAAAAATGTCGGATTCCTCCCCCTCCTATATCTACATCAACCAATAACTTTCCTTTTCTTCCTCTCTTTTTTCTCTTGATCTGTATTTTTTTCTTTTTCACTTGGCTCTCTAACAATCGATGGCCTGTTACAAAAAGCTTATTCACATTTCAATCACAGTCCAATCCGCAGACTTCTAGAAGTGGCCCATCCGATTTTGCAATGAACGGATTCACTCTAACCCACAAGAGAGAGAATAGTGAACCGAGAATACAAGACCACACTATGATGATGGTTGGGGCTCGGTCCTGCTTCCCTAGCAAACCCTTGAGGAACGGGTACAGATGAACGATGACCCAGAAAGCAAAGAAGAGCTTGCCGAACAATGGACCCCATGACTCGTATCCGTTGTTCACAGCATTGGAAACTCCAGCTAAGACTCCGATTATGTTCAGCACGGAAAGTGTAAAAGGAGGGATCAAAAGTGAGGTCCACTTGAAGAGGTACAAATCGGCAAAGTCCCCATCATCCCCTCCTTTGGATGTCACTGTGAAGCTGGTCTCGACTCCTGCAAGGACCTTGAGCAGTCCTTGCAAGAGGGCGAAGAAGTGCGAGGAGACACCACCGATTACCCAGAATTGCTCGTTCCTCCACCAGTCATCTATGCTGACACCACCCCACTGCATCTCAAGAACGCCAGTGGCTCCTATAGAGACAAAGAGTGCCATAAAGACGATGCTTGCATAGATACCAATCTGCGGACAGAGAAAGTCACTGGTTAGTATCAGATGTAGGTTGAGAATAAGAATTCATTAGTTTGATGTCAGAGGAAAATTATAAGAAATGTTGAAGAGAACCCACATTAAGTATTTGCATGCTAAAGATCATATCAATGTGGGTTCACTTATAGCCTGATTGAATATATTACTTATAGTTAAGATTAATTGAAAACAATATTTAATTCCTATTGTTCTGTTAAATTCTTTTAATAAGTGAGCGATGTTTACTTAGATGAAAACAGAAATCACCCGACTTTGTTTCAGATAAAGTCCAGTTAGGCATTTAGTATATAGTACTCTTTTCTAAAGGATACCGTTATTAGCACTCCTAAAATGTCATCATGCACTCTTTACTTTTCTATAATTCAAATACCAAATGTCCCTACATTAACATCATTGGCATTCCTAAAATGTCATCATGCACTCCTCCCTTTATGCATGCACAAATTAATGTCAAATTTAATGCAGGGGTAGAATTGGAATTTGGATGCTAGAAAATTAAAGAAGGGTGCAGGATGACATTTTAGGAGTGTCAATAACATCACCCTTTCTAAATTAATGAAACACTTGTTCCTAAAAAAAAATGATACTTTACTAATTTCAAAACAATGATAAGATAATGATATCCAACACACATTTGCAGAGAAGTAACCTGAAAGTCACGGGCACTAATTCGTACAAAATTATTGGCAGTACTAAATTGAAAATAAAAGGGCTAAAGTGTTTTGAGTTGATCACCTCAGGGACAATGAATTTTTCAGAGAGAAGGCATACTGCTGGCAAGGTACAATAAATGATCAAGGGGAGTGATGTCAACGGATAGATCACCGAGTTAATATAGGAAAGACGCTCCAAGCTCTTCAGACCCCCGCCATAGCCATACCAAATAGGGCAGTGCTTACTGAAGAAAATCTCAACAGATCCAAGGGCCCATCTCAGGACTTGGTGAAGACGGTCAGAGAGATTGATAGGAGCAGAACCCTTGAATGCTGGTCTTTGAGGTATGCAGTATACTGATCGCCAGCCATGGCAGTGCATCTTAAAACCAGTCAGGATATCCTCCGTGACAGAGCCATATATCCACCCAACCTAATCAATATAAACCAGTTAAAATACCAGACTATACAGATGATGCCTAGAGGCAAATCTTGTTGTTTAAAGATCTCAATTTTTTTTTTTTGCAACGCTTACCTCTTTTCCCCATTCAGTTTTATCTTCATAACCACAACTAATAACATGTATGGCTTCACTCAAAAGAGAAGCAGAACTGACACCCTTGGCAATACCACCATTCTCCTGCAGTGTGGAAGCAACAAAGACAGGCGACTGCCCAAATTTCTTTTCTAGTTTCTGTCGTGGCACAAGGGATGCTTTCTCGTCTTCTTGTCCTGCAAGGAAAAACATTAGTCCTCGCGACAAAAGGTTTGATTAAATAGCCAATAATCAGTTGCAAGGTAATCACAGTTATAATTTGGACAGACATCCTTACAGGTATAAGTTTTGGGACATCAAGTGCATCATGGCTTGGGCATAGCTTCATGCACAATTAGGAATTTCACCCAAAAAGGGCAAGCTTTGATAGGACAATTACAAATTTATAATGAAAGCTTCAACCACTTCTAACTGAAATGGTAGCTTGGACTTTTTTTATTTTTATTATAATTGAAGTTCCACCAAAGGAAACTAGTAACCAAGATCATTATTAAGATTATATCCAATAAACTTTGGTGCTATATCCCATGTAATAAGTGGCATAATACACAAATTTGGTGCTATATCCCATGTAATAACCAATGGAAACTAATAACCGAGATCATCATTAAGATTATATCCAATAAACTTTGGTGCTATATCCCATGTAATAAGTGGCATAATGCCCAAATTTCAAATAAGATATTTAATAGTTACTACTAAACCGTCCTTTTTATTTTGAACTGCATTATTTTTCTGTAAGAGCAGTCAAGTACCATAATACCCAAATTTCAATTAATATCAATAGTTACAACTTATAGTCTGATAATTTCTAATCAGGTTACAGTTATGCTGGATAACTAATGAATCTTCATTCCAACCACTCACCTTGACTTTCATCTTGAATATTCTCAAGTGCATGCACTTGTGTAGATGCATCTCTAAGCTTCAACTTCTTCTTCGTCGTCTTCTTCTTCTTCTTCTCTTGTTTACGGCTCCCTTTTGTGTACTTTTTTCTAGACCCACAACACAAGCAACACCAGTTTGGCCAACAGTTGCAGGTCTTTCCGGGGGCCTTCTCCTTGGCTGGAGCATCAAATCCATATAGAGCTTGCCTTCTGAAGACGCATCCAGTCCCAACATAGATTGGCCCTTGTAGTCCATCAAGCCCTTTCATGTTGATCTTCAGTGGGGAAAAAAAAGCAATTATAAAATGGCTAACAAAGCAAAAAATGTATCAACTACCGTTGAAGAACCCAATAAGATTTAAGGTCCATACATCGAAGAAAACAACATTGCGGTTCGAATATCTGTCGTGCCTATCAATACCATCAAATCTCTGAGGAAACTGGACATAACATATCTTTTTTCCTGATGTCGGGTCCATCATAAAACACATGGCTTCTCGAAGAGCTTTGCTATTATTTATATAATGGTCACAGTCCACATTCAGAAGGTAAGGTGCATTGGAGAGAACGGCTGAGACTCGCATCTGTTATCAGATCAAAGTAATCAGTAATAGTAAGGAAAACACAGAGAGAGAAAAAAAAACGCATCATTGAACAAAAAATATGAGGTTGCAATGAGTCTAACAAGAGCATTCATTGCACCAGATCAAAGTAATCATTGGTAGTAAGCAAAACACAGAGAAAAACATCACTGAACAAAAATAATGAGGTTGGAATGAGTCTAACCAGAGCATTCATTGCACCAGCTTTCTTGTGGTGGTCAAAACCAGGTCTTTTCTCACGAGAAACATACACCAGACGTGGTAGCTCATTTCCCTCCTCATCAAGCACGCCATTGTGACCAAGGAAGACCTGTTAGAGCATTCCATTAATATAAGTTTCAATAATGGTATAAGAGAATGATACAGATATTATAACAGAATGCAACATGGGTGAACCAAACCTGTAAAGTACAGCTTCTTGTCTCTAAACTTTGTAACAATAAAAAAAAAAAATTCATGACCATAAAAAAAGAAAAGAAATTAACTTTCATGAGTCATTTCCTGTGGTCAGAAGGAACCAACTATTCAAAGATTAACGTTTTTGGTAGAGCCTTCATACCCATATTAATCTGCTTATTTTACCGATTCCAAAAAGTTAATTGGCACATTAGATATAGATGTGGTGGTTTACTAATATGGGACTACAATAAGGCTAATTATTGGCAACATAAACATACTAGCATAGTAGCACCAGAAAAAGTAATATTCCTGGTTACCCTAGTGGAAGAAATGTAGGGAGTTGTTGGGTCACCTGAATCATTCCTGGATGATCCCGAACATTGTTACCAGGCCATGGGGTTCCATCCTGCATTGTCCAGCCTTCTTCTGGAACTTTCTGTGCAGAGGCAACTAATCCATTTATACGAACCTTGAACTCCTCATATTCTCTCTGTTTCATAAGAAAAACGAATACCATATTATTTCTTGCTATAGTAACCTTACAGTGAGTACCATAAAAGCGATCAAATTGTAGGAAAGAAACAAAGCCTGATACCAAATCAATCATATGAAGAATGCACATGGATATGATATGTGCATGACACAAGACACAGGATTATATCAGAATTTCAAAAAACACAAACATTTTCATGTTGTAAATAATACTAGATTCAACATAATCTTTGGACAGTGACATGAACAAACATAATAAATAAAATCAGGTGATATGAAAGTATAAAAGTTCTATTACAAATTGCACTAGTTATGGCTGAACTGACTAGGCACATCCAGGATGAGGTTTCAGGTTTCACAGGGAAAGTTGTTTACTAACGATGTTGTGCTATTGATGAGATTAAAGAAGGGTTAGCTTCTAAAGAAAAAGTAGCTACAAGTTTTGAATACAACAGGGTTTAAAACTAGTAGCATGAAACAAGAACCTCTGAAATTTAGCTCCAGCAAAAACAGATGGTTAAGAGATGACTAAGTGAGACTTTTGATATTTAGGTTTGATTATCCATCACATGGAGAGGTAGAGAAAGATGTACGTAGAATTGAAGAAGTGGAGGAGTGCTTTGTCATTAGAATACCCTTGAATTGTACTCAGAACAATTGAAGGGTATTTGCTACAGAGACAAATAGATGACCCTTCTTTATGATTTCAGAAGTTTGGTCAGTTAAGGAACATCTATAAATAATGAACATACTAGGATGGATAATGGCAATACAAGATGGAAAAAAAATGAGGGCATCCTTGGGGAGTTGGATATTGTGTCAATGAAGGATGAGATGAGAGAAAATCATCTGAGATGATATGGATATTTGCTACAGAGACAATAGATGGTCCATTAAGGAGCGATTGGATATTATTAATAAAGAGCTAATAGAACTAGTTGTAGACCTAATCGAGCATGGGTTGAGCTGTGAAGAAAGACATGATGTTTGTTAAGAGATAATCCCTAGAAGAGTGAAAGTGAAAATAAGGATTCACGTAGACCAAAATTTTAGATAAAGGCTTCCTTGCTATTTATGTGAGATATAGACCAGGTTCATCATCTTGAATATCAATCCTCCCATAAAACAACCTATTACATCTATATGATGTATGCTAGGATTTTATGTTTACATACTCATGTAAATAGTTTCAAGTGACAAACTAAGTTCACCAGCTTACTAAAGTTTTTAAGTGTTAAATAGAAGAAGAAACAACCTCAGTTTGTGGAGCGTAAGTTGAGTTACAAAGTGTTATAAATGTCTCCAAATAAGTGAATGTATTATATAATTTGTCTGGTCAGAGGTTTAGAAGTGTAAGACATGGAACAGCTGTATGACAGTTTACATGTATGAAATGGACACAACAATTATATTAATAGAATGTTCATGCTACAAAAGATAGATTCATCCAAAAACACAATTGTGTTTCAGACCACAACCAGGGTTTTCATGCAAAACAGGATATTTATGAAGAGAAGCTGACCTTCATTGCCCGGCGTTCCCTCACAAAATCTGGATGAACTTTGTCCTTCAGATAGTCAATCTTCTGGTCAAAATACCACTCAGGAGCACGGGGCTCAATGCTAAACTTTTTGCAGAATGGTACCCATTTCTTGGCAAAGACGGAGGTTTCAGAGAGTGCTTCAAAGGTGAGCATGGCAGCACCATCATCCGAAACGTAGCATGAAACTTTATCAACTGGGTAATCCACAGCAAGGATGGATAGAACAGTATTTGCAGTGATGAGTGGAGGTTCTTTCATAGGATCAACTGTGCTAACAAAGACATCAATGTCTGCTAACTCTGATGGTTTCCCTTCTTTCTCATATCTGGGAAGAAATTTATATACGAGTTAAAAAATGTGTTTGAAGCAACATGATTAGTTAAAAGATTTATTTGGCAAAGATGTTGTGTGCCATAACAAAACATGATACACAGGACTGCATGGAGTCACACGAAATTGAATATAGTTATACCTCAAAGATAGACGATCCAAGTATGTTTCCCGCTCAATTGGACTCCATTTTGGAAACTGATCCAGGATCCAGGATACAGCAAACCATATTTCACATATAACTGAAGTCAGCCACAATCCATAAGCATCTATAACTGGGTGCAGAAGTCTGTAATGGAAGAAGATGCCAAGAATCACGAGCCGAAGTAGAATTATTATCCTGTATGGGTTTATTTTGTTGGAAGAAATGGGTAGCTTCCTTGAAAGTGGCTGCCTGCCTTCATCAGTCCTAATGACAAAAAGTATTAACAAGTTGCAATTAGAAAAGTCGAAGATCACAAGTAATGGCAAAGAAAGCAACAGTTAGATGCAAGGACGCAAGTTACAAGAACATTTCTAAAATTGGCTGGCTCAAATGATTTTTAGACTCAATTAAGCTGGTGTTCCGTCGCTTCTTGAGCGTAGAGACATGAATAAATTCAGGTATACTGCATGGATACAAATATATTAATATAATATGGTGCAGACAAGCAGATGACACTTTCAGTAAAAGTAGAATGCACAATGACATACCAAAGGGATATGACACACTTAAGATAAATATATGGTCTTAGACTTTATCAAGTACACCAAATGAAACAGAATTTAAGTTGCTTTCTGACAAAGAGGTAAGATGATAAAGATGTGCTGCATGGAAAGACGTCCATCTCTAAAGGAAATGACATTACCATATTTCTGGAGCAATGATGCAAGAAATATTCTAAAATTAAATTTTAAATATGTGTAGTTATTCAATAAATTGAAGGGTGATTTCATCCTAAAATGAAGTGGAGGGATCATGTGGTGAAGGCTTGAAACCTGGAAGAGGGTATGTCTAATAACTTTAAAACTTGAGGTGGATGTGTGTTTCCTAGCAGAGGTTTTGTATACACAAACTTGGATATATTATGTCTAGACTAAGGGGACGTTTGGTTGGCTGTAAATGAAAATCCATGCAACATTTGTTGCATCATTTCCACCAATTCCAGTGTCTGGTTTGTTGGAATTGGTGCAAAAAAGTAGCATCATTTCCTCCAACTAATTGTTGCGGCCAAAATGACCGCAACACTAGTTACGGCAACAAATGCAACACCGTTTACATCATAATGATTCTCTCTTCATTCAATTAATAAAGTCACAACCAAACAATGGATTTCCATTTACCACAACCAAAGTTGCAAACTTACATGCTAATACATCATTCCAAACAATGGATTTCGAAATCCCGCAACATAATTTACATACAACCAAGCAATGGAATTGTAACACCGTTTACAGCAACAAATGCTACATGCATTACGGGCAACCAAACAGACCCTAAAATTTAATACAATCAAACTCTTCAGAAAGATGTCAACAAGATATTCTGGGAGATTTCAGGTAACCAGGATCAAGAGGTACAGTTCTATCCAAAATACTGAGAATGATAGTATATGCAGAGTACTCAATCAACTGAGGAAATTGCTAAGCATCGCTAGTTATGTCTTTTCATAACCAACACACAATCCTCTGAAATACAGCCCTACTGAAAGAAAGAGTAGACAAAGTAACATATCAACTTACATTGGTAAATCAGGACTATCTGGATCTTCTCCATAAAGCCCTCCACCATATCTACCTTCAAGCGGAATCTTCTGCATCTTTTCAGACTGTTTCCTTTTCCACTCATCCATCCGGTCCTTCCAAGCAACACTTCCGTAACCATATATAGATATGTCTTTGTTAGGATTGATTGGTCTATATTGCCCTGCAAAAAAGGCTCAACAGGATGAGGGAGAATGACATTGGGACAATCCACACAGTTAAGCTAAGGAAGAGGAAGACATTCAACCGGACCAACTTGCTTACCACATGAAAGCGATGACCCAGGAAGTGGCATTGAACTTCCAGAACCGACAAATTGTCGAATAACAAGAGCATGGCTTTCAGATGAAATCCCATCAACCTAAACAGAAGGGGGAAAAACAGAATTAACAGTAATCTTCAAGGAAAGCATGTTTATACAAGTCTGGCTATTATATAAAGGGGAATTTTACCTCTTCGCCGTATGTTAGAAGAGGGACATCGGTGCTAATATTGTACCCTGAATAGTTTGTCCAAGCAGTGTTGAACCCCAATACGTTCATAGTTTCATGTCCAGACGTTAGCTCAGACTTCAATTCGGAAATGTTCTGAATCTCCTTCCCATAAGGGCTACTAAAATTGAACTCTTTATAAATGTCATCCGCACCATCTTCTTCCTCGTCACCCTCTACTCTAGCACTACCTACATGGGCACTGATTTATAAAAATGCGACTCGCAAAATTGATCTATGAGTAAATAAAACAGGAAAACAACAGTTTGGTTTGGGCGTGTCCTAGCGAATTTCCGAGCCTGCGTCGTGTTTTGTATGTGTCCAACACAATGTGACACAAACACAGGCACCTATTTTCAGAGTGTCCGTGCTTCGTACGAATAAAGAGATTAAAAACCTTTGTGGCGCTTGTATCGGGTACAGCACCCGGGGCAGGCCTGACTTCCCTCCGCCCTTTCGTACTCGTAGCAACCTCTGCATACAGGGAATCCGCATTCGTTGCACGCGACAAACAGCTCTTGCTCCTCCTTCAAAACCTCAATGGCATCACCACATATCAAGCATGTCTGACCCTTCAAATCTTGGACAGGTTTGGGCTGTAAGAACGGGAATGTCGCAAGAGGTTTACTGTTGGGCTTGGTTAGGAGAAGAAATGTTTCTACAAAAACTACCCATGAATATAATTCAGTAGAAAATTATAAAATTTGGGGGGGAAATGGCATGCAGACTAGAATTCATCAGTAATGACTGAAGAATTATTTAATTCTGCACACACAAAAAAGAACAAAAAATTCAGGGAAAAAAACTCTAGAAAGTAAAACCAAAGAGTAAATTACACATGCATGGATTATAGAAAAGAAAGGGAATTTTTAAGGCCAAATCCTCAAAACAAAAATACAAAGAAAAATGAAAACTATGTCAAAGACGAGACCTTTAAGCCAAATAAATATCACAAATTCTAAAAAAATGAGAAAGTTAAGGGGAAAAATCATCTCCCAGAGTAAACTATAAATAAAACTCAAAACCCCCATTTCAAAGATGACATTTTTAAGCAAAAAAAAAAATTTCAAATCAATAACCAGTCCAAAGTTGGTGCCTTTAAGGCGAAAAAGATCAACCGTTCAAAAAAATGAAAAACCCATTTCAAAGATGGGATTTTTAAGCCAAAAAAAAAAAAATCAGAGTAAAGGAATGAATGGATGACCTTTCCAATGTCATCGGCATTGATGACGACGAACTCGTTCCGGTTCCTGGACCCGGCCACCAACCTCCCCCCGGTCGCCATGAGAAAATACACAACAAAACCCCTCAGAAAGGACGACGACGATTCCTCTCCCCTCCCTCTCGTTCAAATGGCAGGCTTGGCAGCTGAAAAAAGGAGGTCCCTTTATGCAAAATAAAAAAAAGAACCCAAAATTTTACAGCTGGGATCGAAGAGTTTTTAGAAGGGAGTGAATGAAGTCAGTACGTACTGCTCTGGCGAGACTCGGATGCGATGTATCAATGTGTTGTCACCTCCCCAATACAGTACAGAGAGAGAGAGAGAGTACTGACTGGTGAGCAGTGAGAGCGGTGGTGGTGGGCCAGGCCGTGTCCGGTGGCTGTAGTGGTGGTGGTGGTGGCGGCGGTGGTTCCGGCGATCGCCGGAGGAGAGAGAGAGAGAGAAGGAGGAGAGAGAAAGTGAGGGGTTTCTTGGTTGTGTGAAGAGTGCGTTAACTGTTCATATTATGATCTTCTTCTACATTACGCTAACTTTTTCTTTCCAGAGAGAGAGAGAGGAAAGTGAGGGGAAAAAAGGAAGGATTTTTGGATGCCAGCTCTGTGCATTGATGGGGGTTGGAGTACCCGGGTGGGGTGGGGTGGGGGTGGGGGGGGGGGGGGGGGGGGGGTTTGGGTTCTTGGTCACATGCATAATTAAAAGAATTCTGGCTATAGTGTTTATATCCTGTGTTTTATACTAACTTTCAAACATATCTAATTAGAGAATTTGAACCCTTGTCAAGTAATTTGTGAAACTTCGAGACGATAAAAGTACGATTATAAATCAGCTTAATACAAATAAAATATATTAAAATTTTGGTCAAATATTTTAAAAAAATTTGAGATTAGAAATTTCATATTCTTAAATACATTGTCAATTTTGATTAATTAAGCAGGCTCTTACCACGTTTTTTGCTAAATTTTTCAATAATTTATACGAAATACGTCTAAAACTTCTCATGCTTAAAATTTACGTATCGATTCTAGTCTTTCAAAAGTACGCAAGTATTAAACGTTTAAGAAAGATACAAAAAAAATTGCGTATAATACGAGTTTTATTCGGGTGATTGCTAAAAAAGGTTTCGATCCTGACTATTTTTTTCCCCACTATGTCATTCCTCCCGCATGAGAATGAAACTTTTTTATATAAAATGGAGGGTATAATAGGAAGTATTGAACAAAAAATAAAATCGAGGACGCAAATTTTCAATTGGACTGTTGGACATGATAAGACTTAAACTCTAAGTTAGTATAAACTCCAGAGCGTAAACTCTAATTAGCCCTTAAAATTCTCAAAACTTTGTTTGGCTTCCCTCTGATTTTGATAAAATTATTTTGTAAACAAATGATTTTTTTAGAATTAAAGTTTAAGCTAGTGGGTATATTCATGAAACATAAGGGGGGGTTGGTATATTTATTTCTAGAATTAAAGTTTAAGCTAGTGGGTAACTAAAACAAATTTATTCATAAATAATAATATTTGTAGATAATAAAATATTAAATAAAAAAATGGCTAGGGTCCGGACATGTGCTATCTGTACATGTCGGTTTTAGATCAATATGGTAGTTTGAGTGAGTGAGTGGTTAAATTATTTCTAATCCATAAATAATGATATTTTTAGCCAAAAAGATTATTACAGAGAAAAATAGTGAGTCTATGCCATTCACTTTTGAGTATATTATTGTGTTTATTAATATTATTAGAATACATATGAAAATAATATCATGCATAAAATTAAAATATGATAGTTAAAATAGAATAGTCATTCGAAATATTATGTGATTGCAAAAAACCATTAAAGTTATATATATACACAACAAATTCACAAATTTAGTGTAAAAATTTAGAGTGTTAAGATACACAAGTGACAATTTACTAAAAAGATATTATTATAAATGAGTGTATCAATAAAAAGTTAGAAATGATATAAATTAAAAATAAGATGAGAGAAAATATCTTAGGTTGTTTGTCTATGTACGGTAAAACTAATAAATGCTCTCATAAAAATGGGTGAAATGTAGTTGTTAATGAAGTTGCTAACTAAAGATAGAAGCGGACGAACATGATTTTATGTGTTAAAGAGGATATAGTTTTTTTTTTTTAACTTTACAACTAATATACTCCATAACAAAGAGGAACACAATAAGAGGATTTAAACAAATGACTCAATTTATTTTATATAAAGAAATTTTTGTTGTTTTTGTTTTATGCAATATATAATATTGCTTTCAAAATTATATATGTTATTATAGGTCTAAAAGATTTACTAAAAATAAGTAATATATATATATTTAACATCATATGTTCTAATATGACTTTCAAAACTACATACATAATTATAGAGTAAAACAAATCCCAAAATATAAATACATACCATATATATTCGGATTAGGAACCACGAGGGTCTTCTGTTCACACAAAATTTGTTATTGTACTTACGAGTCAGGTCGATGTCCTCTACAAATAGACTATATCCATAAAGTTTATTGGATACTTATGACAGACTCTGAATATTTTGTTACAATTTGTAAAATAATTAAATATACTATGTGAATTACAACTATATTATTTTGAGTATCGTGTATGCTTTTTTGTGGATGGTGTATCAGAATAAGTCTGAGTAAATAATCCCTCTAGTATTGAATTTGTAATCCAAGTCCAGACGTACACATGTACACGATCTTAGGATATGGTTGAAAAATATTGTTAATTTTGGAAAAGTGATGGTGATATTGTTCAAAATTGAACTTAGCTTTTAAGTATTACATTTGTATAAGCTATTGTTGCAAAACAAAAAACAAAAAAATTATGCACCATTTTTAAAAGAAAAAGAAAAATCTAGTCCAGCTAGTCACAGGAATGAGCTTAACTTTGATACAGAAGACTGTATCAAAGTTTTGATACAGCCTCTGTATGACATGTGGGCCCGCTATATATATTTGCTTACACGGTTTACCAAGAAATAGGAGAGCCCATCTGTTATACAGAAGACTGTATCAAATTTTGATACAAACTTCTGTATCAAAGTTTTTTTCCACAAGGATGGGTACTATATTATGAAAAGTTTGAAGGATCTAAACTAAAAATTGTTAAGAAAAACTGAACATTTATTAGCAGAGAGAGAGAGAGAGAGAGAGAGAGAGAGAGAGGAAGTATTTGTATTTGTATATAAACAATGGTGGGAAAGCATTAGTAAAAGTAGGAAAAAGGACAGCAGAGATTGTCCTGGTTCACCGCCCCCATCTTTGACTATTTACTCCCACCCACAAATTCTAGGCAGTTTCCGCAGGTTAAGACCTAGATTCACGAGCATTTAATTTTACATTGTCCTTCTTTAATTCCGGGTTTTATTTACCACACTCTCTTTTAAGTTTTTAACATGAACGGTCAATTTTCCCCCTTTTTTACCACAATTAACTATAATAACCCCCCTTGAACATTAATTACTATCTTACTTTATATCCAGAACATTGTTTTGAAATGTTAGTGAGCATTTTTGGACCGAAAATTAAACCGAATCAAATCGAACCGAACCGAATAAAAGATTTGGTTTGTTTAAAAAAATGGTCCGGTTCGATTTTGAAAATACTAAATTTTCATATTCAGTTTCGCTTTTGGGTTCAATTTCAGTCCAAAATCGAATAAAATTTTTTTGTTTATATATATATATATAAGAGCATCTCCAGTCCTATTGTGACTTTTGAAAAAAGTTAATGCCACATAGGAATGACAAAATTTTATTCAAAAGTTCTTCTTCAATGCAATTGTCAAGTCAATTGTGAAACTTATGTGGCAAAAATTAAAGAAGACATTTGTGAAGTTGATTGTCTTGTTCTAGACAATGCACTTGACAATGTCTTCTCTTCCATGTCATCAATTATGAATAAAAAATATTAGAAAAAAAAAAGATGAGTAGTTGTCTTGGAAGTTAGAAAAAATACTTTTTATTGTCTTCTCAATACTTTTGCATTGGAGATAGTTTTTCTATCTCATTGTTTTTTGAGATATAATTTTGTCACATAAACAAGACATTGTCTTGTGGCTTATGCCACATAGAAGTCACCTAAGACTCACAACACTTAACAAGACAATAGGGTTGGAGATGCTCAAGTAGTTGTTACTTATTAGATTGACAACATTAATTTCAACATTCTTTTAGGGGCTGTTTGGATAGATGTAACTCTTTGAAAGTGTGAAAGTGGCACTTACGTCATGATGAGTTGCAGTTGAAAGTGTGAAAGTGGCACTTTCCAAAATGTGTTTGGATGTAGTACTTTTTGTCTGCTGCAAGTGGAAGAAAAATGGGTTTGGTGTTTGGATGGTTGTTGAAAGTGGAGAAAAAACGAGTTCGGTTGTTTGGATGGTTGTTGAAATTGGATATTGGAATTGTAGATATGAGAACCCATAATTAAATTAATTACGATAATAAAATGCAAAAATGCATTAACTATTATAATTAAATTAATTACCATAATATAAAGTAAGATTATTATAATTTAAATATAAAATATAATTATTAAATTACAATTAATTTTACATAATATGAATTATTATTCTTTCACACAAGTAATTAATATATAATTAGTAAATATAAAATTTCTAAAATATAAAGTAAGATTATTATAAATGAATTTTTTTTTTGTTATATCGTTCCTAGAGCCCTCCAGAAGCCTCGTCTCATGAAAAATAAATTAGTAAAAGATTATTAATAACATCACTCGCACACCATCTCACCAAACCACTCCTCTCTCTCTCTCTCCTCTCCGACCCCTCCAGAAGCCTTCCTTTCACTCTCTCTCCTCCTCTCCGGCTACAACAGCACCCCGCTCCACCGTGCGCCTCCGTCTCACGCGTCGCCGCCTAGGCCCGATCGTCCACTACAGGCGCGGAAGCACCGATCCCCTGCTTCGGCCATGGCAGCCATGATCCCCCGCTCGGGGCGCGACAACCCCGGACCCCTCCATGGACGACTTCCACCGTCGGTGACCACGAGTCTTCCCGGGCGGCGAGCTTGTCCAGCGCCAGACATCCAGATCCGCTCGGCCACAACCCCTACTTGGGTCATCCAGTGATTTTTTTTTTCCTCAATTTTTTGCAGGATTTTAATTTTTTCAGAAATTATGGGTGAAAATTTTGAGTTTTAGGAATATTGTTCCATATTTGTTGTTTCTTGGATTGAGTATAAATTTTATTCAGCAAAAATCATGCGGTGCTTGGGAACACAGATCTCTTCCAGATGTGAGTTCATAGAGGAGTTCCATCCAATTTTTCTGGATGTCAAAAGTGAGAATTGTGTGGGGGACAGGAACTGCTGTGGGTCAATTCAGAGAAAAAAAACTCCTACTTACCTGAACTAACCAAACAGCTGAACTCGTTGGAGTTCAGCTGAGTTCCAAAAAATTCACCCAGTTTCATCCAGTTCATTCGAACCAAACAGGCCCTTAGTCAGACTTGATTTCGAAAGCATGCTTAATTCTTATGATATATTTATATAATATAAGGGAAGTAGTCACAAAGCTTCCAAAATATGTTGGATTTTTTTTTTTTTTTTTTGGAGTAATTTTTGAAGGACTTTCCTGTACCATATTGTGTCACTCTGTCTATCATGTCATGTTATTTAAGTTATGTCATGTCATCAAGCTAAGTTATTATTTTTTATTATTAAATCTTATAAAATATTCATATATAATTTTATTCAAATTTATGTTTTAGAATTTTATATTTTTTACTACAATTTTGATTTGGAAATACAAATTTAAAAATAATTCTTTAATATAAGTTATATTATATGAGTATCCATAAATATTGCAAGGAAATGATTTTACATATATTTTGGCATACTATTTTTTTCTAAAGTAGAATAAAGAAATAAAACTGAAATTTAAACTTAAAATGGAAAACTTGAAATATAGTACCATTCTAACTTATATTGAAATATATGATACTTGTCAACCCTAGGATGGCGTCACTATCACTGGCATGCTAGGTTATTTTCTTCCTATTTGTCTATGACAATTGTAACTGCTATATGCATCGTACTCGCACATGGGCCACATTGCACCTATCCAGACTGCATTCCGTCCGCTCTAGGCCGCGCCGCACCCACATCACTTTAATTCTAACATCAAAGAACTAAAGTGCTTCCCCCGTTGCTCGAACCTGCAACCTCTGGGAGAAATATGTCTCATTCTAACCACTTGAGCTAGAGGTCCTTGACATATATATATATATATATATATATATATATATATATATATATATATATATATATATGGAAAATATCTTCTAAAGCAAATTTTGTTGGAATAAATCAGTAATATCAAGCAGTAAAACGTCCCAAACGCTCCAACATAAATGATGGTGAAGACAGTACAATATATAGAAATGTATCACTAACCGAGCATAAAGAGAAATACATGATTGTACATCAGTCGTGGTCAAGAAAATACAATCACGTTATCCGTAGAAGGAGAAAATATGCTCCCAGATACAAATACTAACACTTGTCCCAGGCTAAGCGCCACTCGAGTAGAAATAAGAAAATAGTGGGTGAAGAAGGGTAATCCACTCGTTCTTTTGTACCTTCGTTCCACGAGTGCGAACCATCATGATAGAAAATGTAGTGGATCTTCAGGCTCCGCTAAAGCAACTGACTATACAAAACCAGTGGGATCAATAGCAAACAACAAGTACCATAAAAGAAACTCGAAGACAAGGATAATTAAAACGAGAAGTGCATGCAAGAAAGTTGAAAAACCAGTAGGGATAAGATTGTGTCGTTTATATATATGCTAGTAACCTCACCTATACCAAAGAAGGACAATAGGGTAAAGTCTGTCTATAAGACAGAAGTACGTCTCCATGTCGACACTACTAGCATGAAATACTTCTAGTATTATGTCGCCAAAAGCTGATGGATTTGGGCAGAAATGCGTATGAGACACTACTAAATAAGACACTTTAGCGACGTAAAAAAAAACGTCGCTAATCGTGATTAGTGATGTTTATATCTAGATACTTTCAGTATTATGTCGATATGTTGTCAGTTCTAAAAGCAGCCCAAATAACAAAATTTCTTTGATTTCATTCGATAGATTATTGATCGTTTCTCAAGCGATTTTGATTTTACGAATTGTCTGCGACTTTAAAATGAAAACATGAGGTGTACAAGCAAGTTTCGTGTCAAACAGAGGTGTGTATACAAAGAAACATGAATTTTCCCTAGTATAAATGCCTACTTGAAATTGAAATCAAATGCTTTGAGCAAGAGTGACTGTGTTATCTAGCATGCCAATGCCCTAGGGACTATGTGCGAGTGTCATGGGCTGCAAGAAAATAAGAAATCCCGCACCCACAAAATCCCCAAAATTCATATCCTTACTCATGACCAAAACCAAATAAAGTATGATACCAAACAAGAATATCAAATCTAACATGTAGGGATGCCTTATGAGCTCATGCATGACTAAAACCAGATTATATATCAAAAATGTTATTTGGCTCCCAAAATATTTGGATGATGTCATCTTCCATTATGTGACATATGACATGGTTACTGACATGACAAAATTTAACATTAAAATTAATATTAAAATTAATATTAAATTAACATGATAATTAACATTAATATTAAAATTAAAATTAATCTAAACATTAAAATTAATATTAACATTAATATTAATATTAGTATTAATATTAACATTAACATTAACATTAATATTAATATTAACATTAATATTAACATTAAAAAAAATTGGATAATTAATGTTTTGGCTTAAAATTTGCCATGTCAGCTGTTACGTCAGCTGCCATGTCAGACGTCACATAATGGGAGATGACATTACCCAAATATTCTGGGAGCCAAATAGCATAATTGTAAAATTAAAGCAAAAAAAAAAAAAAAATTCATAAATGAGATAAAGCCTCCTATCCATAAGCAAGATACACTTGCTTAGGTTAAACCTCCAAGTCACACCAATCCTAGCTTCTAGTTCACCACCTATGCTGGATTTAGGAACCACAATCTAAGCCTTCAAAGGCCTTCCATAGCTCCCATGTCAGCTCCTAAGATTCCTTTTTGTTGTTAGGTATCATTCGGATTGCCATTGAAAGAAAACAATTGCTCCGAATTGTACCCATCTACTGTCGAGTACATGACTTTACAAGCTCTCCAAAGATTATTATTATTATTATTATATATATATATATATATATATATATATATTGTTTTTTGTTTTTGTTTTTTTTTCCAACGCATGCGGGCTCAGCATAATCGTGTGTCTCACGCACACGATTCTTGGCCTGTCGTATGGAACGACTTTTGGAGTGCGGACGTAGTCCGTTGGCCTTGTCATCATCGCCGTGCACACGCACCCCGCGCACTCCGCGCGCTCCAGAGCTCCCTCGGCAGCACACCGTCTTTCGACGGCAGTTACTCAACACCTCGCTTTGCCCACGATATCGAAGAGACGCCCTCGACGACTAAGGGTGACCGCCCGTACGACGGCCACTGATTCCCTGCCGACTGCTACTACCGATTTCGCCCAGCCGCCCGTTCTATGCGCACGACGCGCATATTGGCGACGATCGCCGACGTCCTTACGATCGAGCCTGCGATCGTTTATGGCGGACGTCTGTTGGTGTTTTTGCCTTTGGACTAGAAAAGATAGTCCCACATCGGCTACACCAAATGGTGAGTATCTCAATATAAAGCATTGCTTGTGTTGAGGTGTGCACATGAGGTGTAGTGGGGCACAAGTTTGTGCCATGTGGAAGTATTTTCCTAGAAGGAAAAAGGATTAAATCCAACAAGGATGAAAGTTAAGTTTTGTTGTGCGGACTCGGACTCGGACACGGACTCCAGGATGTCTCGTGCATGCACGGGAGTGTTCGGGGGGTAGGCGTGGACTGGCACACTTTTATGCTGATTGTGGGATGATCTAAAATATCAAACTCTATTTTTGAGTATTGGTATTTTAGTCCCACATCGGATATGAGAAGAGGTGAAGTCTCAACTCCACTCTATAAATAGAGCCCCTTGGCCTCCTTTGAAAGATGCACCAAGAAGAGAGTTGAGGGAGTCTGTTAAGTCCAGGAAGCCCGTTCAAGTCTCAAATATTGACTTACGAGCGTTCCAGAAGTTCTTCGTGAACTTGCTGGTTCCTGGAAGCTGTTCGTGCTCGTGTGGGGCGAATAAAGCTTTGAGCAACGGTGGTTCATTCACCCCAGCATCTCATTCTCGCCTGTCATCGCTGCTGTTGCCTTTTACAGTAACTTCTTTTTAGAAGCTCTACTGCCGATAGTTGCTTGCACAAAGTCTCTTTAGATTTTTTGTGTATTACGTAGAATCTTTTTAGATCCTCGTAATTCAGAATCCTCCAGGATCTCTGTTGCACATCTTCTTTAAGGTGCTGCATTTGAAACGTTGTGTGTATAATTGTTTCAGTTTCAGAATTTTCCATCGAAAATTGTGCCTCGGCACTAACAATCTCAAAGCTTTATTGAGAAGATGGATTGTAGGAACCCTAGAGGGGGGTGAATAGGATCAAGCTAACTAATCAAGCACTTAGCACAAGCTAATTGGCAATTTAAAAATATAAGTGCAAGAGAAGAAGCAAACACAATACCGACACCCGATATATCCTGGTATCCTCCTAAGAGGCAGTCCAGTCCCGGAACTCTCTCCGGCTTTAATCCACTATTTGAGCAAATAGTTACACACGAGTTTGGATCCGAAGAACTCGCCAACTTCTTACACAAGAGCTTTAATCCGAAGGGCTCTCCGACTTCAACCGAGAGTTTGGATACGAAGACTCCCCAACTTCAACCGAGAGTTTGGATACGAAGACTCTCCAACTTCAACCTTTCACAATAGGTTTTGATCTCCTTATACAATAGGATGAAGATCTCACTTTTCAACTCAATAACTCTAACACAATTTGTGAATGGCAAATGAAAGCTTTGTAGAGTTGTTTGTGGATAGGCTTTGGTGGTTTAAAAATTTTTAGGCTCAAAGCATCAACTTTGAATGAAGAGGTTCAAGGCTATTTATAACCAAAGCTTGAAAAGAAGCCAAAGACAACTTTTCAGTCACGAACCGGCATACCGCCGGTATGATCCGGCATACCGGCGGTATACCGGTCTGGGATTACAACGGCTAGAAATATAGCCGTTAGGATCATTAATGGCTGGAAATCCGGCCGTTGGAATTTCAACGTTTCGGAAGCGGTATACCGTCGGTATGGACCGGTATGCCGTCGGTATGCCGGTTTTGTAAACAGAAACTTTCTGTGAACGAAAATCGGTATACCGTCGGTATACGCCGGTATACCGTCGGTATGCCGTTTTCCACCAAAAATGATCCTGGGCTTATTTCTGCCCTAGCTTTCGATTTTGCCATCCATTTTTGTGTTTACAATAATTCCTAAGACTCATTACAGACTCCAGATAAACTTAGGCAGGTGCAGGCTTCTTCAGAGTCTTGAAATGATGATGGCATGGCTTGGCTTCTTCCTTTGATATGTGCTGGCTTTTTCCCTTGGCAGCAGCTGTCCAAAGATATCCAGTTTGTGAAAACTGAATACCTTTTGGGGACTTTGCCCCCGAACCCCCAACGAGGGGCGCTGCCCCCTCGACCCCCGTCCGCTGACCGGGCAGCGGAACCCCCGAGTGCGTGGCTCCAGAGATGTCGTCGGGTGGTTCAGAAAAATCTTGTGAGATCCGTCGTCTTTGGCCCACCATGATTTGTTCATTGCATATGTCCATATTGATCTTGCTTATTGCTTTTCTGCATGTACATGTTAGACGAACAAAGCAATACATAGTAGCAAGTATGATAAGTGTAATGCTCATTAGGACAATGATGAGTTTAAGTATAAGTGCTAAGGTGATAGCATAAAAGTTAGTGATATCATAATGATTAAACTTTAATTGAATAACCACAATCAAAAACATAGTTTTGATTTTGGCAACCCGATTAAATTTAAGATAGAAAGCTCATATCACTAATATGTAAACCAATAGGCACATATCACCAAAGGTATAAGTATAAGTAGAAATGCTATAGCGATAGTATAAAGATTAGTGATAATGAAATGCTAAACTTAACATATTAACCATATTCAAAAATATGATACAATCATTGGGCCAACAGATAATTCTCGTGCTTCGCTCATCGATACCGGCTTTAACAAGTTGGAGAAATTCGATAGCGAACACTTTCAGATATGGAGACGAAAGGTCACTTTAAATCTTCAACTCGTGAATGTTGATCACGTGCTGTCAGAAGAAGAACCGATCGTTCCAACCACTGGATCTGCTGCGGCTGTGGCCGCTGCTACGACCAAGCAAGCGAAGTGGAAGAGAGAAAACAGTATATGCAAACTACTGATACTCAATTCCATAGAAGACTCTCTGGCAGAGTCCTACTCCAAGAAGACATCTACCAAAGAGATATGGGACTCCTTGGGAAAGCTCTATGAAGATGACGAGAACCGGTCCAAGATCTTCATGGTAGAAAAATATCACAAGTGGACCTTCGAAGACGAGAAGGCGATGCTGCCCCAAGTGAAGGAGTTTCTGAAGTTGCGTCAGAAACTAGAAGACGAGAACATGCTCCTCGTCGACAAGTTTGTCGTTGGAGGGATCGTCGCGAAACTTCCTACAGAATGGAGCAACTTCTATGCAAGGATGCATCGAAAGAAGATGGAAATTAGCTTGGAAGATTTCTTGCAAGAGATCCATGTTGAGGACGAGATGCGCTCTCAACAGAAGATGGATACTCTGTCCAAACAACTGGCGAAGGCAAATCTGGTCCAAACCAGAGAGTACCAGGGAAAGCAGGCTGCTTCTCATCGCAAAAAGAAGGACTTCACGAATCTGAAAGTGAAGGGTCCTGCTTTCAAGCAGCAGAAGTCCAAGTCCCATGTGACTTGCTTCAATTGTGGCAAGAAGGGCCACTACAAATTCGAATGCAAGTCCAAGCCCAAAGAACAAGGTGAGCCTAGTAAGGTTTCTATGATTAGTAATCTAGTTGCCATGATAGCACAGGTTGCAACTGTGGGGGCTGACTTGGACTGGTGGATAGACACTGGTGCGACCTGCCATGTCTGTTCAGACAAAGACTGGTTCGTCTCTTATGAGCCAACTTCAGAGAAGGTCATAATGGTAAACCAGGCACAAGCTGAAGTACTGGAGATCGGGACGGTGGAGCTGAAACTCACATCGGGGAACACTCTGACGCTTCAAGGTGTGAAACATGTTCCAGTAATTGCTAAGAACCTGATCTCTGGAAGTCTGCTCTGCAACGCAGGCTTGAGGATGGACATCAATGCTGGCCAGTTGGTGATGTCCAAGAAGGGTACATTCTTCGGGAAAGCTTTCCAAACTGAAGGAATGTACAAGATTCAGCTTGTTGTAACCCAGCATGATAATATAAATGCAATCACTTTTTCTGATTATTCTCTTGAGTTGTGGCATAATAGGCTAGGACATGTTCATTGTAAAAGGATTAACAGAATGTCTAGTCTAGAACTTATCTCCAAGTGTGGGGGTAAGGTAGAGAAATGCGAAGTATGTGCTCAGACGAAGATCACAAGGAAACCCTTTCACAGGGTCCATCGAAGCACAGATCTTCTGGAGTTGGTTCACTCAGATATCTGTGACTTCAAACAATTCTCTACAAAGGCCGGGATGAAGTATTTCATTACTTTCATCGATGACGTCTCAAAGTATGCTTTCGTCTACTTGCTCAAGTCTAAAGACGAAGCATTCGAGAAGTTCAAGGAGTTCAGGGCCGAGGCTGAGCGGCAAACTGGACAACAACTCAAGAGGTTAAGGAGTGATCGAGGCGGGGAGTATCGGTCTCATGAATTCTTATCATTCTGCAAAGAACATGGAATCATCAATGAGACAACGGCTCCGTACTCTCCTCAATCCAACGGAGTAGCAGAAAGGAAAAACAGAACGTTGACAGAGATGATGAACTCCATGCTGTTGACTGCGGATCTTCCAAAGTGTTACTGGGGAGAAGCTGCACTAACGGCAACGTTCATACTGAACAGAGTGCCATATGCAACTTCCGACATAACTCCTCATGAACTCTGGTTCAAAGTCAGACCTAACTTGAATGTCATTCGAGTGTGGGGGTGTCTGGCTTATGTGAAGCTCCCGGATCTGAAGATTCAGAAGCTGGGGACAAGGACTACGAAGGCGATCTTCTTGGGGTATGCCGAGAAGAGTGATGCTCGGAGGTTCCTTGATATCGAGTCAAACCATATCATCGAATCTCGCGATGCTGAATACTTTTAAGACAAGCTTGCAAAACACAAGAATATTATTCTCGCGGATCTTCCGAAGAATGATGAGGGTACAAAGCAGACAGAAGTCTTTAATGAACCAGTCCAAGATGAAGCTGTCGTCAAGGAGACACCAGCTGAACCAGAACTCGCTGAGCCATCAACTAAGCGAACGAGGAGGCCGAAAGACTTCGGAGATGACTTCGTCACCTATCATGTGGAAGCAGATCTGCTTACCTATGATGAGGCGATGAAGACCAGAGATACTGTATTCTGGAAGGAGGCGATAGACAACGAGATTGACTCAATCACCTCCAACAACACATGGGTATTGGTTGACCTGCCAGAAGGAGCAAGACCCATCGGATGCAAATGGATCTTCAAGAAGAAGATGAAAGCAGATAGAACCATTGACAAGTTCAAGGCCAGGCTAGTGGCCAAGGGGTTTGCTCAGAAGCAGGGGATCGACTACTTTGACACTTATGCTCCAGTAGCTCGGATGAGAACCATTAGATTGTTAATTGCTCTAGCAGCAATACACAAGCTAGTGATACATCAGATGGATGTAAAAACGACATTCCTTAATGACGAGCTGACCGAAGAGATCTACATGCAACAACCAGAAGGTTTTGTCGTCAGAGGTCTGGAAGACAAAGTCTGCAAGTTGATGAAGTCTCTGTATGGTTTGACACAAGCTCCCAAAATATGGCATGAGAAGTTTGACAAGTAATAAGGTCAAATGGCTACAGGGTCAGTGAAACAGACAAGTGTGTCTATACGAAGTTTGCTGACGGAAGAGGAGTAATCGTATGTCTTTACGTAGACGACATAATAATCCTAGGTACGGATTTAAGCTGCGTCACAGAGACAAAGAAATTCCTCTCGACCAAGTTCAGTATGAAGGACTTGGGGGGTGCCGACGTAATCTTGGGGCTCAAGATCATCCGGACAGGCACTGGAATAGCGCTGTCACAATCTCATTATATTGAGAAGATGCTCACTCGCTACGGGTATCAAGATCTTCCTTTTATTGATATACCGTACCGGAGTGATCAGAAGCTGGAGCCAAATTCGAGGAAAAGCATCAGGCAGTTGGAGTATGCTAGCCTCATCGGAAGCTTGATGTACGCTACTACTGCCACAAGGCTTGACATAGCTTTTGCAGTGGGAATGCTGAGTTGGTTCACTAGCAATCCAGGCGTTGAGCACTGGAAAGTTGTGAAGCGTGCTATGAGATATCTCAAGAAAACTCAGACATATGTACTTTTCTACAGCGGAGATCCGTCAGTAGTGGAAGGCTTCAGTGATGCTAGCTGGTGCTCAGATATGGAGAGCGAGTATTCTACAGGTGGATTCGTATTCGCCATGGGCGGAGCTGCTATATCGTGGAAGTCGAAGAAGCAGACTATGTTATCTCGCTCCTCCATGGAATCTGAATTCTTTGTATTGGATGCTGCTGCAGATGAAGAAGAGTGGCTTCGGGAGCTCATTTATGATCTTTCGATGGTTGGGGCTCAGATACCGACAATACCGATATACTGTGACAACCAGGCGGCAGCAGCAGTGGCATCAAATGAACTCTTCAACGGGAAGAAGAGAACGGTGCGGTTGAAGCACAGAGCAGTACACGATCTTATCAAGAGAGGTGTTATTGCAGTGATTGATGTTCGGAGTCAGGAGAACCTGGCGGATCCGTTCACCAAGGGCCTCAAGCGCCAGCTGGTCGATGACACAGCTTATAAAATGGGCTTGAAGGCATTCTGATATTATGTTATTACATTCCTACCATAAAGTTTTATGCTATTAGTTCAAAGAGAAATCTACTAGGCATCTAGCTTTTGGTTCAAGGGAGGACTATTAACCAGAAGAATATCAGGAACGGTGGGTACTTGTCCTATGTGACATGGAGAGGTTACGGACCTATAACCACTGTTGTCTACTATTGTTTTCTACGGAAAACGGTTTCTGTGGGAAGGTTGGCTTAAACGCCTTAATGAGTTCTCAGGTAGAGTGAATGCCTGGTGTGCTTTACAGGAAGCACGATAGAGCAGCACTACAAGGAGTGAAACTCTATACTACAGTGGGGTGACTCCACTATGAGGTTCCCAGGTAGGGGTAATGCCTCGGCTTTGTAAGCCAAGTCACAGCGGCGTAGCACCGCAAATAGGCAGGTAGCCTAATGCTGTATGACATAATTAAAGAGTTGTATACAGCATTACAAAGGAGAGGATGGCCCCATGTTACAGTAGCACGACACCACGATGAGGTACCCAGGTAGGAGTAAAGCCTCGGCATTGCAAGCCATGTCGTTGCGGCGTAACACCGCAAGGAAGCCTTAGGCTTCATGCTGGGTAGTTTGGCACTACAAAGAGGCTTGTGACCTCATGCTACAGTAGTATGACACTACGATGAGGTTCCCAGGTAGGGGTAATGCCTCGACTTCAGGCCATGTCATAGCGACGTAGCACCGCAAGGAAGCGCAAGGCTTCATGCCATATCTCTTTAATAAAGAACTCACCTATAGTGTATGGAAAGAGATATCAGGCCGTCTCTTGAGGGTAAACTTGTAGACGCCCAAAATTATACACTGAAACCAGGCTGGCACAGGGCCTTCAATGTGCAGCCAGAAGCACAGTTGATGTCATTATGTGAGTAGGAAGAATTGCAGTTATGGTGCAGAATTCAAGACTTAGTCTATTCTTGTATCATGCTGTTATTTAACCTATGCGGGAAGATTCAAGTCGCAGCGACATCTCTCCTAATGCATGATGGACAGTCACTGTGGGGAACGCTCAACCCATATATTGAGATATGTGGGGGATTGTTGGTGTTTTTGCCTTTGGACTAGAAAAGATAGTCCCACATCGGCTACACCAAATGGTAAGTATCTCAATATAATGCATTGCTTGTGTTGAGGTGTGCACATGAGGTGTAGTGGGGCACAAGTTTGTGCCATGTGGAAGTATTTTCCTAGAAGGAAAAATGATTAAATCCAACAAGGATGAAAGTTAATTTTTGTTGTGCGGACTCGGACACGGACTCCAGGATGTCTCGTGCATGCACGGAAGTGTTCGGGGGGTAGGCGTGGACTGGCACACTTCTATGCTGATTGTGGGAAGATCTAAAATATCAAACTCTATTTTTGAGTATTGGTATTTTAGTCCCACATCGGATATGAGAAGAGGTGAAGTCTCAACTCCACTCTATAAATAGAGCCCCTTGGCCTCCTTTGAAAGATGCACCAAGAAGAGAGTTGAGGGAGTCTGTTAAGTCCAGAAAGCCCGTTCAAGTCTCAAATATTGACTTACAAGCGTTCCAGAAGTTTTTCGTGAACTTGCTGGTTCCTGGAAGCTGTTCGTGCTCGTGTGGGGCGAATAAAGCTTTGAGCAACGGTGGTTCATTCACCCCAGCATCTCATTCTCGCCTGTCATCGCTGCTGTTGCCTTTTACAGTAACTTCTTTTTAGAAGCTCTACTGCCGATAGTTGCTTGCACAAAGTCTCTTTAGATTTTTTGTGTATTACGTAGAATCTTTTTAGATCCTCGTAATTCAGAATCCTCCAGGACCTCTGTTGCACATCTTCTTTAAGGTGCTGCATTTGAAACGTTGTGTGTATAATTGTTTCAGTTTCAGAATTTTCCATCGAAAATTGTGCCTCGGCACTAACAACGTCTTCTCGTCGCCCTCAGCAGCGCCGGACGACGGGCCGCATGGTCGGCCTGTCGCTTATACCCGTGGGCGAATGGTGCCGATTCCCCGATCCGTTGCACGACGACCGTGCACTGAGTTTGCTACACGGACGCCTCATTCTGCCCCACGCAGGCTCAATTCGTAGCCCTATATCGTCATGCCTCCGACGTTGTGGATGTCCCATATCGCACAGGCTAGCTCATCATCGCCCCTATTAGATATATATATGATTTAAAGAAAGTGATACCAATAGAGCATAAAGATTGATGAAAAAAGTTCTATAATTAGGGTTTATTATGTTACACAAGTATTATCACATACAAGATTATGAATTTAAGATTTACTTGGGTGCAAAAGGGTATGTTCATCTCCCATATGTTAAAGTCTAGTGGCCACATATTGTATTTTCGCTTTTGCTAGTTATATTTCACGTCCTCGCATCCGGTTGTCTCATATTTTCGTTTCTTTGTATTTTCTGCTCATGTATTTGGATTTTCTGAGTTTACTGTATCTCGGTGACGTCACTGCATCCTATACTTGCTCGCCACGTGTACTAGTACCTTGTATATGAGTATCTGCTCGATTTTTTGGTTTTCTAGATTTGCGTGCCACGTGCTCGATACGTGTCCATGCTCGTGCCATTAGCTCGGATTTTATGTTCGACCTTGTTCTAGCGGTTTTCTTGATTCACTTGTTTAATGTCTCACGAGCGAACACTCGTGGGATAACCGACTAAAACTTAAACGGTTAATCGACTTACACAATAAATAACATTTTTGGAGTTTTCGTGAATTAACGAACTTGTGTGCAGACAGACAAGCCTAGACCCGTAGAGGTTCCTAGCCTTTCCAGAGACCTGAACTAGGACTCGGACGATAGAATAGATACCTAAAAGTTTATTTTCTCGACTCAATTAAGTGCTACCAGTATACAGGCGGTATACCGACGGTATAATATGGTTCAAACTACTATGTTTCAAAATCAACATGAATTTGAAACTTAGGCTTTTGTCCAATGTTCACATGGGTTAGTTTGCTAGTTTGGATGACCATGATTGTTTGGGGGCATGAATTGAAGCAATTGGCACCCATCCAACCGTCTATAGCAGCCATAACCGATCCCTCTCCATCTCTCTCTCTCCATTCACTATTTTTGGGATATTTAGTAATAGGGTCACACACACACACACACACACACACACACACACATATATATATATATATATATATATATATATTATTTTAAAGAAAACTCCCTCACTTTATTAAAAAGGGCACAAAGGCCGCAGACAAACCGTATACAAGGCACAAAATGCCGAAGCCTATACAGATGTACCACAAAAAGAAGGAGGGGGGGAGGGTGAACCAATCGCCTGAGGCTACCGAGGTAGCACCGACCAAAATGCTCTCGGACTGTGGGAACACTGGGTGCTCTGTTTACTGCATTGTCGGGCTATTTCCCGAAAGAGCTGGTTCGCCGAGTATTTGTGACCTTCGTATCTCGCTTTGTTGCGATTCTTCCAAATGACCCAAGTGGCAGCCGCTGCGACGATCTGGTGGCCGTGAGAGGCAGAACCCCAGGATGCCAGAAGATCGTGGAAGCGTCCTGTAGTGCCCCGAAATTCGTGATACGTATTTTATACGTGTTCGTATTTCTGACCCGTATTTCTCATTTTCTTTGATTAGTTAGTTGTGGTTTATTTTCATATTTAGCATTGTGGTTTAATTGTCATTTATCGTTCATGGATTAATTATGATTAGTGGAGCTTGATTTTATTTAGATAGGAGAAGGATTGGGTTTGGTTTAGTTTGGTTTTAATTGTGATGGAACACCTTAGCCTAACCTCCACCCTACAACCACTACCATCCCCATTTATTTAACCCAACTTCCTTCTCTCTCCTCATTACTTTTCTTCTTCCTCCATTAACTTCCTCACCTACCAGGAAGGTCTAGGCAAGTGCATCTTGCTTCATAGAGGAACCCAAATTTTATTGTTCCATTCTCTTCTTTGCAGCATTCTAACACTCTTTAGTACTTGGCATTTTCAATTTCCTTGGCTATATTCTTGTAGATCTAAGTTTATCTTATTTTCGGATTTTTTGAATTTTGATCTATGTAACATTGTTATTTCCAAGCTTTGATGGTTCCATGTTGTAGAGTATTTCATTCTGCCCCATTTTGACCTATGGAAGTTCAGATTTGGACGTGGGATGAAGGTTTTATGGAGCTTGGAAGCTTGGCTTCATGGTGTTCTTCTTCTCGAAAATTTGGAGAAGAAGAACAGTGCTTGACTTGACCGCATGACTAGTTCATGCAGCAAGTGTTATCCAGCCGCATGCACCATTCGAGCCGCATACGTCTGAGTCATTCTCTGGCCGCATGAGCCTCCAGTCTACTCTGGCCGCATGGGGTCCAACTCATTTCCGAGCCGCATGAGGGCTCATCCCCTTCAGCCGCATGAGACCTGTCCACCGTTGGCCGCATATACTCCATTGCCCCGCCAGCCGCATGAGCTGTTCCCGTTCCGAGCCGTATGGGGTCTTAATTTCCCCGACCCGCATAAATTTCTTTCTCTAGCCGCATGAACTTTTGAACTCATGACCGCATGCCCCCACCCTTCCCTGGCCGCATGGAACTTGATCCCGCCAGCCGCATGAAGCTTACTTCCCTCTCGCCGCATGATACTCCGCTGCATGACCCTGAACTACCCTAAGCCGCATGCATTCCCTTAGACCCGAGTCCCCTCCAGCCGTATGGGCTGCTCCCTCCTCGGCCGCATGAGATCATTCTTGGCCGCCTATGCTCGAGCCGTATGGCTTTTTCCCTGGCTTGTATTTTATTATTTAATGGTCGTTATTAACTCGTACTTGTAACGCCCTGTGTAACTTGAGTTCCTATAGCGTACACCTTACCCTATTGTATATTTTTACGTCCATTTTATATCCTTACGCCTTTTGTCCCAAACTTGATAATTCCGATTTGATTGACATAATTGAAATGACAATTGTACCTGGCATGGTGTGACCAAGAACTGACATGCTTGATAGTGGCCCGCCGTGGTACACTCCTGACATGATAACTTGACCTGCTATGCATGACAGGACAGTAACCCGTAGTGGTGCACTCTTGACAAGTACCCTGACAATGCTTGATAGTGGTCCGTCGTGGCGCACTCTTGATAAGTAATAATGATAATGATAGTGGCCCGTCGTGGCGCACTCTTGACAAATCAATTCATTGGCATGGACACCGTGGATGATTGTGCTTGTATAAACTACTAGTCCGATTGTGTCTTGCATCATGTCTAGGGCATGATCCCTGAGTACCACGGTCAGAGATTCATACTGAATCTGGCTAGGTTAATAACTAGATTGATCAAATAGTTCATGGAGAATTTTCCAATTACCTGTTGCCCCTTTGGTCCCAGCCTTATATATATATACATGGAATTTGTTGCTATCCGTCGAGATGAGCGCACTTCCAGCCCGCCGTCGAGTGTGGTACCTTAGGACACATGTATCTTACTACAGTGTGTCTGCTATATCATGCTATCTTTTCTTTTTCTTGCTGGGATCACTCAGGTAGTAACAAACAGGTAACCGGACTTGGAATTCTCATTGCATCTTGCTAGTAACTAGGCTTGTGATAACCCCAGTTAGTTAAAGTATCAAGCCGTACTCTTTGCTTGGCCGTGATTGATTGGATTGAGTCTAGTCCAGCTTTGTCTCGTCCTGATCCTGTACAAATTCTGACATGACATGATTACTTGTGCTTGCCTTAAACAATAAAGATCAGGGGACCAGTTCCGTTCAGACGAAGGGTTACAACCCCGATCCTTATTTGGTTTACGGGTTGTAACCTGGCTTCCGGAACAGTTCTGTGTTCTCTCTTCGTTTATTGTCTTGTTGTACCCCATGATAGGCTCGACATGCTTTACCTCACTTCAATATCACGATTATTTACATGGCCAGATTTCTTATGTTATTTTGCCGATAAATGGTGGGAGAATCCAAGTTCCGTTCAGACGAAGGGTTACAACCCCGGTTCTTGTTTGGTTTACGGGTTGTAACCTGGTTATCTGAATAGTCCCATGGTTATCTCGTCATATATCACCTGTTATGTTTTTCCTTAATTCCTGTCTTTATTACCTTATTATTATTGTGCTAATTGCTGGTTTTAGTTCCTAAGTGAAGCCTCCTTTGTGGCACTTGCTCGTTCTGGGGTCTGACCCAGCTGGTTTTGTATGGCCAGATACCGGAGCAGCAGCAAAGGATCTACCTGCTTTCCAGCCCGATGGTGACCGCCAGGCGTAACCAGGACAACGAGTGGATTTCTTTTTGTTCTCCCACTGTAATTGTACATTATTCTTTTGAGGTATTTAGCCGACGAGCACTTGTTAGCTCGATCACTTTACCTTCTGTCTGCCTACGGGCTGTAATCATGATTGACAACTCGAGGTTGATCATGTATGACTTAACTCTTGCTAGTCCTCACATTTTGTACGACTAGCTTCATGATCATCTGGATATGTAATGTTTGGGACGTCTTACAATTGTATATTTGGTGGTCTGATATCTTGTACCTATCATTACTTGTTGAATTGAGACAATAGCTTAATTTGACCCTAAGAGACTGATGGTTTGTAGCGTACCCTCACATAGCTAGACAGTTGTGACCGTATAGCGGGATGGTTGCCGCTCCGTTATACGTAGCTGGCTGTGCACGTCTCCGTTCTTCAGTATTCTAGTTCTGGGGCGTGACACGTCCGCCGCCCTGCTCCATACTGAATAGCTGGTTGAGGGTAGTCCACGTCTTGTCCGGCAGCTCCCCCTGTCGAAATATGTGGTCGATGGTCTCCATCTGACGATCGGAGCAGCAGGAGCAAGTTGATGCTAAACTTATCCCGATAGTGTTAAGGATGTCGTCTGTTGGCAGTCTCTTACTGAGGACTCTCCATAATAGGAAGGACCACTTCTTGGGGATGCAGGAATGCCAGTAGTGAGCCATAGGGAGGTACAGCCGACCGGTGTCCTGGATAGCAGATCTCGCCGACCTCACTGAGAATGTCCCGGACGCCTCGAGGTTCCATCTTAACTCATCTGCATCGCTGCTGATGCGTAAACCGTGCTCACGGATGCTGTCCGTCGCATCGATACCGGACCACTCACGAATCTGGGCCCAGCGCCAGTCGTCGGTGGTGGGGTCCCACAGGTCTCTGATCCTACAGTCTCCCGGGGTCTCAGTGAGACTCGGGATCATGCTGTCTCCAACCCATCTCTCAAGGAAAGGGTTCGAATCGCCTGCACCCAGCTGAAGTCTCATCGCTGGTTCGGCAAGGTCGCGTCCGATAAGGATGCTGCGCCAGGCCGCTGAGGATCTGCAGTTGGAAATAGCCATCGAGGGGTGGATGTGTTTGAAGTATCTAGCTTTCATGAACCTGCACCATAAGTTGTTGCTCGTGCGAAGGTTCCACCATAGTTTCATCGAGAAAGCTTTAACAATGTGAGTGAGTTTGGAGAAACCCAGACCCACTACTAAAATATCATCTAATAGCGACGTAATTTAGCGATGGCAAAAAATGATGTCGCTAGTTATGAAATATAGCGACAGATTTATATACACGTCGTAAAACGTCGCTGCCTAGCGACGTTCCGCGACAGGAGTTTACTACGTCGCTGAATAGCGATGTTCAGCGACATATTATTAGCATATGTTGCCAATTCTGCGACGTTTAGCGACTGCAACACTTGACGTCGCTAATTTTTTTTTACTTAGGGCACACCGTTTCGTTCTTTCCCCCTCACTCTCGCACGAAAATTCTAATTCCCCCTGTAGCTCCCCTTCCCGAAAATTTAGAAATAGTTTATTTTAATTATTTTATTCGAATGGTGATTTTTAGATTTTCGTAAATAAATATTGTTTCGTGTGCACAATTTTACGTGAAAGACCTACCTTAGAAATTATGATTTTATTAGGTTCAACGAGAAGTTACAGATAGAAATGTTTTTAGGTATATATATTTTCGTATATATATATATATATATATATATATATATATATATATATATATATATATATATATATATATATATATATATATATATATATATATATATATGCAGATGTGTGGACATATACGCTTAGTGTATATATATATATCTATAATATGTGAAGAGGTTTATAATATTTTATTGATATATATATATATACATAGGAAAATATAGGAATATATATTGTGTGTGGGTATTTATATATGTGCGTATAAATATTAATTGGGAAAATATACGTATATACGTATATATTATATATGGAGATATATATATATATATATTTAATATTGTTTTCTTTAAATACTATGAATAGGTATAAGTAACTATAAATGATTATATATATAGATATATATAAACGTGTGTATATATATGGATATAAATATATATGTGTATATATACGCGTATATGTGAAATATATGAATATAGTTAAAGAGTGTGTGTATATACGTATGTAGAGGACGAATATATATATATATATATATATATATATATATATATATATATATATATATATATATATATATATATAGATATATAAATGTGTGCCTACATATATAAATAAATATATTATGTGGTTATGGGTATGTGTATATCCGATGTATGTGCATATATGTGTATATATATATAAACATATAACATTTTGTTTATATGTATTTATGGGTATAAATATATGAATGCAATTATATAAAATAGTATTAGTTAATGAAAAGGAAAAGAAAAAGAAATAAAGAAAAAGAAAGAGAAGCAGTAGAAACCCATAGCTCTGTTTACTTCACCATTCACCAACAATCCCTTAACAATAGCATTAAGCACAGAGTAAGCCATACAGCCCCGAGCCCACATGTTCGATTCGTAAAGCCCGCAGCTAAACAGCGTACACCCGTTTTCCCAAATAGCCCCCTTGAACCCAGCCCGCAGCTAAACAGCGTACACCCGAGCCCAAGAGCCCCACGCTCGAGCGGAATAGCCGACCCCAGGCTATTAAACCGCATGAACACGAATGCGTATATATATGGAGCGTCGAGAGAAAACTAAACCCTAACTCCCAACAACCTCGCCTCCACCCACACCTGGGCGCGCCACCGCCGCCTACGCGCGCGGCCACCGGCGACCGGCCGAAGCCGCGGAGACAGCGCGCGCGCGCGGATCAGAAGAAAAGCAGTGACAGTCGCTGCGACCCCAACTTCGGCGCGAGAATTCTTCACGTACGAGCAACCATTCGACGCGCCGTTTCTTCCGGTACATAGCTAACCTAACCCTCTTCGTCTCCCTTCAATGTAGATGTGGACATGGTTGAACGATCAACCCGGAAACTCGACACCAAGTCGAAGAAAAACCTGTTCGTAAACAGGGATTAGAGTAAGCCAAACACCCATATTTACGATCTGATTCTCGTCAACCTATTAAGAATAATTAGAAAATACTTGAAGGGAGTCAGAGACAACATATAGGAGATTTAAACGTATCTTGTAGATCCCAATTTCATAGAGTATATACAAAGATATTCGAGTTCGAAAATCATCAAAAATCTGTTTTAAAAACTAGAAAAACCACCCACGCGACGTGCGTCACGCCAATCTGGACGACGTGGTTGCGTACCGAAAGGATCGAAAGCTGCGTAACAGCTTCGTGGTCGTGTGGGCTTTGACAGAATTCAAATTGGTCGCGTAAGCGCGACGAATTTGATGCGTATCCGTCGAAATTCACCGTATCGTGCACGTTGCAAATTTCTCAATTACTTTGTGCACGTTCGTCAGATCGAGACGAAACTTGCGCTAACAGGACCGTATCGTTTTTCTGGTCCTGTATGCCAAGTTTGGTCCGATTCTGAGACCGTTGATAAAATTACCGTTTTGCGGGCCACACGGTCCCACTCAACGGGCGATTTTGTGCACGGCCCGCCGTAATCCAACTCTGGACATACGGTTGGATTCGTATCGAAAAACTGGATCCGTAGACATGTAATTTGATGACTTTAGAGACCGTTGATCTCGGCACGCTTTTCGGTGCAAAGCGGGTCCAACGGCGGATATCATTTTTGCCCGAAATTACCGTTTTGCCCCTGTGTCCAGAATTGGACGTAAGGACAGACAATCCTAGCTAATTGGACTATTCTGAGATCATTGGTATTGTTTATTTCAGCTTCCGGGGACTGTTGTACGGGTTTGACTATAGTGGCACATTGAGTAGTTCAGATTGTCGGTTTCACCAGCAAAGGACCACAGGCGAGTACAGTTTATTGTCTGCATTTCGATATTGATTTTCACTATATTTCATTGATTGGTCATTGGTTATGTGATTATTTTCTATTATAAATTGTTGAGTTGGGAATGAGAAGTACCAAGGATGTGTGATCCGACCGTAGATCTCGTTTACTTTCATGCAGTAGATCTCGTAGACATTGTTACTTTCATGCAGTAGATCTCGTAGACATTGTTACTTTCTTGCAGTAGATCTCGTAGACATTGTTACTTTCTTGCAGTAGATCTCGTAGACATTGTTACTTTTATGCAGTAGATCTCGTAGATCTCGTTTATTTTATGCAGTAGATCTCGTAGACCTCGTTTACTTATTGCAGTAGATCTCGTAGATCTTGTTTAAATTCTGCAAGTAGATCTCGTAGACCGTGCGGTGTAATGTCCCAGACTGATCACATATCAAAGGTACTTCTAACGGTGGAAAGTATATTGGTCTATTTATTACTATTGATTTTTCTTACGGCTTTATTGTTATTTTCAAAACTCATGATTGATGTCTAACCTTTGTCTTATAGTCATTTTCTTTATTTGAAATTGCATTCAGTGAATTGTGCTCGTTCCATTCCTGACTGGAAACCAACATTTTCAGGTTAGCCGTGGCTTCATTTAGCTTGGGGAGTGACGGGAGTACTTGCAGACAAAGGCCTAGAAACTAGCTAGATAGTCGAGTTATAGTCATTCAATATTTGTACAAGTTCATATTTTCTGCAAATGTAAAACTTGTGATCATTGTAAGTTAAATTAATTTTGTAAATGAGCATTATTTGTGATTTTGATCTTCATGGCCGTGACAGCGTTCTACCGCCGACACTGCGGCGTAGGCTGGCTTGGACACGTCTCGTATCCGTTTAAAAAAAAACGGGTGCGGGTCGTGACAAGTTTTTGTGGTGGCCCATGCAGGTCCGTCTTTACAAATCATGCGAACTCGTGATAGTACTTAAGATTAGTCGTACTATTGCGAGCCTGCGATTGGAAATGCTCATTCACGAATTAGAAATTAATTTAATTTACGAGGATGACTAGGACTAGGAGTCCCCTATACAAATTTACCAATGGGTAGTCTAGGTCATGCAATTTAGATGAGGAGTTATTAAGGTTGATTGTTTGTCAGATCCCCATAGGTACACTATTATCTCTCGATATGACGACACGATCCAACGTGGATAGATTGTTCACTTGGTGAGACATGGCTTCATATAATTTATGATCTGACCTTGATGAGTTGGGCAAATCCTTCTCTTTGCCTCTTAGATATCATCCCCATGCCTTAGTCGAACTGCCTATTTAGTTTCTATTTGCCCTAGGAATTAATATTTTGTATAAATTCTGATTATTGTTATCCCCATGCGGACCTCGAGTTAGTTTCGGTTCAAAGTTTTTCCTCAATGATTGAATACACATGGAATAGACATTAGAATGTTTGTGTATCTTTTTGTCTTCAATTATTTCCTCCCCGCTCAATCTTTTATTTTAAGGGTGATAGGGCAAATATTTATGCCTTATTTCATAGTCAACTTGTTTAGAAGCTCAGGGATTTATTTACAGATATAGTTACGAGAATGTTAGTTAACTTATACTGGCAGGACAGCAGCGCACTGTCGCCATTTATTTAAACTTTGGAGACTAGGGATTCACTGCAGCCAGCAGCGCACTGGCAAGACACGACCCCTAGAGTGGAAAGGAGATTAGGAAAATATCGGTTATAGAATTTGCTAGAGATATGACTAGTGGTCCACTCTTGATCGTAGATACCCTTGAGCCAATATTGGATAGAGTTAAGAAGTGTTCGATTTTGTATCATGTTGAGTTACGAAACCAAGGGTTTACCACAGCCAGAGTATACGGGCGTGGCGTAGTCCTCGGTGAAATGATTTCAGACGTGATTACAAGTTAAGGACACTATAGAGGATAGGACAATGCCCTGTGTGTTCCATAAAATCCGAAGCCAATATTGGTGGATGTTTGTAAGTTGGATAGCACGTCTCCCGATCTAGCATTCCGTGGTCCTTGTGACCTATTGACGAGGATATCGACTGACACTAATAGGTTTACCTAGAATATAGAATTTAGAAGTCCATAACCCATCAGTTGACCAAGACCTTATGGACAGGAAGATTTTTAGAAAGATTGTATAAGCAAGGATACCGGGTAAGGTTTGATTCTCACAAAACTCGAACTACTTGTGCCTTCTTTTTAAAATCTCGTATATTGTATTCGACTATCTTAACAAACGCTGCTGTTACAGCTTAGTTTTGCAAGCTCACTCTGTTCTCGAGCTTGATTCGAGACATATGTTTAGTGGGGACGCCTGCTAACTTATTGTCTAATCAGAATCAGTGTATTATGGTCTGATCAACCATGATGCATTTGGTTCGCTCTTCATTTAATTATCCTACGTGGATTGAGAGATAGATGTCTCTAGGATCTTATCCACGACTGCTTGACAATTCCTCTTGAATTATATGTTCGCCCTTGAATCACGAAATTGTATTCAGTAACATCTCTCTTGAATTCTTTATTGTTTTTGTCTTTCACCGATTTGGAAGGACGAAAGCTCGTGATAGTTGTCACGACCCGCACCCTAGAGTAAGGGCACGAGACGTAAATACGTCCAGCCTACGCCGCAGTGTCGGCGGTAGAACGCTGTCCTAGGTCTCAACATCTAACAGTTTATATCTAAACAGTTTATATTCCCCGAACGGGGTATCATAGTAATAATAACTCAATCACAGCTAAGGAAGAGATAGCACGATATGAAATAGAACTCAAGGAAATAAAATAGATAAAACCATAGTCTAAGATAATCCCAGCAGTACAAGTCTCAGATAAAGAATATATACAAAACTGATCTCCAGAATAAGAGTCTAACTAAACAAGTCTCCAGACTACAAAAGATAATAAACTATCTAAACTAGTCTAAACAGTCGGGGGAAGGTCCTCAGCTACTGCTGGATCCTCCAGAGGGTCCAGCTCACAGGTGTCATCAAGGGCTGCCCCGTAATAGGTGTCCAGGCAAGCCTCCTCCTCGTCCTCTGTAATATTTTCAACAGGTCCAGTCAGGACAGGAGCGAGCACAGTACATCTCAACAATTCATAGCAGGTTAGAAAATATAAACATGCAGTAAAGTAAGATACAAGTACTGAGAGAAATGCTGTATGTAAACAGGAAGAGAACTGTAATGTAAATATCTACTATACATAGAGACTAGCAGTGACTAGTGAATCAGAGTACGAGATAGCACATGTGAACAGGACAGATTTGCACAGGATGTCGAGGTTGCACAGGAATCTACACTACAATGGAAATGTTCACACGACTACTAGCACTCCCCCGTATCCCCAATCAATACACAAGGATCTAAACAGGTTATGTTATTGTATAGGATATCACATGGGGGCCCATATAGGGTGCACATGATAGTATACATGGGGCTCCGTGAACATGAGAGTACAAGATTCACAGGAGTGCACATGTAATGAAAGCACAGGAGTACATGATGTAAGTGAAACGCACAAGCACAATGTACCCGATGCTTCCGAGGGGGATAACATCGCATGTAGAGATCCATATAGTACCAATCCGTGTGACCAACGTGACAGTACAAGTAAAGTAATCTACTGCAGGTAATAATTCTAAGCAGGATATGAAATGATCAGAGAATGTACTCGCCTATAACTGAGTGTCCGGTATGAAACGTACTGTCCAAGGAGTGGTGTCTGGCTCCTAATCAGAACAGCACAAGTCACAACAAGCCCAGAATATCAAAATGGAGTCCTACTATGCATTCTATATGATTCTAAGTCAATCTAGGCCAAAGTCAACTCTTGGTCAACTTTGGTCAACCCTGGAAGTCAAACTAGGTCAACCAAGTCTAGTTGAGTCTAAACTAGGCTATTTCCATCTATACTAGCTAGCACCAAACCTATCAAGGCTAAACAAACCTACACTAGTCACACAAGCCTTAGCTAATCTAGAAAATCTTAACAATCACATTTCACTATACACCCAATCATGACACCACAAAATACACACCACTAGGCTAGAGAAATCTACCACATAGCTAATCAAGGAAGGTAAAGATATCTATATATATTAGATACATACATTAGGCATCACACTTTACATAGATATACATAAGCCTAATCTACATACATTACATTATATATATATATATATATATTCATATATGGAAATTCACATACATTATACATATACATGTGTAATAAGAGAGGGGGTGGCATGTGTGCTCAGGAATTTCCATAACAGTGTGTGCATATGAACTAATTAATGTGCAGGAAACAGTGTACAGGGAATCAAGTGTGCAGGAAATACAATTTATGTTTCAGGAATAAATGACAATATGCAGGAACTAAAAAAACAGTGAGAGGAAGTGCAGGAATTATAAGCTTGTGTGTTTGTGTGGTGTGCTATCAAGTATAACTAAATGTCAAAAGGATGTGTATGCCATGTGTGCAGGAAATATAATTTGAGAGGAAATGAGGGTGTCATGCAAGTTTCAGGAAACAACAGTGAAGGAATTTGCAGTATGTAAACTAATGCAGAAAAATAGAAACAGTGAGTGATTGAGTGTATGTGCAATACTCTAGCCAACAGTGTAGGGTGCAAATGTGTTCAGTGTTCATAGAAAACAGGAAAAGGAAGGGCAAGGAATCAATTCAAAATTTTAAGGACAGTATTTCCCCCACCTTCCTATTCCCAGGTTTGCACAACTGCACATAGGAGATTAATCTCAAGTTTTGAAATTAAAAAAAATGTGAACTTCACTTCATTCTCAGGTTTGAAATCAAGACTGAAACTTAAACTCATTTGCAGAACAACCCAACAGTTCATATATCTCAAAATCAAGAGGAATACTGAAATTGTGTTTGACAGTAATGTGAGCATGGCAAGAATTTCTCAGATAATTAGTCCCATGAAACATTCAAACATTACAAATGTGAACCCAATACAGTGAAGAAAACCTTAACAGTAAACTAGAATGTCAGTTTATGTCATACATGAACATCTACCTATATATGACAGTCCACACACATTCAAACACTCTAGAAATTTAAGCACAGATAGGTAGCATGTAGGATAACACATTTGAACTTTAGAAACATGATTTAAACAATAATTTGCAGGTTAAATAGTCCATCAAGGTTCATATTCGAAACTGAAACCAAATGGCTGATACCAAGTTCAGAAAATGGGAAAAAATGGCAATTACTAAAGAAATTGATTTAAAACCTAATTACAGAGGTTGGTAATGTAAATTTACATTGTGCACGTGTCATACCGACTATTGGTGTCCACCCAAGTGGACACAATGTGTCCAAACTGGAATAAAACCCAAAACAGAATCTGAACACAGTGCAGAACAAGGAGTGACTCGTGCGTCGAGGATTTCTCGCTCGAAACGCCACGTGGGCCCATGAAACTTGACACATGGAGTGTCAGTGGGTGCCCCGTGGCTCCCACAAAGTTTCGTGTCCAGAGGGTTTGTGTCGTGTCCGCTACAGGGCCCGATAGGCAGGGGATCCCTGTAGCAGCGCGCGGCCGTGTGCACGCGCGTGTCCACAGCATAAAACCGACACGGGACGACACTAAAACTAGGATACAAGGACACGAACCACTAGGCTAGACCTAGATCCTATTTCCTATTCAAAAGGAATGGTTTAAAATGGTCGACCTGTCCTCTGTGGCATTAGGTCGAGCACCTTGCCCAAAGCTCTGATACGTGTCCAGAACGGACACGAATCACTTGATACTGGACACAAACCATTCCAGACCTTAGGGGGATCACCTAGGGTTCCTATTCATGAAGACTACAGAAGATTTAATGGAGAAATGAGAGATATACCTCTATGGGAAGATCAATGAAAATAAACCTCCTTGAGAGCTCCTCTCTAGGTATCCCAAGTCCTCCAAATTAAATCCAAGCTGAACCAAACCTCCACAACAGCAAGAAAATCATCATTAGGAACTGTTGCAACAAGTTTGAGGAATTTAGGACCTATATTGGAATTTTAATGAATTTACTAAGACAAGAACTCACCTCTTTCTTCTTGGATCTATTTTTTCTAAGGAGGGAGGCTAGCCCTAAAAACTAGGAGGATATTTATAATGGGGGAATCCCTAGGTTCAGCTAGGGATGGCTGACCACTTGACTTTGGGTTAGGGTTGAGCTAGGTTTGAGTCCAATCTAGCTAAGTCACATAATGACTTGTGAAACCACAAGCCATTCACCAAATCAAATGATTTCTAAATTTCTAATTCTAGTTCTATGAATCACTAACCACTAACTTGAGTCACACTAGGTTAGACTAGGGTCACTTGACCTAACCAAGCCCAACTAACTATGGTTAGTTCCTAGGTTGGTCTACATGAGTCAAAACTGGCCAAAAATCAAACTAGTCCAAATAAATCCAAAATAAATTCTAAAAATTCCCATAAATTCTAATTAATACAAATAAATTCTATTAAATCTAAATAATAATTAATAATCCCAAATAATTCTTAAAATTACAAAAATGACTAAAATACCCCTCAGTCTGGAAATGAACACTAGCAAGGCACCAAATCATAAGTCGTGAGTTTAAATAGTTTAAAAATAATTAAAAATCACTAAAAATCATAACATGAAATAAATACCATTAAATAATAATTATAATTACAAAATTTCAAAATTACCCTCTTCTGAAAAACTGGGTGTTACAATAGTAGAGAGATACAGAGTACTCCCATGGCTATGATAATGGTAGGCCCAAGTGTCGCTACCATCGACCAGTCATGAGATGGAGTTACTCGTTCTCCCATCGACCCTCAAACTACTATTGGGACTTTCGAGCCAGCTGAAATTAAGAATGATTAGGGTCTTACCCTTAGTCGAAATGCCTACCTAGGAGACTACCTATTCTCTAGAGATCAAAGGTTGCGAGTCTCTGATTATCTGCTGGAAGCTTGCCTTAACTAGCAACCCTTAAACCTTGAACCAACCCTTCCTCGACCGAAGCCACAGATAGACATGAGATGAGTGGACAATAGGGTAATCATTTACTGTGACACTCATCCCAAGATTGGTTTCCAACAAATATTGCTCTAGTTATGTAAATTTTATTATTAAGACCTAACTAGTGTTGGAACCGCAGTCACTAGCCTAGCCAATACCATAGCTTAAATACCCTGTCATACTACAACCTACAAGTTGTCAACAATACATGATCACTACAACCCTTGTGACCATAGTCTGGCAGGTTTGACACGAATAGAAATCCACGACCCAGTCGTTAGAAATCCTTTCATATGCCTTAGAGTTGATTACCCCGTCGATAACTCTTGTACCCTAAGGAAGAGTAGATCATTCTATTTTATCGACCGGGTGTCATTGTACACACTCATTTTCATTTATTGAAGAACGATCCTAGACTTGATTTAATCTACAGTATTCCGTTACGCCGTGCCTTATTCTTCATTTACAAGAGTCGAGGTACAATATCCGGACTTTGGAATTTTTCTGACCTCAATATTCCTAAGACCATGTCCTATTTTAAGGTGGGTAGACTGTAAGCCTTCCAAATTTTGGGATATACAAGGATTACCGATTGATTTGAATAAATTCCATTAGGATGATAATTGGTGTCTCTTGGACTCCCACTTTTCATTTAGATCATTTTGTGTCCCCGGCCGTGTCACTAACAATCGGAGCACAAGACCAACTGTTACCTTCCAACAAATTTCATATGCAAGATCTAGACGAGTCCACTTTCATCTAGGTATATCATGTCCCACTCAAACTCATCCCCTTGTACTCTATTTTTATGGTACGATTTGCAGGACGAAAGGACTAGCTATAACCCTTACCATAATACCGAGATACTTTTCGATTTCCATTAGAGCCTTAACATTGACTCAATTCCTTCAACCCAATATATGGTTGTGATCTACTCGAAGTCCACTATGCACATGCCACTAATGTGCTACTCAATAGAGGCCTCTTGTGCTACTTAAACACAAAAGTCACCGAAGGCGCAAGTTGGACCTTAGGAACTTAGCTAACCAACTTGATTGACAACTAACTCAACCCCTCGGGTGGAGTCCTATTCTAGGTTACCCTAATCTAGTAGAAGTAGTTTTATCATTGGGACCTTGTTCGGTCCATATAGATTGAAACCCAACGTACATCCAACCAACGGGTGATGTCCAAATGGGGAACCCATTAAGACCACAATCTCTTGATTTCTTAAATTTCGTTCTACTATGGAACCTTGTCTGAATTCAAATTTCGAGAACGAGACTCCTGTATTGCGCGGATTGCAGGCCACTCCAAGTAACGAGGGGCGCTTCGTCGTAGCAAGTGATTGAACTAGAGTAGCCCAATCTAGCAAATAAGGCAGTGGTTCATAGACTCCCTTTCTATCTGTAACACTAGATACTCTTTACTGCTCTTGAAACTTCACAGTTGCTCCAAATATTCTGCCTTAACTTCCTGTCCTCCCTACTCCGGAGTGACGAATAGTCATGCTTACTAGAGATCACCAATAATTCTTAGCTACGTGTATAAATGTGTTGCTTGTTAAAGTTTGATTTGCTTAAATGGTAGGAGAGGGTAATAGAGGTCGTATGTAGTAAATAACTATTGGTAGCAAGTTAGCAGATTATAAGATTTTAGTTTGAGGAGTAGTGTGACCAAAGGTTGGTAGAAGCCCTCAAGGATTCGAAGTTATAAATATGTTTGAGAAATTAAAATTCGAGGATATTGTGGTAATAATGGAATTACTTTATTTTTATTTGTATTTGTATTTTTATTTATACTTTTTATTTTTTTGTTTGGATTTTGGCATATCTATGAGTTAGAATTTCGAGGACGAAATTATTTTAAGGTGGGTAGATTTGTAGCTCCCCTTCCCGAAAATTTAGAAATAGTTTATTTTAATTATTTTATTCGAATGGTGATTTTTAGATTTTCGTAAATAAATATTGTTTCGTGTGCACAATTTTACGTGAAAGACCTACCTTAGAAATTATGATTTTATTAGGTTCAACGAGAAGTTACAGATAGAAATGTTTTTAGGTATATATATTTTCGTATATATATATATATATACGCTTAGTGTATATATATATATCTATAATATGTGAAGAGGTTTATAATATTTTATTGATATATATATATACATAGGAAAATATAGGAATATATATTGTGTGTGGGTATTTATATATGTGCGTATAAATATTAATTGGAAAAATATACGTATATACGTATATATTATATATGGAGATATATATATATATATATTTAATATTGTTTTCTTTAAATACTATGAATAGGTATAAGTAACTATAAATGATTATATATATAGATATATATAAACGTGTGTATATATATGGATATAAATATATATGTGTATATATACGCGTATATGTGAAATATATGAATATAGTTAAAGAGTGTGTGTATATACGTATGTAGAGGACGAATATATATATCTATATATATATATATATAGATATATAAATGTGTGCCTACATATATAAATAAATATATTATGTGGTTATGGGTATGTGTATATCCGATGTATGTGCATATATGTGTATATATATATAAACATATAACATTTTGTTTATATGTATTTATGGGTATAAATATATGAATGCAATTATATAAAATAGTATTAGTTAATGAAAAGGAAAAGAAAAAGAAATAAAGAAAAAGAAAGAGAAGCAGTAGAAACCCATAGCTCTGTTTACTTCACCATTCACCAACAATCCCTTAACAATAGCATTAAGCACAGAGTAAGCCATACAGCCCCGAGCCCACATGTTCGATTCGTAAAGCCCGCAGCTAAACAGCGTACACCCGTTTTCCCAAATAGCCCCCTTGAACCCAGCCCGCAGCTAAACAGCGTACACCCGAGCCCAAGAGCCCCACGCTCGAGCGGAATAGCCGACCCCAGGCTATTAAACCGCATGAACACGAATGCGTATATATATGGAGCGTCGAGAGAAAACTAAACCCTAACTCCCAACAACCTCGCCTCCACCCACACCTGGGCGCGCCACCGCCGCCTACGCGCGCGGCCACCGGCGACCGGCCGAAGCCGCGGAGACAGCGCGCGCGCGCGGATCAGAAGAAAAGCAGTGACAGTCGCTGCGACCCCAACTTCGGCGCGAGAATTCTTCACGTACGAGCAACCATTCGACGCGCCGTTTCTTCCGGTACATAGCTAACCTAACCCTCTTCGTCTCCCTTCAATGTAGATGTGGACATGGTTGAACGATCAACCCGGAAACTCGACACCAAGTCGAAGAAAAACCTGTTCGTAAACAGGGATTAGAGTAAGCCAAACACCCATATTTACGATCTGATTCTCGTCAACCTATTAAGAATAATTAGAAAATACTTGAAGGGAGTCAGAGACAACATATAGGAGATTTAAACGTATCTTGTAGATCCCAATTTCATAGAGTATATACAAAGATATTCGAGTTCGAAAATCATCAAAAATCTGTTTTAAAAACTAGAAAAACCACCCACGCGACGTGCGTCACGCCAATCCGGACGACGTGGTTGCGTACCGAAAGGATCGAAAGCTGCGTAACAGCTTCGTGGTCGTGTGGGCTTTGACAGAATTCAAATTGGTCGCGTAAGCGCGACGAATTTGATGCGTATCCGTCGAAATTCACCGTATCGTGCACGTTGCAAATTTCTCAATTACTTTGTGCACGTTCGTCAGATCGAGACGAAACTTGCGCTAACAGGACCGTATCGTTTTTCTGGTCCTGTATGCCAAGTTTGGTCCGATTCTGAGACCGTTGATAAAATTACCGTTTTGCGGGCCACACGGTCCCACTCAACGGACGATTTTGTGCACGGCCCGCCGGAATCCAACTCTGGACATACGGTTGGGTTCGTATCGAAAAACTAGATCCGTAGACATATAGTTTGATGACTTTAGAGACCGTTGATCCCGGCACACTTTTCGGTGCAAAGCGGGTCCAACGGCGGACATCGTTTTTGTCCGAAATTACCGTTTTGCCCCTGTGTCCAGAATTGGACGTAAGGACAGACAATCCTAGCTAATTGGACTATTCTGAGATCATTGGTATTGTTTATTTCAGCTTCCGGGGACTGTTGTACGGGTTTGACTATAGTGGCACATTGAGTAGTTCAGATTGTCGGTTTCACCAGCAAAGGACCACAGGCGAGTACAGTTTATTGTCTGCATTTCGATATTGATTTTCACTATATTTCATTGATTGGTCATTGGTTATGTGATTATTTTCTATTATAAATTGTTGAGTCGGGAATGAGAAGTACCAAGGATGTGTGATCCGACCGTAGATCTCGTTTACTTTCATGCAGTAGATCTCGTAGACATTGTTACTTTCATCCAGTAGATCTCGTAGACATTGTTACTTTCTTGCAGTAGATCTCGTAGACATTGTTACTTTCTTGCAGTAGATCTCGTAGACATTGTTACTTTTATGCAGTAGATCTCGTAGATCTCGTTTATTTTATGCAGTAGATCTCGTAGACCTCGTTTACTTATTGCAGTAGATCTCGTAGATCTTGTTTAAATTCTGTAAGTAGATCTCGTAGACCGTGCGGTGTAATGTCCCAGACTGATCACATATCAAAGGTACTTCTAACGGTGGAAAGTATATTGGTCTATTTATTACTATTGATTTTTCTTACGGCTTTATTGTTATTTTCAAAACTCATGATTGATGTCTAACCTTTGTCTTATAGTCATTTTCTTTATTTGAAATTGCATTCAGTGAATTGTGCTCGTTCCATTCCTGACTGGAAACCAACATTTTCAGGTTAGCCGTGGCTTCATTTAGCTTGGGGAGTGACGGGAGTACTTGCAGACAAAGGCCTAGAAACTAGCTAGATAGTCGAGTTATAGTCATTCAATATTTGTACAAGTTCATATTTTCTGCAAATGTAAAACTTGTGATCATTGTAAGTTAAATTAATTTTGTAAATGAGCATTATTTGTGATTTTGATCTTCATGGCCGTGACAGCGTTCTACCGCCGACACTGCGGCGTAGGCTGGCTTGGACACGTCTCGTATCCGTTTAAAAAAAAATGGGTGCGGGTCGTGACACCCCCCCCCGGCGACTCCTTCCCCCTCTGTCAGTGACCTCCCACCCCCGGCGACCCCCTCCCCCCCGGCGACTCCCTCTCCCTCCGGCGAGCTCCTCCTCCTCGAGATCCTCCTCCTCGAGCCCCTCCTCCCCCAATCCCGAGCTTCTCCTCCTCTTCCTCAGGTAAACCCTAACCTAACTCCTCTCCCTCCTCCTCTCCCACGGACACACGGACACACGGACACACATCGTGTCCCCAAAGACTCGTGCCCATTGGATTCGTGTCCCCAAAGACTTGTGTCCTTGGATTCGTGTCCAATTTTGGATGTGTTGAGTTTGGTTTGTTTTTGGACACATTATGTCGAGTATTTGGACACAAGTTTGGTTTGGGAGACACGTACACACATGACACTTGTATATGCACACTTGACACTATACACTCTCTATCTCTCTAGTATATAAATGCATAACTTGTTGAATGTATATATTGTGTCCCCTTGGTTATAGCCTAGTATATGTAAATATCTTAACCTATATATGTATGCCTATATATATATATATATATATATATATATATATATATATATATATATATATATATAGTAAATATATAGGTAGTTATGTGAATATCTTAACCTATATATGTGTCCCCTTGGTTATAGCCTAGGATATTAGGATATGGGCTTGGTTTTAGTACCCTAAGTTAGTACCCTAAGTTAGTATCTTGGTTATAGCCTAGGATATAGTATATGTAAATATCTTAACCTATATATGTGTCCCCTTGGTTATAGCCTAGGATATTAGGATATGGGCTAGAAGTTAGTACCCTAAGTTAGTACCCTAAGTTAGTATCTTAGTTATAGCCTAGGATATAGTATATGTAAATATCTTAACCTATATATGTGTCCCCTTGGTTATAGCCTAGGATATTAGGATATGGGCTAGAAGTTAGTGCCCTAAGTGTACCCTAAGTTAGTATCTTGGCTAGAATTTGGTATCCTAGGATAGTTAGATATCCTAGTATCTTAAGAGTGTCCTAGATTAGGATAGTTAGATATCCTAGTATCTTAAGAGTGTCCTAGATTAGTCTATGGTAATAGGATACCCTATAGGGGGGAGGGGACAGGGGTAGGGGGGAGGGGGCAGGGGACAGGACCCTAACCCTATTTCGGACACGACTCTGTGACACAGGACACATGACACAGGACACAGGACACACACACACACACAATACATACATATATACCTATATATTTTTTATTATTTTTTTAATTCATACATATATACCTATATATATAAATACACATATCTACATATATACATGTATATATATACTCACACACTTACATACACACACATATCTACATAATTTTAAGTATTTTAGCGTTATTTCTTAGTAGTTTTGAAATTATATGAAATAGTAGTCACCCTTACCGATTGGTTTTGCCGAATTGACCGGAACAAAGACCCCCAATGTCGGTATCGGTCAATATTTGGTATCGGTCGGTATCGGATCGGAACATGCCAAACTGTATCGGTATCGGCCGTATCGGATCGGTATCGGCCGATACTTTAAACCATGTATATACCATGGTTTTGCCTTTTAGTTGTAGGAATATGAGAGTTATTAGATGTTAAAGTAGGATATTAATTTATTAGTTATGATAGAGAGTTTGAGATAGATAGTTTATGTGAATGTTAGGTAGTAGTGTACAGTTCATGATTAGCATTGTTTAGATATTAGTTTCAGTTAAAGGGTTAGTTTAGATTAGGATATTAGTTTATGTTAGAAGGAACTGCCTGCAACTGCATCGTAGCTGCAGGAATATGAGAGTTATTAGATGTTAAAGTAGGATATTAATTTATTAGTTAGGATAGTGATTTATTAGTTATTTTTATAAACCGTGATATGTTAAATGTCTGCAGCTGCATCGTCGCTCAGGGATATGACTGAGAGGGTGACATGGTTGTCACATTAAGGGTCTTTGAGGAGGTAAAGGGTACCAACTTAAGGTATTGGTATTGGGATACCAATAGCGACAAGGTAAAGGGTACCTTGGTAGGTAATGACTAGAAATAGGATATTTGACTTAGATTTGACCTTGTTTGACCAATGCTGACTATTTTGACTGAAAGTCAAAGTAGAGTCAACATCTGACCTAGATTGGACTAAGAGTTGACAAAGTCAACTATAGGTCAACCCTTGACCTAGTTTGACCTTGTTTGACTTTGTTTGACTTAGCTTGACTTTGTTTGACTTTGTTTGACTTAGTACAACCTAGTTTGACCTAGATTGCATATCATTGTTATTAGTAACTGTCCGCTACTAATGTGTGTCCCATAATAAGACATAATATACGAATTTGTGCCTGTTGGATAATGTGTGTCCATCTTTACAGAATTATTTCCAAATGGATATGAATTACTACTTGCGGAATCGTTCATGGATGTACAATCGTCGTCCTGATGATATGTGTGGTGTGCGGGATGAATACATAGCAGGAGTAGAGCAGTTCCTGCATTTTGCTAAGGCGTTCCCTCAGTACATGGACGACACCAAAATTAAGTGTCCGTGTGTGAAATGTCATAACATGAAATATTATCCAGAAGTGGAAGTGACATATCATTTATACTCGAGGGGTTTCACGCCTAATTACTATCAGTGGACCGCACACGGAGAACTTGTGTCTTTAGCATCAGAGCCGGAGCTTTATGTTGAGCCGTATATGCATGCGGGACCTAATTTTGTTTCAGATAATCATGCATACGACGACGGGTGCGTGAACATGATTTTCGATGCTGCGGGGCCTAGTTTCGTTCATGATGCACCTGAGGAGGCACCGAACGCCGATGCTGCACAGTTCATGGAGTTGCTGGAGAATGCAAGGACTCCATTGTATCCTGGTTGTGAGGATCATTCACCGTTGGAGGTGGTTACAAGACTGTTGAGCATTAAGTCAGATTCTAACATGTCGCAAGAATGTTACAACCGAGTGTTGGAGTTGATTATAGAGATCTTGCCGGCGGGTGCTAAGTTGCCTAAAGACTTATACCGGTCTAAGAGGATGGTGAGATCGCTCTGGATGGGATACGAGAAAATTGATTCTTGTCGCAATGGGTGCATGCTGTACTACAAAGACGACAAGGACGCAGATGTGTACAGATTTTGTGGTGCTGATCGCTATAAGACAACTAGTACAGAAAGGTCTACCGGTGCAAGAAGACCGACCGATTCAATGCACTACTTGCCTTTAATGCCGCGGTTGCAAAGATTATTTATGGTGAAAGAGACGGCCAAAAATATGAGTTGGCACATGCAAGAACAGATTGAAGGAGTGTTGGATCACCCATCCGATGGATAAGCGTGGAAGCACTTTGATCGAGTGTATCCTGATTTTGCTTCAGATCCGCGTAATGTCAGGTTGGGACTATCTTCTGACGGTTTTACTCCTTTTGGTCTTTCGGGATCCCAGTATTCGTGCTGGCCTGTGATTGTCACTCCGTATAACCTACCGCCTTGGATGTGCATGAAGACTCAGTACATGTTTCTAACCGTTATAATTCCTGGTCCGAACAATCCCAAGAGGAACATTGATGTGTACTTACAGCCTTTGATAGATGAGTTGAATCAGTTATGGAAAGTAGGCGCTAACACGTACGATGTTTCCAGGAAGCAGAATTTTCAGATGAAGGCAACCCTTATGTGAACCATCAACGACTTTCTGGCCTATGGAATGTTATCTGGATGGAGCACTCGTGGCCGTCTCTCATGTCCGTATTGCATGGACCGTAGTAAGGCTTTCCGCTTGAAACACGAAGGAAAACCGTGCTTATTTGATTATCATCGGCAATTTCTGCCAAAAGATCATCCGTTCAGAAGGAACAGGAATGCATTCCGTGCCGGCGTTGTAGAGAAGGGTGATCCACCGCCAAGGTGGTGCGGAGCCACGATATGGGAGGAGGTTAAAGATTTTCTAAGTGCTATCGAAGATCCTACAACTGGGTACAAGTGCGATGGATTTGGTAGAGATCATAACTGGACAAAGAGGAGCATATTCTGGGATCTGCCATACTGGAGTACCAATCTGATCAGACATAATCTTGATGTCATGTATATTGAGAAGAATGTGTTTGATAACATAATTAATACTGTGATGGACGTAAAAGGAAAAATGAAGACAATCCCAAGGCCAAGTTGGACTTAGAAGAAATATGCAAACGCCCTGCGTTGCATTTGATATAGCAGAATGGAAAACAGTTCCTGCCGAAGTCAATTTTCTCGCTGGACAAGGAGGATAAAGTGAGACTTTGTCGGTGGATCCAGGGCCTAAAATTTCCAGACGGATATGTGTCAATTCTGAGAAGATGTGTCGATCCGAAGGAAAACAAATTGACGGGTATGAAGAGCCACGACTGTCACGTATTCATGGAGAGGTTAATTCCGATTGCATTTCGAGAATTCTTACCGCAGGCAGTTTGGGATCCATTGACGAAGCTTAGCATATTCTTCAGGAATCTTTGTTCTAAGAAATTGCTCGTTGATCGTCTAGAAAAGCAAGAGAAGGACATTGCGGTAACATTGTGCAAGCTAGAGGGAGGGGCTGGTACTTCCTCCCAGCCGCCTACTGTAACTCCACTAAAATATATATATATATATATATATATATATATATATATATATATATATATATAAATATATATATATATATATATTTATATATATATATATATAAATCTTTTTAGCCTTATTTTATTTTTGTTTAACAATTTAAAATTGTTAAACACTTTAAATATTGTGGGCTGAATAAAGTTACTGACTTCCATTGGGATGGGCTTTCCAACTTTCACTCCTTTCCTTAAAATCCATTTCTTTTGTTCAGCCTATTTCAAAAGGCCCAGTCCAACTTGGTAGAGATACCTAAGAAATTTTCCAAGGGAACCTGATGTTCTCTCAGCTTCTATTCTTCACTGGTACCTTCTAAAATTCAAATTCTTGAGGAGAAGTTCTCTAACCGAATTCCAGCAGAGCCATGTGCTCCCTGCCAAATTTATTTTCCCACGCCACTACTCCTAACAGCCTATATAAGGATCAATTCTCACTCGTTCTTCTTCATTCCTGCTTCACCTCTGAAAAATTCATTTCCTGGAGAGAAGTTCTTCTCCATTTCGAATCAGAGCTTGTGGCATGGTGATGGAGCTAGCAGGAAATCTCATCAATCCTTGAAACTAGGTAATGGTGATCTCCCTATGGTTCTTCTCTGATTCTTCTTGATTCAAAACTCAAGTTTACATTGATAACTGAATGATTTGTTTTCATTCAGATCCCTCTTCTTGTTCTGAATCGCTCTTGATGGATCATTGATTATTGTCAGGTGAGTTTATCAATTTAAGAGAAATATCTCTTGATCCGTTCATAATCTAATTTCCGTTCAATTTGAAATTAGTTCAGTCCATATCAGAGTTGGGTCAGATCCATCTCTCCTTCATTTTGGATCGATTCGATCAACCATTTGAAGATCAGAACTAGAAGGTAAATCCAGTTGGATTATGTGACTGCATTTTCAATTTGTACATCTAGATCATTGATCGAGTGTGTGTTCTGATCTGTGTTCCTAAACTCGATCAGAAGTTAAATTCAGTCCTCCATTCTTGTTCGATCAGTTTCAGTTCGTTTCATCTATATTTGAAATCAGTAGGATTTGTGTGATGGTTGATCAGGATTTGTCACGAAGGGCCAGTGGTTGATTCCAGGAATTGGATCGAGATTGATTTCCATCAGGTATTTCCTTACCCCCTTGGTCTTGGGCACTGCTTGTTACTAAATTTTGGATCAGCGTATAGATGTTAAATTACTGGATGAATCAGGATTTAAATGTGCTTTCATATCAGGATTTAAATGTGCTTTCATATCAGGATTTAAATGTGCTTTCATATCAGGATTCGAATGGGCTTTAATCTTAGTATTTGAATGTGTTTTCATATGTGGATTGATATACTGATGTCGTATGAGAACTGTTATTGAGTTCTCATTTGAATGGTGTTTGGACTGAACATGTCCTGATGCAGGACAGAAATCAGCTACTTATTGAATGAGTAATATAGGTATCTTAGCTGACTGCTGAGAGTAGTGTTATCATAGACTGAACTGTTGGTCAGAGTTCTTGATAGGACTGAATGCAACCCTTAGATAGGTATTAAGTTCCAGGAATGGTAAGATTACTTTTGGTGTTAAATGATGTGAGCTATGGGAATCAAACCATTTTTCTTGGAATCTATACATAGGCCATTGTCAAATTTGCATTGTGTGAACTTTCCGGTTTGAGATAGGGTATAACTGAACATGATTGGATGAGTGCCCTGTCATAGGACTGAAGTTAGAATAATCAAATCAGAGTTTAGGGTGTTGGCATTTATCACCAATATGCTTGGAAATTCCAGGATGATGTGGTATGACTTTTGGAATCAGAAAATTGATGGTTAGCCTCTTCCTGGCTTAGCATTGATTATAAACCCAGTTTAGAAGTGATGACCAAATATTGTATAAACTGGGTTGATCCCTGTTTGTTTTGAACTGGACAGTGTATGACATATCTCAGGAAAGACTAGGAAATGGTTTTACTCCTATCTTGGACTAAACCATTTCCTGTCAGTTTCCATGTTGTAATAACATATTCTAGGATATGAATTGCAATAGAAAATATGTGTAGGACTGTTTTGCAATAACATGTGAGAGTTACTATTTAATGGTAGACTGCAACTTAATGATCAGGATGTGATGAGTTTTAGCATCATAGCTATGGCATGAACAAGAGGAAATCAACTCTAACCTTGGATTGAATTGTCCTCAGCCCTGTTAAGGACTGGGACATGAATCTCCTAGTTAGTATTGGTATTCCTGAAACTCGAAGGATCAATCACAAGTTATGTTATTAAACTTAGTTGGACTGATTCCTGATAAGACTGTCTGAGATTAAACTATATTTTGATTGATATTTTTATGATATTGGACTGAACCCTATAGGTTGGCATGAAGACATTGTCATCTGTAGAGCATATAGTTAGATTGTCATCGTCACAGGTTTCTTGCTTA